>JAJJBR010002753.1:4143663-4289975 GCA_022817965.1 Solanum lycopersicoides
TATGAATTAGGTTGAGTTTGATAGATTGGTCTCGTAATTATTTAAATGGTCTTTTAATGATTGTTATTGCATTGGTTATGGATCTATTATGATGAATTGAAAGTTCTTTCACACCTATGTTCTTGAATATTGAATCTAAGTCAAGAAGATACCCTTGAGATCATGATATTAAGCTTTGACGTAGTATTGCTTCATAGTATAGTGCTTCTCTTGATTAGTTCTCGTGATTTGTTATTGAATTACATTGACGTGATGATCTAAGATTGGTTGATCTATGGGTTAATGGTATGGTCCTTTATTGATTGACTAGGGATGAGTATTGGTAAGTCTTGATGATCCTAGCCTTTACTTCAAATTATGGTTAATTGTCCTCAAGTGATAATGTTATGCTTTGATTGATGTGATAAGTTGATATGACACATGAATTGATATGCTTAGGTTGGTTGTGAGGTTGATAGGTGTAATGTAATATAGGGAAGTTGTACGATGTGCCCTATTATGATGAGATGTACGAGGGTTAACTTCTCCTATTTGAATTGTTAATGAAAGGACTAATTCTCATACAATTCATATTGAGCTATAATGATGATATATAAGGGATTGACCCTTCTATCTAATTAAATTGAGAAGATTAATAAAGATTAATGGCTTCTCTAAAAATGGGGACTTAGCTTAGCACCGAGCGAACTTGACATTGAGAGGTGTTGACTTCCCTTAGAGGAATATTCACCATTTATCCTTTATAGAGTGTTGAATTCCCTTAGAGTAATACTCACCTATGGATCTACATGAAGTGTTGACTTTCCTTGAGAAATATTCACTCATGAATTCTCATGAGGTGAGGCCCCATTACCGAATGGTATATAGAGGGAATACCTATCTCTTAGTTCTTGAACTATGTTGCCACCATAGGATACTAGCTAGTGGATCCACCTAAGATAGCTATGTTTACATTAGGTTCTACCTTGGCCGGTAGACCACCTTCCATCGGTGTAAGGTTTCATAACACCGGATTCCACATTCGATTATGTGGTCTATGTCGGTTAAGGCAAATGTTCCCTAAACTAAAATGAATGAACAAGGTATAGTCCAATCAAAGTAACTTGAGAGGTTGGCTATAGCTTAGGTAGGGGTATGGGACTCTACCTACGCCTTGCACTAGTTTGCCTTGATAGGAACTTTGAGAGGTCAATATTATGCATGTAAAGCGATGGTATGATATAAATGGTTTGTATGTTGAATAACATGCTTATGAATATAATGTTGTTGTCTTTGCTTGAAGAAGGATGTATTATGATATGAAGAGTATGTTGGTAAGCAAATTGCTAATTGTAGTCTTGATAGGTTACTTGATTGAGTAGGAGACATGGTAATTTTACTTGATCATTGCACTTGTGACTTATTGAAGGTTATCATTAGTATACTTTGCTTTGCTATGGTTTAATTGCATATGTAGTCTATTATGTTTTCATAAATGTCCCTTTTTAAATATATTTGATTGGTAATTGTATATGAGATTTCATACTTAGTACATGTGGAGTACTAATCCCTTTTATTACCCTTTTCCCAAACATTTTAGGTTCGGGTCGTTGAGCTTGATCCAAATTGCTAGGAAGGAAGACTTGGGTATTTTGCCATCCAAGTGGTAGGTCCTCACTCTCTCGAGGACGTGGCCGATATCTCTCTTTTATGATGTGTAGTTACTATGATTCTATGTTGACTCCTTTATTCTCTTGAGACTATGTAGTAGACAGCCTATATGCGGCTTCTTTCATTTGATGTAGGGCTATGCCCAAAGACTTATTGTAATCGATAGATGGTTTATGAGATGAGACGGTTTTATGACTAATATTTTCTAAATATATAAGTGTATGACATAAAAGTAGAAGACTAAGTAATCTTCGTATATGAACAAGTCTATGTATACTTGATATATATAATGATGTGTATGTAGAGGTCTATGTAAACCTCCGAGTAGTTTTAGATAAAAAGTTTTTAATTCTTTCTGATTTTTAGTCGATGAATGCTATGACGAAGCTAAGAGGCTTGTCTTAGTCCTCCGAGAGGACGACAACGCCGGTTACGTCTAGGGGGTAAACCCGGATGTGACAATGGCCTTGTCGAAGTACTTCAAGTATTATGATGATTTGTGTAGTTTATTATGTGAAGTATGATCATATATAAATACATGTTAAGTAATGTGAAAGTATATTTTCTTCTATTGATATTAGCTGATCATGTTAGAATATGACTATGTCCTTATGTGTGTCGTCTTAGAGTTGATGCATGATTATTCCTACTTGGTTATATGAGTCTATGATGGTTATATTGATGATTATAGTAGTGTATTGGATTACTTATATATTATAATGGTTATTCCTAAGTGATTCAAGAATGATATGCTATATGTGATAAAGTGAAGTCATTGGTGTGTCTTGTGTGGTAGACTTGTGTCCCTTACTTGATACATGTATGAATGTGAATATGTTATATCTTTACTTAGGATACTAAACCCTCTTATTATTGTATGTATGAATGATATGAGACCTGAATGTTGCTAAGAAGGTCCTCTATGTGAAACCGTAAACCTAGTGGTAAGTTTATGAAACTCGAAGTTGAAAGCCGTAATGGTATCCTTTTTTATGAATGATGGAGTTAAGGTTGGTTGGATGGAACAACATCATATCATCCTTAGGAAATTCAATAATCTATCTTCGTCGCCATTGTAAGGCACCCCTAGGGGACCTCTTTGGTAGGGTGAATGTGAATGGGTTATGAACTAGATATGAAACCTCTTTATGTGATCCTTAATGTGAATTACTCTATGAGAACAAAGACTAGAACCGAGTAAGTATGATAAAGGAAGTAGCTCTAGTTAAATGATGAGGCTAGAGTGCAAAGTCAACCTTTCATATTCCTTAACCATGTGCGTACATAGAATGTGTCCAAGTTCTACCATTGGCAAGTAGAACACCCTCCATCGGAGTAGGTTACCACTCCGTATTCCATGCTTCGCTACCATGGTCTATGTCGGTTATTAGCTATTCTAATCATATGGGTTACCTACTAGTATTGGAGAAGTTCTATGAAGTTTAGGTGGTGGTATGGGACGGTATCTAGACATTCCACAATAGGCTTTGATTATGTTAGTTAGAGTCCCTAGGTCTTCTCCAAGACCATTACTTGAAATTCCTTTATGTGATGAATGTCTCTTAAATGAACTAATGAATGTAATGACTTAAGTTAGAAAGCATGCTAAATGAATAAGTACTTATCCAGAGTAGTTATGGTGTGAAGGGGGTATAGGAATGGACACTTCATATCTTACCTAGATAAGTCTTAAGGATGACTCTAGTTAGGAAAGTTGGTTTATTAAATAGACATGATCCAAACATAGGTAGTCTCAAGGATTAGTTAGCTAATCTTGAAGAGGTCAAGTATGGACATTCTCTTATTGATTTACTTGAGTAAGTTTTCTGATAACCTTTTGAAGGGAGAATGTCATATTACATGTATGTTGTTGTATTAAGTGAGAATGATCTTATCCTAGGTAATCTAAAGGAGTCTTATGTGTGTGTGAAGGGATTGTACGGGCGGTCGCTTCACAACTCACTCAAGTGAACCTTAGAATCACCTTTGGTAGGAGGATCTCATATTCATGTGTTTGGTGTATTGTCAGTGTGTGTATCTCATTATAGGTGGTCTTAAGGATCATTTAGGTGTGTCTAAAGATGGTGTATGGGTGGTATCTATTTGTCCTACTTAAGTGAGTCTTAGGATAGCTCTTAGTAAGGGAATAACATGCTAGAAAGTGTGCAAGGTGAAGTTGAGAAACTTCACTGTAACAGTGAAGGAGTTCACTGTAATAGTGAACTTGGTTACTGTAAAGTTGTCCTTAAAATGTGATAAATTGCTTAAGTGACTTCTATGTGTTTCTAAGGTGTTAATGGTTGTTCTTACGCTTGTATTATGATATTTAGATTAAAAAGATCATATTTCCATTAAATGTTTGTTATCATAATTTTTATGCATTATGTCATACTTAGTACATGTGTTTGTACTAATTCCATAATTTATCTATCTCTAAAGTAATTCATAGGGTAAGGTGCTATTGGAGGAGAATGCTTTGTTTATAGGATCATTCGAGCAATTAGAAGTATTTCCTCACTTGACTCGAAGGCATAGATGTCTTTAGAGTTTCTTTATATTGAAGTATTGTAATACACATATAGTATTATATTTCTATTGTATGGGTCGTGTCCCAAGTATATTCGTGAGTCTAAGATTTGATTATATGAGACATAGTTCCTTTGATTTTATATGAAAGATAATTTGAAAGATAATTAGAATGTTTTGTGAAAAGTTTAAATTCCGCACTACTTTTCATATATGTATATGCGATGAATGATGCGAAAGGGCTTGTATGAGACCTCTGAGAGGTCAAGTACGCCGGTTGCACTCTGAGAGTGCCATATCTTCTAGGGTATGTCCTCGGGATGTGACAACAATGACTTACCAGTATCCTCATCCGTATTTGTTGCCTTATTAGCTTGGAGGCAATAGAAACGATTCCTCTTTGGTGCACCAACATCCATGGCATTAGAAGGAACTTTCTTTTCCTCTCTTCCTCTAGACGCAATAGTAGTACAATATTTCACCTTATGATAATCCTTTCCACAACAAAACCACAACCTAGTACCGGCTAGACACTTACCAAAGTGCTTCTTCCCACATGTGGAACAAGTAGGCTTAACACTTTGAGAACCACCACCTCTCTCATACTTGACCTTAGGAGCACTAGAACCATCTTGATTTGGAGCCCTCTTCTTAAACCTAGGTTGGTTTTTCTTCTCAAATCTACCCCTCTTCAAATTACTTGTGATGCTTCTACTCTTGGACTCTTCAATGGATTGAGCATACACCTTAAGTCTAGATAGGTTCATGTCATTATGGAGCATGGTCGTACGACATTCTTCTTTCAGGAGGTCATCAACACCAGTCGCAAACCTACTCATGTCATACTTAGAGTAAGACACCAAGGATGGATCATACTTAGACAATACAGTAAATTTCAAGGAATACTCATGAACACTCATGTTACCTTGCCTAAGATTTATGAACTCCTCAGCCTTCACCTGCCTCTTCTAACGGGGAAAGTACTTTCCTAAGAAGGCTTCCTTAAACTCTTTCCAATCTATAGGACTAGATTCAACTGGCCTATTATCTTTCCATTGGGTGTACTACAGTTGAGCAACTTCTCTCAATCGATATAAAGCTAACCCCGCCTTTTCTCTGGAAGTCACCCCCATAGCACCCAACACCTTATAGACAACATGTAGGAACTCTTGGGGATCCTCTCCCACCTTAGATACAAGGAAAATAGGTGGATTCATCCTCACAAAGTCCCTCAATATAGAGGTCATGGTACACTCAAGAGCATTTATACTAGGCCCAATATATCTATTCACTTGAGTCATCATTGCTAGGGCTAGTTTGGTCATGTCCAGGGGAACCACCGAAACTTCATTCCCTTGATCAACTATAGCACGACACAAGAGTAATGAAGAAAGGGAAACTTCTATCGTCCTATAGCATCTCATTAATAGATGTGTCACGACTCACATCGATGAACAATACTCTACTATACGTGGATTTTAAGAGACATTGTATCCTAAAGACTACTTCATAACCTTATGCTCCAATACAAAGTTTGTAACGACCGAAAGTACACCCTAGAAGTTAGAGCACTCTTAAGTCGCCATATGGCGTACTCTACCTCTCGGAGGTCTTATACAAGCCCTTAGACATCATTCATTGCATATATAAATGGAAAGTAGTGAAAAATGAAAACTTTTCACATCAATAGTTAAAATCATTATAAATATATAACAAAGACCTAAGTCTCATCATATCCATCTAAGACACATATAAATCTTAGGGTCACAACCCATGCATCAATTAAAAGTAAAACCAAAGTCTATTACAATGTCTTTGAAAAGGAAATCTAAACATAACTATGTCCTCGAATCATATGAGGAAATACCAAATTGGCTTGAGAGAAAGCTTTTCCCAAGTTTCACCTCCAAGAGACTCCTCACTTGCCACCTACACTTGTATAAATAAACAACATATGGAATTAGCACATTGAATGTACTATGTAGGTGAACATGTAAGAAAACCATGCTTCAACAAACATTTAGGTTATAATATCCTTTTTATGTTCTTTGATGTAAATCTCATCAAATAAGTATAATAACCATTTTCAACACAACATACACATATAAGACATATCCAAGTAGATCATAAGAGATAATCATAACCATTTATAATGCACAAAATCCCTTTGATTCCCTACCAAATCCTATCCTAAGACTTACTTAAGACAAGAAGAGACCGCCCATGCACCCTCTTCAAGCACACCTAAGTAATCCTTAAGACTACCCACAGTTAGATTATTCTTTATATTACAATAATACATAGTTCCACATTCATTAAGCAACCCCTTTTCATCATTAGACTCTCCACCTAAAGTTACTCTAAGATTCACATAAGTAATACATGAAGAGACCACCCATATACCCTCTTCAAGCCTACCTAAGCAACCCTCAAAGCTATCTAGGTGAGAAACTTTCTATTCATCATACATTAACCAAGTCAACAATACTCATTAAACCACTTAAGTGACATTCAACAATTAGAGGACTTCACATAATTGTCTTGGAGGAGACCTACGAAACTCACCTAGCATCATCAGAGCCTAATCGTTCAATGTATAGATAGCATCCCATTCCA
The DNA here is from genome assembly GCA_022817965.1 of Solanum lycopersicoides. Classification (NCBI taxonomy): domain Eukaryota; kingdom Viridiplantae; phylum Streptophyta; class Magnoliopsida; order Solanales; family Solanaceae; genus Solanum; species Solanum lycopersicoides. The sequence goes on from JAJJBR010002753.1 coordinate 4,150,456, forward strand.
ATACCTACACATTGTAGAGCCTAGCTAATAACTAGAGTGTACATCCCATATGATGAGATTAGGTATAACTGACATAGACCATACTAGCTACGTATGGAATGCGAAGTCTACCCTACCCAGAGGAGGGTGTTCTACTTGCCAAGAGTATATCTAGGATACATCCCATGTTGGCACATGGTCAAGGAATATCAAGAATTTTTTTGTACTCTAGTCTCATCTTAAGTAGAGCTACTACCACAAGCATATTCACTCGGTTATTTGCTTTTATTCTCATAGAGTAATCATTCCCTAGGTGTATTACAGAAATTTTTATCACTTTGCCTTACTAACTCTTAATACTTTTTCTTTCCAAGGATGGGTCCGCTATGGCTGCCAACCAAGTGACTTCCTTACAGTATCATTCCACTCAAGAAGGATACCATTCCGATCTTTCACTTAAAGGCTCCTATTAACCTTTATTTCTATATTCAAGGTCTATTTTTTATTAATCCTTTTTTCAATATTTAAGGTTTTATATTAGTCATCCTTAGAAGGGCACCACCTTTGGTCTACTGATCCAAGACTTTCATTCATCATTCATTCATTCACATACATGACAATGGTGCCTAAGCCTACTAAGTCAAGAATTCATATTCACATACTTTCACGTATCAAGTAGAGGACCTTATTCTACCAATCAAGACACAAGATCATATCACGTATTAAATTGAATTCAAGCACCATGTAGGGACAATTAAGTCTACCTAACAAGATACCTTATCAATACACATATAGAGACTCATCATAGTCTATCATATTCACATATAATCCTTTAGTGGAAATCATTCTTTCACCTCGCACTTACACATATAACATATAATCTTTCACATAGTCATCTATACAAGCTATAACATGATAGTACCATAATTCATATAATAATGCCGACAAAGCCATGTTCATAACTATTATAACACATAAACACCGCCACCATAAGTGTACTATACCAATCAATACAATTCAATATCAAATCTACACAACATAGTAGAATTAGGTCAACTCACCACCATCCAATCATCATCATCACCATTCCTTAGACTTTTCAATTAATTCACTTTACAAAGACTCTTACCAATAGCCATGTACACAATACTAATCCAACAATCTATCCATATCAATAATACAACAATGTACAATATAAATATCATTAATATAAGGTAGCCTACAAAAAAATCTATCATTATCTATATAATTCCATAGCTCAATACAATCTACACTTGAATTTAATAATATCAAGACATGATCAATTCATCCACTTTAAAGCCAAAACTAGGAATTCAAGTAATACATGAGTTCATGGAAGTTTGATCTTAAAATCATCAATAAACATCAATGAGATCATAAAACCCATGCTTAGAATTCAAAATAGGAATTTCTATACTTTTGAACATCTTTGAAAAGTCATTTGAATTGGCTACTTGAATGTGAGAATAGTCAAGGATGAAATTACCATACCTTATTTTAATAAATCCCATGAAATTGGGTTGAAAAACTTGAACAAATTTGGTCTTCTTCCTTGGAGCTTCAAAGCTTCAACAATGGAGGTTTTGGAGAGAAGGAGTGGAGAACTTTTGTTTTTGGTTGAGGGTTTTGATTTGACTGGTGAATTGAGGGTTTAAAAAGAATCAATAACCCTCGATACATAATCCCCAAAGTATCCAAAATATCCCTACACTTTATTGATGTTTTAACCAATTATAATTTGATTTCAAAACGACGTGAACAAATCTGAGACTTGGTTGCGCCTCGCAGGGACACTTCTTAATCTTGGTTTTGGAATTAAATTTGAGATAGATGGTTCGCGCTGGACCCGTGTCGCAGGGAAAAATTTTCCCTTTGTGTGTGGCAGGCGCGACGCATCACCACCTCCATATATGGGATGCCCGGCAGCTTTCTTGGCCAATGATTGGGTCCTCTTGGTGGACCCTTAAGGTTGTCCCCAGGGGTTGTACTCGAATGTTTTGACCCTTTACTTGTAATTCTATGTGTAAGAACCCTTGATACTCAATTTAAACCTCATACCATACCCCGAAACTCCACTACAAAATACTATTACACACTAGTTCAACAAGACTAGCTTCCAGATGTCTTGGTCATTCTTGAGCGTTTGACTTCCAAAATCCTCAAAATGAATTATAGAACTTATATTAATCATTTGAAGACCTTATTAGATCATAACCAACATGTTAGGCTCTAATTTCACCTAGTTCATTTTAGGGGTTGTAACATAGAGCCTTGATCATACCACTGGCTCGTGTTCTGAAGCTACAAAACCAAATAGCCACGTTGTTGAACCTTTTAAAGCCTTGGATGTGGAAATTGATTGTGGAGTCCGAGGAACGTTTTGAGAAAAGGATGGAGACGACTATGGAGCACAAACTCCAAGTAGTTCATAAGAGTCTCGATGCGTTTGAGGTATGAGTTTTGGATCAGCCAACCCCTACATTTGATGTGTCTTCCCTTCAGGCCAAGTTAGCTACTCTTCAGGCCGACATTGATGCTATCCTAGAAACACCTGCGATCGTACCACAAGTTGCACCCTCTGCTCCTTGCGATGATACGGTCTTTCTGGCACTACATAGTGATGATGATGTGGGAGCAAGGACTGAGGGAAAACAAGACAAACGTAAGAAGCCCCGATTCAGCAAAAGACCCGCGCTCACTGAGGATGAACAAGCAGCCATAAATCAGCGCCGACTAGAAAAGAAAGCAAGATAAGAATCCATCGCAGATGAGCAGATGAGAGAACTTCAGGTTCGTAAGATGGGTGTGGGGGCATCAAGTCCTAGGCCGAAGGCAGCAGATTTTAGCACCACTACAAGTGCGGTGATTACTAATGCGGGCAGTATTGATGGTGACCCATGTAATATGGTGTGATCCAATAAACTGGACCCACAAACTTTCTGATGAGTCTTCGGCTCTATGCGCCATAGGTTTTCTTCACCCAAATCCATTATTTTTTCCATTTTTTGTGCATTGGGGACAATTACACTTATTTTGTATGGATTGGGGTAAATTTATTGTGAGTGATAGGGTAAAGTCTGAGTAACCCAACTCGTAATCCATGTTGGGGTTTTATTGCATGTGTTCTTTCCCCCAAGAGACTATTTAATTTTTGTTGAACTGGCATGTGTAGTATGTGTAGAGTATGAATATTAAGTAATCATGATGTCCAGAACCTGTTGAAACTAAAATGATACCCATCAAAAAAATTGTATATGCGCTGAAAGAATAGATTAGAATAAGCTAAACGTGTTGTATCTGGGTATGATATAGAAGAGAATTATTTGATAACATGACTTGACATCTAACTTGAACTCAGTAATCTGACGATCTAATAATGAACCTAGATGTTAGATGTGTGTAAGAATCGTTGATGAATCAAACAGTGAAGTGCCAATATAGCACTTTCCCGGTTAGTCCAACTAAGATAATCAACTCTAGAGGTTAGGAAGTGATCATAGGCCGTTGTAATGAATAGTCCATAACTATCCCAAAAGAGTTCGACCAAATGAAACAAATATTCCCTGTTGATCGAAATATTTTTCTCCTAAAATAGACCATTTTTTCTAACTACCTAAGACACCTTCCCTGAAGCTAATATGTTGGACCCAGTCCCTCCTTGGAAGTATGCACCTTGACTTAGGCCAAAAGTCTAAGTTGATGGTGGCTAATGCAGAAGTGACCTCGTTTTTGGCCCTTGTAATACCTCTAAAAATGACTTAGGTGAATCGAGATCCTAACACGTGTGTTATGAGGTTCTAAAGTCCTAAAATAGTTTATAATGATGTTTTGAGGCGGTTTCTAAAGTTTGGTGATGTTTGGAGGTCAAACATCTAAGAACGTCCATGATGTTCGAAAGATATGCCTTGAGACGTGCTTCTACGTTTAGGTGTGACTTTGCATGTTTTACATGTTTTTTTTGGTGGAAATTGATGTGAGGGGTTACTAACATGTGTACCAGTATATTTGGGTTGGAAATTTTTTACCAAAACTCACTAAGGACCGACCAATGGGTCCTTGAAGAGAACCCAACTTGCATCCAAACACTGTCAAAACAAGTCCAACCTACGGAAGGCAATCGACGACCAGTAGGTCAGTCGACGCCCCATAGGAGGAGGTAGTAGGTGGGGACTTAGTATAGGGAGATTAATCTCTCATTTGGAAGGCTTTGACCCAATCGATGGTTGCCAGTACGACCCGTCGATGGTTTGACGCATCGTAGACTGGTCCGTATATGGCACCTGCAGATTTTCTGCAGGTGTCCTGACGAGCTCAAGGGTAAGTTGGGTATTTCCCCTAGCCATCCTAAAATTATTTGGGCGGTTTCTTAAGGTTATTTTGGGTATTCTAAGTGGGTTTATAAGTCTTGAAAACTTAGATGAATTTATTAATTCAAAATCAAAATCCAAGACCCTAAAGAACTCTCTAGTACACCATTGAAGCTTGAAGGGAGATTGGAGCTGGATGCTTGGTTTCTCCATCAATTTTCATCCACTTTCGTGGCTTAGCATCAATTAAGGTATTTATTTCATCATTGAATCTCTTTTCTTTAAGGAGCCAATATTCAAAGTGGTTTTCCAAGACTTTCTCAAAATATGAACTTCTAAATTATAATCGAGCCATGGGTTCTTGCATAAAATGTTTTGAAGCAATGTATTATGATTGATTTGATGTTAATTTGATGATTTACACTAAATATCCATGAACCCTTGCAAGCCGAGCAATCCTAGTTTTGACTATATTATGGGTGACTTGATCATGTTTCTAATGTATTAATTTCTTGTGTATTCTTATGTGGGCTATTGAATTATGAAGGAATCATGCTAGAATTGTAAGTTGGTTGTCCTAGATTGATAAATTTATATTGTATTATATTGGATTCATTGTATATTGTCATTATTCGATTGAATTGGTGATCATGGCTATTGGTAAGAGCCTTGGTTTATTAGGTTGGTTAAATTGACTTAAATTGACTATGGATTGGAGTTGTGAGATTTTAATGTGTAGGTAGCCCTAGTGGACCCTCTTTGGTAAGGTGCATTATGATTTGGTTATCAACAAGATATGGTACCTCTTCATATGCTCCTTTATTGAATTACTTTATGAGAACAAAGGCTAGCACCGAAATAGTATTCTGGGTAGTAGTACTAGTTAAGAAGGAGGCTAGAGCATAAAGAAAACCTCGATATTCCTTAACCATGTGCCTACATGGGATGTGTCCTAGTTCTACCATAGGCAAGTAGAACACCCTCCAACATATTATGGAAAACTCCGGATTCCATGCCAAACTAGTATGGTCTATGTAGGTTATTTTCTATTCTCATCATGTGGGATACATGCTAGTGTTGGATAAGTTCTATGTAGTTTAAGTAGTAGAATGGGACGCTACCTAGACATTGCACGAGAAGGCTTTGAAGATGTTAATATGTAGGTTCCCCAGGTCTTCTCCAAGACTATTATGTTAAAGTCCTTATTATTGAATGTCTCTTAAATGATCTAATGAACATAGTGACCTGAGATAAATGCATGGTAATGAAAAGGTACTTATCTAGAGTAGCTTTGAGGATTGCTTTGGTAGCCTTGGAGAGGGTGTATGGGAGGTCTCCTCATGTCTTACTTAGGTGAGTCTTAGAATAATTCTAGGTAGGGAGTTAAATGTATGAAATGGGAATAATCTTATCTTAGGTAATCCAAAGGATCACTTAGGTGTGTGTGAAGGGCTTGTATGGGCGGTCGCTTCATAACTTACTCAAGCGAGCCTTAGAATCACCTTTGGTAGGAGGGTCTCATCTTTGGATGATTTGAAGGATCTTAATGCTATATTGTATTATATGACATATATGGGTTATGTTGACTTGTAAGTGACTTTTATATTTGTCTATCTCTAAAGGTGTAGGTGGATTTGAGAGGAGTCTTGAAGTGAAGATTTGATTAGCATTGCATTCAAGCAAGTGTTGGTATGTCCTCACTAGATTCGAGGACATAATTAGGTTTAGTTCTTCTTATTGAAAGTATTGTAATAGACTTAAATAGTTCTATATATTGAAGTATGGGCCCTGTCCCAAGATATTCATGTGTCTAGGATAGGGACATTGGGACTTTGAGACTTAGCCTTTCTTTATAATTTTCTAAAAAAAGATGTTTTGAAGTATTACTATTTCGTGTGAAAGTTTTAATTTCGCCCTATTTTTCATACATATATGCAATGAATGATGTCAAAGGGATTGTAAAAGACCTATGAGAGGTCAAGTGCGCAATGTCACGATTTGAGGGAATGATATATCTTCTAGGGTGTGCTCTCGGTCGTGAAAAAGTTAGTATCATAGCATAGGTTATGAAGTAGTCCTTAGGAATCCGAAGTCTCATTAAACATCGGTATGAGTCGCGACACATATATGAGCGAGAGGCTATGGGTTGATAGAATTTCACTTTCTTCGTTAATCTTGTGTCGTGCCAATAGAGTTGAGGTTATAAGTGTCTATTTTTAATATCTTCTCTTATGATTATAGGAGATGACTACAAGAAGAATTACTGCAAGAAGGTTGGAAAGGAAGGAGTGCAAGAGGGAATTCCTAATGTTGATTGGATCTACAAGGAGTCCAAGTTCCTCCCCATGGTGATCAAGTCCCTATTGGAGGTGAAGGTAATGAGGTTCCGGTGGTTCTCCCGTACATGAATAATATGGATATTAGAGAGGCTCTACTTGCTTTAGCCCGACCAATGACAACTCATGTAAATAGGGGTATTGAACCTAGGGTGAATGATATTGCGAATACCATGACCTTTAGATTGAGAGATTTTGTGAGAATGAATCCTCCTATTTTTCATTGCTCTAAGGTGGGAGAGGATCCCCAAGAGTTTCTTGATGGTGTGTACAAGCTGTTGAGTACTATGGGGGTGACTTCTAGGGAAAAGGCGGAGATGGCTTCATACCAATTAAGGGATGTTTCTCAAGTGTGGTACACCCAATGGAAAGAAAATAGGTTGGTTGAGTCGGGTCCTATAGAGTGAGAGGAGTTTAAGGAGGCTTTCTTATGAAAGTACTTTCCCCGTGAGAGAAGGGAGGTCGAGGTTGAGTATTTGAATAACCTTAGATAAGGAAACATGAGTGTGGAAGAGTATACGTTGAAGTTCACCATGTTTTCTAGGTATGCTTCATCCTTGGTGTCTAACCCTAGGGATGAGATGAGTAGGTTTGTGACCGGTGTTGCCGACCTGGTGAAGGAAGAGTGTCGTACGTCCATGCTCCATAATGATATGAACTTGTCTAGGCTTATGGTGTATGCACAATATATTGAGGAGTCCAAGCTTAGTAGGATTTCAATGAATTTGAAGAGGGGTAGAGTTGATGAGCAAAACAAACCTAGGTTGATCAAAAGGGCTCCGAACCATGATTGACCTAGTGCTCCTACGGTCAAGGTTGAAGGTTTGTAGTGGTTATCAAGGTGTTAAGCCTGCTTGTGCTACTTGTTGTAAGGATGGTCATAAGGTGAGGGATTGTCCGACTATTGCAGCTAGGGGAAAATAGTCCAAGCAAGCTACTTCAAATATACCGGAAGGTGATTTGCCAAATAGGAATCGCTTCTACCTTCTTCAAGAAAAGGGAGAAAATTCGGCTGATGATGCCGGTAAGTTATAATTTTCTCTCTTTAGTAGTAATGGTTTTCTTCTAATTGGGGTAGTATGGTGAGTAGTGGAGTTGTGATTTGTTTTCTCTTCTCTTCTATTCTATTCATGTGAGAGAGTTAGAAAGTCATAGAACCAAGTTGCATGTTGCATTGTGTTTAGGAGTCTTGTTGAAATTGAATTTCATTGATTCCTTGCATTGTGCATTTCATGAAGTTATTTTTATGTTGTAAAATGAGTTTATATGGTTTTGTCTCTCATATTGTCATGCTTCCATTCTCAATTCCTTTAGAGTTGCATTTTTGGACATTTGAGCATATTTCACTGTAAGGTTGTGGTGATTCACTGTAAAGATTTTGAATTTTTTACTAAATTGTTCTTTCATGAAAAATGATTATAATTTGTATAGAAATGATGTATATGAGAATGATAATGTGTGGATAAGGAGTTCCTCATATTGGAAATGAAGAATGTGAGTCTTATTGCTTGATGAGTCATAGAAGTAGTTTCTATCTTCCTGTTGTGTTTTGAGTCTCTTGTTTATGTGGAAATGGGTGTTCCTCTTAATTGTGTATTGTATATTGTGTTGTATTTTTATGTGATTCTAGTCTTGAGTTTCTTATCTCTTGAAAGTTCCTAAAAAGAAGCAAGTGTTATACGATGATGAATGTTGTTCAAGTGGGGGAGAATGAAACACCTCTAAAAATGACTTACATGAAGCTATATCCTAACACGTGTGTCATGAGGTTATAAATTCCTAAAATGGTTATAATGATTTTTTGAGGAATTTTCTAAAGTTTGGTGATGTTTGTAGGTCAAACGTTCAAGAACGTCCATGTCGTTCGAAAGGTATGCCTTGAGACGTGCTTGTACGGTTAGGTGTGCCTTTGAATGTTTTACATGTTCGTTTTGGTTTAAATTGCTGTGAGGGGTTCCTAACAAGTGTAAGAGTATATTAGGGCTGAAACATCCAGGGCAAAACTCCCCAAGGACTAACCAAAGGGTCCTTGAGGAGGACCCAACTTGCATAAAAAAACTATCAAAACCATTCAAACCTACGGAAGACAATCGACGCCCTCAGTCGATGCCCCGTAGGTGGAGGAAGTATGTGGGGAAATATTCTAGGGAGATTAATCCCTCATTTGGAAGGCTTTGACCCAATCAACGTTTTCCAGTACGACCCATTGATGGGTTGACGCCCCGTAGACAAGTTCGTAGATGTCACCTTCAAATTTTCTGTCGGTGTGTCGGCCAGCTCAAGGATAAGTTAGGAATTTCACGTAGACTTCCTGAAATTATTTGGGCGATTTTTAAGGTTATTTTGGGTATTCTAAGTGGGTTTATAAGTCTTGAACACTTAGATGAATTCATTATTTCAAAATCAAAACCCAAGACCACTAAAGAACTCTCTAGAACACGATTGAAACTTTGTTTCTCCATCAATTTGCATTAAATTTCGTGGCTTAGAATAAATTAAGGTATGGTTTTCATCCTTGAATCTCTTTTCTTCAAGTATCCAATCTTCAAAGTGGTTTTCCAAGACTTTCTCAAAAGATGAACTTCTAAATTGTAATCTAGCCATGGGTTCTTGCATAAAACATTTTGAAGCAATTATTATGATTAAATTGATGTTAATTTGATGGTTATAGACTAAAACCTCCATGATACCATGCAAGACAAGCAATCCTAATTATGACTATATTATGGGTGACTTGATCATGTCTCTAATGTATTGATTTCATGTGTATTTTGATGTACGCTATTGAATTAAGAAAGAAGTATGCTAGAATTTTAAGTAGGCTGTCCTAAATTGATAAATTCATATTGTATTATATTGGATTCATTGTATATTGTGATTATTGCATTGGATTGGTGATCATGGCTATTGGTAAGAGCCTTGGTGTATTGAGTTGGTTGAATTGGCTATGTATTGGAGTTATGAGATTGGAATGGTGGTATGTTAACCTAACCTTCTCTATATTGTGTAGTATAGGTCTAGAATTATGATGATTCTTGGTATGGTCCACTTATGGTGGCGGTTCTTATATGCTATACTTGTGAATAATGTGGCCTCGTTTGCATTACTTTCTAAATTGTGAAATAATGTGGCCTCGTCGTCATTAGTAAATGAATTATGACATTATCATGTTATAACTTGAATATGTGAGTATTGTGAAGGACTTGATGACTTATGTGGTTATATGAAGTCAAGGTATGTGTTTTTCTAAGTGATTATATGTGATCATGATAGGTTGTAGTGATGCCTTATATGTGTATACTTGATGTTGGAGTGTTAATCTCCCTAGTTTACAATATGTGTCTTGTGATGGATTATAGTGATGTTTATATAGGGTGTGTAGGGTGACTTGTGGTATAATTAGTTGTCCCTATATGCTACTTGAATTATAGTGTACACGTGTTAAGATGATAACGAAGTGTGTCTTGTTTTTGTAGACCTATGTCCCTTATTTGATACATGAAGAATATGAATTTGAATCATTGACTTAGTAGGCTAAAGCACCTTTGTCATGAAAGTATATGTATGATTGAAATGCGATCTTGAATCTAGTTAAGGATTTCATTTATGTGGAAACTTTTAGAAAGAAGGTTATGATATCCTTGAAGTTTAAAGTTGTAATGGTATCCTTCTTGTGTGAATGGTGGACTTAGGGGTGTTTGGATGGAACGGCATGAAATCATCTTTAGGAAAGACATTGAGCTATCCTAGTAACCATTGTAGGCAGCACTAGTGGACCCTCTTTGGTAAGGTACATTATGATTTGGTTATAACAAGATATGATGCCTCTTCATATGCTATTTTATTGAATTATTCCATTAGAACAAAGGGTAGTACCAAGAGAGTAGTCTTGGGTAGTAGCTCTAGTTAAGAAGGAGGCTAGATTACAAAGAAACCCTCGATATTCCTTAACCATGTGCCTATATGGGATGTCCTAGTTCTACCTATCGGAAGTAGAACACCCTCTATCGAAATAAGGAAGATTCCGGATTCCATGCCTGATCTATGAAAGTTATTGCCCATTCTCATTATGTGGGATCCATGCTAGTGTTGGATAAGTTCTATGATTAGGTAGTAGAATGAGACGCTATCTAGACATTACACGAGTAGGCTTTGAAGATGTTAGTATGTAGGTTCACTAGGTCTTCTCCGAGACCATTATGTGAAAGTCCTTATTATTGAATGTCTCTTAAATGGTCTAATGAAATAGTGACCTAAGCTTAATGCATAGTAATGAAAAGGTACTAGAGTAGTTTTGAGGATTGCTTAGGTAGGCTTGGAGATGGTTTATGGGTGGTATCTTCATGTCTTACTTAGGTGAGTCTTAGAGTAATTCTAGGTAGGGATTTAAATGTATCAAATGGGAATAATCTTATCTTAGGTAATCTAAAGGATCACTTAGGTGCGTGTGAAAGGGATGTACGGGCGATCGCTTCATAATTCACACAAGCGAGCCTTAGAATCACATTTAGTAGGAGGGTCTCATGTTTGTATGATTTGAAGTGATGTTAATGACATATTGTTTTATGTGACTTATATGGGTTATGTTGACTTGTAAGTGACTCTTACATTTGTCTTATGAAGTTTTACTCAAAAAGAGCATGTTTTACAAGAATGTCCTTTTATCACGATTTTATGCATTATGTCAGCACATTCTAATGTACTAATTCCATATATTTTGTCTATCTCTAAAGGTGTAGGTGGCATTTGAGGGGATTCTTGAAGTGAAGCTTGGATTAGCATTCAACTCAAGCAAATGTTTGTATGTCCTCACTAGATTCGAGGACATCATTATGTTTTCTTCTTATTGAAAGTATTGTAATAGACCTCGATATTTCTATATATTGATGTATGGGTCGTGTCCCAAGATATTTGTGTGTCTAAGATGGCGAATTAGAAACTTATCCTTTCTTTATGATTTCCTATAAAAAGATGTTTTGAAGTATTACTATTTCGTGTGAATAGTTTTAATTCCGCACTACTTTTCATACATGTATGCAATGAATGATGTCAATGGGATTGTAGAAGACCTTCTAAAGGTCAAGTGCGCCGTGTTACGATTTGAGGGAATGCCATATATTCTAGGACCTGACATCGGGTATTGTGCACCTCGACCCATGGAAAAACCATAAGTTGAGGGTGGCTCTGAAAGTGAAAATCTAAAGAAAGATAGGTATGAAAAGTGTTTGGCGTTGAAAAGAAAAAAAATATAGAGGATGTGCCTTCGTGAAAGTAAAAAGAATGAAAGGCATGAAAAAGAAAGAAAGTGAAAAAATAAAAGAGCTGCAAAGTTAAAAGTCACATCTATGATTAAAAGGAATCAAAATAAAGAAGAATGAAAGGAAGGATGTTAAGGATAGGAAAAAAGAGGTAGACGGCCTAATGTGATGTCAAGGAGGGCATAAAGTCAATAAATGTACCCAAATGTACCACACATGACCCTGAGCCTACACTACAAGCTAAGAAATTCCTACAGTGATCCTAAAGTCTAGTTTTGAGAGTCTAAACAGTGAAAATAAGGGCCAGTCTATGGTATTGAGCACTACCTGTAGTTGATAATTACTTATAAGCATGAGAGTTGTACGAATCCCTATAATATATCTTCATATACATTGAGTGAAAAGGGGATTTTTTTTTAAGTAAGGGCACTAGTGACATCGTCGAAAAGTTGGTACTCTAGGGATAGTAAAACAGAGTATGTGGTGTGAATGATTGATATGTTATGTGTTTCGATCCGCACAAATTAGCTTGTTGGCGTATAAGAGAAAAAAATGCACTTAAAATAAAAGTCAGGATGGAGAGTCATATGATTACTTGGGTTTAAATTAGTTGCTTCTATACACGTGTCGTTTATAGTCCTAGTATTTTGCTTGAGGACAACGAACAACTCTAATTTGAGGGTGTTGATGTACCGCGAGTTTACGGTAATATTGATACATTTTACTTAATAGTTGTGTGTGTCCGAAGGTCATTTTGATTTAGTTTTATGTTTGTTNTTACACAGCATTTCGACCTCTTAGAGGTCTTATAGAAGCCCTTAGACATCTTTCTTCACATATATATGAAAAGTAGTGTGGAATTAAAACTTTTCACAATAATAGTCTAACTCTTTACAGAATTTAAGAAAACTAAGTCTCGGCGTAAGCCATCTTAGACACATATAATATCATATGGTCACAACACTTACATTAATATGAAAAGAAACTGTATTATATTACAAAGTCTTTTAGAAAAAAAAACTAAAACATAATCCATGTCCTCGAACATATGAGTATATACGAAGCTTCTTGAGAGAGTGTTATTTCTCAAGCTTCAACTTCTAAGAGAATCCTCACTTGCCACCTACACTTGTAGAAATAGAGAAACATATGGAATTATCACATTGAATGCATTAAGTATGGTCAAAATGCAGGAAAACCATGTAAAAATGGACATTTGCTTTAAGATATACTTTTCATGCTCATTTGATAGAAACCTCATAGAACAAGTATAAGAACCATCTTCAAGTCAATCTTCACAAATAAGACATATTCTAATAATCTTCAAGATATGACCATAATTACTTAAAAATCTATGTAAGCATTTATATTCCCTACCAAATATTATGCTAACACCCACCTAAGTAAGATATGAAGTGGTCACCTTTACAACCCCTTCATGCACACCTAAATGATCCTCAAGATGACCCAAAGTAAGGTTATTCCTTTTCATCATTTAGACTCTCCACCTAAGATTACTCTAAGACTCACTTAAGTAAGACATGAAGAGACCGCCCATACTCCTTATTCAAGCCCACCTAAGTAATCCTCAATGCTACCCTAGATAAGAACCTTTCTATTCAAAATGCTTTAACTAAGTGAATATTATTGATTAAGATATTTAAGAGACAACTAACCAATTAGAGGACTTCACATAGTAGTCTTGGAAGACATAGGGAACTCATCCTAGCATCTTCAAGGCCTACTCGTGTCATGTGTAGATAACGTCACATTTTACTACCCACACGTTGTATAACCTATCCAATAACTAGAATGTACATCTCATATGATGAGAATATGCATTAATCGCATAGACCATACTAGTTAGATATGGAATCCGGTGTCATCAGGACCCCACACTGTGAAAGGTGTTCTACTTGACAAGGGTAGAACTAGGACACATCCCATGTAGGCATATGGTTTAGGGGATATCAATAGGTTTCTTTGTACTCTAGTCTCCTACACAACTAGAGATTTTCCCGTAATCATATCTACTCGGTGCTTTACCTTTGTTCTCATAGATTCATTTCATTCACATATGTGTAATAGAGAAGGTACCATCACTAAGCTTCTACCAACCCACAGTAACTTTTTCAAAGAATGGGATCACTAGGGTTGGCAATGAAGGTGTATTAGGATAGCACTTATGACTTCCTAAGAGATTGTTTCATGCCATTCCAGCCAACCTACACCTAAGTGCATCATTCCACTCAAGAAGTCACCACTACGGTCTTCCACTTCAAGGCTTCTATTAACCTTCTTTTCATATTCTATGTTCGACATTCTTAACCTTCTTTTCATATTCAAGGTTTTACATTAGTCTTTCATAGAAGGTCACCTACGATAGGTCTACCTATCCTAGACCTTCCTTCTTTCATTCATTCATGCACATACATGACAAGGGTGCCTAATCCTACCAAGTCAAAAGATCATATTCACATAGTTTCCGAGTATCAAGAAGAGGGACCTAAGTCAAAAAATCAAGACACGACATCATCATACCATCATTTAGAGGAACATACTTTCACCTCACAGATTCACATACACAATATTATCCTTCACATTGTACATCTATACAAGTTATAACATGATGATAATACGATTCTTACCAAGGTTTGGGTCCTTCTCACCCCTAGGGTGGTTTTTGGGGAGTCTTACCTGGACGTTTCGACCCTAAACATGTTCATCTAGGTGTTAGCACCCTCTCCTATTATATTAGACACAAAAAAACACATAAAACATGCAAAGGCACACTAGCACACACAAGGATTAGTTTCCAAACGTCTTTGTCGTTCTTTGACGTTTGACTTCAAAACTCTACAAACTGACTACTAAAATCTTATATTCATCATTTAACACCTTGTTAACTTATAACACATATGATATTCTCTAGTTTAACCTAGTTCATTTTTAGAGTTGTAACATCCTACGTTGTTCTTAATGATTTTGGTATTGAAATTCAAGTTGAAGTTCTGGGTTTATTATTCTCAATACGTAAGTTCATAATTCTTTCATCTAAAATAATAAATTGTTTTCATATGAGTATGAGTAACTAAACTCCACCACTAGGGTTGTGGGAACCATGATCAATTAACAAGATATGACTTGTGATTAAGCAATCTTCGCTTAGTGTTTTGCATGCATTGATAATTCGTTCACTTAGAATTCTTTTTAACGGTGCGCAACGATAGAATTCACCTTGTTTCTACTTGCCGGACAAAGGAGGTAGTGAACAAGAAAATAATTATCAACAAAGATTTAGTGTAATACTATCTAATAGGCTAGTGTCGATTGGTGCGAAGTAATAACTAAGTCATACATCGATTATTATGTCTAATATGAGATAATGGTAAGGGTCAGTAAATTATACACACGTAGTCAGACCAAGGTGCGGGATGAAATTCTATAGATGTTGCACCAATGATTTAGAGATATCTAACTTTCATTCTGCATGTAATACACTAGGAAGGGACTACTATTGCTAGGATTAATGTGTTATGAGCTTGTAGATAACACATATACCCTTGTTATTCTCTCATCTTGATAATAACCATCATTAGCTTTTACTTTTTAAACACTTGCATGATTTTTTGGAATTTGGTTGACAACACCACCACCCCCTCCTCCCTTTTTCTACTTAATTGTTTCAGAAAGACATAGGCTAAACGAATATAATTGTTGGTTAATATTAAGTCTTAACAATTTTCCTCGCGGGATCAACCCTAACCTATAAGTTGGGTTCTTTACTTAATAAAGATCGTTTATGCTTCTTTAATGAGGTGTAATTTCAGTGTATCATCCACCAGCACTAAATCTGAAGCCTATAAATACTAAACTCTTTTATTATTTAACAAGAAAAATTTTGGGAGAAGAAACATTAAGATATTTTTCCAGTTTTTGGCATTTTTCTCTCAAGTTTTGAGAGGGTTTTGAGGATGCTTGAAACAAGAAGTTCTTCTTCCAATCTTTGAATGGGTCTTATTCACTTACCTTCCTTTGCCATTTTAAGTTTTAATATCTTATACCCATTTGATTCCTTTATCATTTAAGTATATTTGATTATTGCTTGATGTGGCTAAAACCCCCCATTCTTGGAGTGTGATTTAGCAAATATGTGTTGATATTATTGCTGGGTCTTGATTGCTAATAACATTAGATATATTTTAATGGTTATTACACATAGTGGTTGTGGTTTGATTGACTAGGTTTGTAGTTGCAAATAAAAAAATAACCCATATGTTTTTGGCTTGCCGGAGAGGGAGGTCGCGAAACCAAGACCTGTAGATTGGTCTCTTAATGAGTGGGTCGACATGAGGTTCAGCCCGAGAGGGTGAGCCCTAGGCCAATATCCAAGAACCATCTATCGAAAGGTAAGGGTGTGGATAAGGCGTAGACTGGTTAGTTTAGACGAGTGAGTGTCCGAGAGGAACCCTTTTGATATGGGGTAAGTTTCCCAAGAGAGAATTTAGTTTAACCTAAAGCTTAGCCTAGTCACCTTTGTCTTGCAAATTTAACTATCAAAAACATGTACCCATTAGTTTGTATTAACATAAATTGTGGTACACCTCAAAAACTCTCTCACATACTTGTTTTCCCCTTTATTTTTGCTATTTTAGTACTTGTGATAAAACCTCTTCTTGATATTTGACACTTTTGTTTCACCAATTTAACTTGTTTTGTTTTAATATTTAAAAATGTCTTCATCTATCACTATCTAGAATGGAATTCTAAGTACTTACTACTTTCGCTACCACTCCATTGGGACACAACCCCAACTCTTGGTTGGGTTACTTTACTTTCTTCGATTCGTAGACGCTCAAACTGTAGGTTAGTGTCGTTGATCATGAAATACAAAAGATACACAATATTGAAGCATCATTGTGACACCTTTTAGATAGTCAATTGTGTAACACCTCTGAAGTCCTATGAACTAGAGTAGACCCTAACCTATTAAATAATTATTAAAATGATGTTTCAAGACCTATATTAATGTAATAAACTTAATTCATAAGTATTATAGCCTAAACGTCAAAGTGATACCTTGATGTCCAGAATCTAGCGAAATTGAACTAGTAGACGTCCGTATGTTTGGTGAATGTTTGAGAGTGTCATATGACATCTAAATCTTTTAAAGAGACTTTAAATAGATAAAATATTGTTTATAGGGTCAAAACTTCCAGTTATGACTCCCCAAGGACTATCCAAAGAGTCCTTGAGAAGGACCCGAACGTTGGCGAGGAGGCTGCCAAAGGAGCCTGAAAGGCAGGCCCTATTTGATAGTTGTGGCGCGTCGCACATCCATCACTTGATAGGACAAAACTGCCTCACGACGCGGGGACTTAAAGTTTCTTACTTCCTCAAACCGGATTTGAGAAAAAAGATTCGGAAGTACCCCCGCAACGCGCAACCAAGTCCCAGATTTGATTGAGTCTTTTTGAAATCATTTGACTTCACAAAAAGGCCCAATTAGTGAGGGTTCTTTTGAGTAATTTAGGGGATGACTATATATTGATTTAGGGTCAGTTTTATGTCATTATTACCCACCAAATCAATTCCCCAAATCACTGACTTCTCTCTGTATTCTCTCTCTCTACACAACCTCCATTGAAGAGCACTCGAAGCTTGGAGAAGAAGGCCAAGTTCTCAACTTTTATTCTCAAATTTGTGTCTTCATCAAGGTATAGATTCTTCACTCTTGGGATTCCTTTCTCCAAGGAGTCCATTCAAAGTTGATTTTCAACCCAATTGAAAGGGTTTTCTCTACAAATGGATTTTCTTCTCAACTTCAAATTCATGATTTATTATGACTATCTATGGCTATTTAAGTGTATATTTCTGAGTTATTGATTTTGATTAATTGGAATTTCTTGTTATCCATGTCCTTTCCCCAATATCGCCAAATTTTGCATCTTGCCAATGAATTTATTGGATGTAATGAATGTATTGATTGTTAGACTTGTATTAACTATGCTATTCCATTCATGGACTGCCTATAACCATGTATTTTTGGGATTGGACCTATTTCTTGGATGAATTCATGGATGAATCCTTTTCCCTAACCTCAGTTATAAATTGGACTTGTAGATGATTAGGGTTGTTAGAATTTAATATGTTATTGATTAATTCACTATTACACGATGATGGTGGTTGGATTATTGGATAATTGTGATGAATTGAGGGTAAGATCTATAAAGATGTTTGGAAGCTATTGGTAAGACTTTTGAGAATATAATTTCTCTACTTCAATTATGTTGGTCTATTCTTTATTATGATATTCAATCGAAGCTTGATTATGTGAATAGAATAAGAAGATGATGATATGATGAATATGATGGCATGTTATGAATATGTTTAATGTGAGATCATGATAAAGGTATGATGATATAAGGTTTAAAGTGATTTTCTTGTGTACCTATTGTTATGACTATGATGTGTTGATCTCACTAAATGATGGGTTGTGATGAAAGGAAGTTATCATTCTAAATCTAAAGAGCTATGATCATTATTATATAAGGGGTTAGTCTCCTATGGCCTATATTAAGATTTGATGATTAAGAAAGGCTTAAAGATATTTCAAAATGGGACTTTAGCTTAGAACTGAGCGAACTAGATATGAGAGGTGTCCCTTACCAATGAGGGAAGATAGGTTAACAATGATTATCATGAGATAGAGACTATCATGCAATGTGCATAAATAAGTTTCTAGTATATCTCCTAGTTCCTTAACTATGTTGCCCCCATAGGAAAACTAGCTAGTGGATCCACCTTGAATGTTATGTTCATGTTTGGTTCTACCTTGGTAAGTAGAGCACCGTCTTTCTGTGTAGGGATTTATGACAACGGATTCCATGTATAGCTCACATGGTCTATTGTCTGTTAAGGCGATTGTTATCGAAAGTAAAATGAATAAATGAAAGTAATAAAGATGGACACTAACTAGAGTGACTCAAATGGTACTACTTAGTGTAGGTAGGGGTATGAGACTTTACATATACATTGCACAAGTTGGCCTTGATAGGATTCCTAGGAGTATGTTCTTATTAACTTATGTCATTAATGAAATGTATATATGTTGGTACTATATGACGCTGCTCTTATATGATGTTGGTTTCATTTGATGTACATGATATTGGTTCAAATGGCTATAACTGATGATGACTTTACTTGATGTTATGTTATGTGAGGCAAGGAATTACTTATGATCTCTTTTCTTGTAGACTTGATTATGTGGGGTTATGGGGCTTCACATGAAAATTGCAGTTGTTAGCTTGGGATGGGATTGTTTGTAAGGGTCTTGTATGTTTTGATAATATGAACTATCGATCATGAAATGTTGATATGAATTTATGATAATGTTTTTCTTGCCTATATGAACATGTTTTGGTGATGGTGTGGTAGTTGACATGTATATGCTCTTTATTGTGCATAAAGTCTTTCCAAATGACTTAGCATGTTTCTAAAAAAATGGTCTCTTTTGTGCATTTGTTCAAATAGTTTATTTGCATATATACATAGTTAGTACATGTGGTTTTACTAACCCATATTCTTTAAAATTGTACAAATATGTAGGTTTGGGCCGTTGAGATGCTTCGAGGCCATTCTCAAGAAGACTTGGACTTTTTCAGAAGTTTTTGCTAAGTCCTCAAAGTTTGAAGATCGTGCCACATTGTTATGTTAGTGTTATTGCTTATGTCTAAAGACAATTGTTCTTTCCTTATATTTGGCACTATTGTTGTAAGCCTATATGTGACATATTTTACTAGTGTAAGGGCTATTCCATACGTTGTAATTCTCTTTAAGATGGTTATATGTGAGACGAGTACTGGACTACTTTAATGAATTGGCTATATTACGTAAATGAGAAGTCTATGTAAACTTTCTAAATGAGGATTCTATGTAAACTTTATATATGATATGTGAGAAGTCTAAGTATACTTCACTATGTAAAAGTTTTAAGTTTTCCGCATTTTCTCTACCTATGATATGCCATGATGTATGCTAAGTGCTAGTCTAAGGAATCTTTGAGGATGAAGACGCCGGTTGCTTCTAGGGGATGCTCCCTGATCGTGACAAACTTGGTATCAGATCATGAGGTTGAGTAACCTTAGGGTTGATGTCTCACTAAACAACGTCTATGTACAGTCTTATTCATAATTGTGAAATTCGCCATACTTATGAATAAGAGGCTATGTGATGCTTAGGAAATTCTCATCTTCTGGGTATTCCTATGTTGTGCCTCAAGAGTCTTAACGCTATGTGTCCTTCTTCATCTAACCCTTTTATTGTGGTTATAGGCTATGACCACTAGAAGGGCAGCCTCAAAAAGAGTTGAAGAAGAGATTGCTAATGCTGAAGCTCCTCCCCAAGACAACTAAGCTCCTCAACAAGGCAATAAAGCTCCTCCTTAAGAACAAGTTCATTTGGGTGACCAAGGTACGATCAATCTTGTAGCTATAACGGATGGAGAGATAAGGTCGTATTTCTTAAGTTTGGATGAAGCTATGACTACTCCAACTCAAGTCGTAGCTACTCAATCTCAAACCATGATGGCTTAAGCAAACCGGGAAGTTGGACCTAGTGTGCACCAAAATGCTAGTACCGTGGCTTCTTGCTTGAGGGACTTCACTAGGATGAACCCTCCTATGTTCTTTGGGTCAAAGGTGAACCAAGACCACCAAGACTTTCTTGATGAGGTCTATAAGATCTTGTATGTTATGGGGGTGTATTAAAATGATAAGGTCGAGCTAGCCGCTTATCAACTCAAGGATGTGACTCAAACTTGGTATATTCAATGGAGGGACAATAGGTCTTTGAAAGCGGGTCTCATAAGTTGGGAGGTGTTTAGAAGGTCTATTCTGGATTGGTTCTTCCCAAGGGAGAAAAGGGAGGATAAAGTTGTAGAGTTCATCAACCTTCGTCAAGGAGGTATGAGTGTACTTGAGTACTCTTTGAAGTTCACTAAGTTGTCTAAGTATGCCTTTTCTTTGGTGTTAAACCTGAGGGATAAAATGAACCATTTTGTGACAGGAGTGTCTGATGATTTAGTTGAAGAGTGTCGTTTGGCGATGCTTCATGACAACATGGAAATTTCTCATTTGATGGTGCATGCTCAACAAGTGGAAGAGAGTAGTCTTAAGAGTAAGATTAAGGATGATAGGAAGACAAAGGCTTATGAGGGAGGTACTTCTAGGGGTAGGTTGGAAATTCAAGACAAACGTAAGTTCAGGATGAGGTTCTCCAACAAAGTTACTACTAATTTCCCCAAGGCTAGAAATTATAGGGTGTCTAACCTAGGTCCCAAAGGGTAAAAAGGTGGTAATTCACCAAATGAGAAACCTACTTGTGGCAAGTGTGGTAAGAAACATATGGGTGAATGTCTAGTTGGGGCGGATAATTGTTTTGGATGTGGAAAGAGTGGCCATAAAGTGAGGAATTGTCCTATGGTAAAGGGTCAAGTAAAGATCAATTGTGAATCTGAAGCAAGCCGTCCTAGTTCTGATGCTCCTAAGAAGAACTGGTTCTATGCTCTATGCTTTAGGGGTGATCAAGAAAAATATCCCGATGTTGTCACTGGTATGTTACAAGTCTTCTCTATAGATGTCTATTCTTTACTAGATCCAGGTGCCACTTTATCCTTTGTAACTCCTTTAGTGTCTATGAAGTTTGATGTGTTACCCGATGTCTTAATTTAACTTTTTTCGTGGGTGACTCGGTTGTTGCTGAAAGAGTCTATAGGAATCATCCTATAAAGTTGTCCAATAGAGTTACCTTAGTGGATTTGGTAGAACTTGATATGGTTAATTTTGATGTCATTTTGGGAATGGATTGGTTTCATGCTTGTTTTTCTTCAATTACAATAATTGATTGTAGAATGACGGTAGTTAACTTCAAATTTCCTAATGAACCCGTCTTAGAATTGAAGGGGGAAACTCAATCCCTAGAGGTGGAATCATTTCATGCCTAAAAGATTGTAAGATTATATCTAAGTGGTGTCTCCACCATATTGTGAGGGTGAAGCATATAGACTCCGAAGCTCCTCCTTTAGAGTCAGTCACCGTAGTGAAGGATTTTCCGGAAGTCTTTCCCGATGACTTAACCGGAATTCCTCCTAATGATAAATACACTTTGGTATTGACATATTGCCGGATACGAATCCATTTTCAATTCCTCTTTATCGGATGGCTCCGATCCAATTGAAAGAGTTGAAATCTCAACCCAAAGATTTACTAGACAAAGGTTTCATACAACCTAGTATTTGTCCATGGGGTGCTCCGGTGTTGTTTGTGAAAAATAAGGATGGCTCCCTTAGGATGTGCATTGAATACCGTCAACTAAATTAGGTCACCATAAAGAACAAGTATTCTCTCCCTAGGATTGATGATTTATTTGATCAACTCTAAGGTGCAAGTTACCTTTCAAAAATTGATTTGAGGTCGGGATATCACAAACTTAGGGTGAGAGGTGAAGACATTCCTAAAATGGCTTTCCAAACTAGGTATGGTCATTATGAGTTCCTAGTCATGTCTTTTGGGTTGACAAATGCCCCGACGACTTTTAGACCTTATGAATAGAGTGTTCCGAAATTACCTTGATTCTTTTGTAGTTGTCTTCATTGATGATATCTTGGTATATTCTAAGAGTGAGGATGAACATATTGTCCATTTGAGGGTTGTATTAGAAGTCCTCAAAGAACATGAACTCTTTACTAAATATAGTTTGAGTGAATTTTGGTTTAGATCGGTTGCATTTCTAGGTCATATTATCTCAAGTGAGGGTATAGAGTTAGATACGAAGAAGAGGGAAGCGGTTAAGAATTGGCCTAGACCTTTGGCTCCAACTGATATTAGAAATTTCTTGGGTCTAGCTGGGTATTATAGAAGATTTGTTGATGGGTTTACATCTATTGCTTTTCCTTTAACAACACTAAGTCAAAATAAGGTTAATTTTAAGTATTCGGAGTCTTGTGAAAGAAGATTCCAAGAGTTGAAGGATAAGCTTACCTCCGCTCTACTGTTAATCTTACCAGAGTGTAACATCTCTAAAATGATCTAGGTGAAGCTAGAGCCTAATATGTGTGTCATGAATTTTTAAAGTCGTAAAATGGTTAATAATTTTGATTAGAGGCAGTGTGTAATGTTTGGAAGTGGTTGGAGGTCAAACATCCAAGAACGTCCAAGACGTTTGAAAGATAGCCTCGAGACGTGCTTGTGTGTTCAAGTGTGCGTTGGCATGTTTTACATATTCGTTTTGGTTCAAATTGACGTGAATGGTTAGTAATAGCTATACTAGTGTATTTAGGTTGGAAGCGTCTGGGCACGACTCCCCAAGGACCAAGCAAAGGGTTCTTGAAAAGGATCCTACCTTTGGGTTAAAACTACCTAGGTCAGTCTCCACCAACGATAGCCAATCGACGCCCCGTCGTCTGGGGAGCGGCCCGTCATTTGGGGTCTTTTTTTCATAATTAGTGTGGTTGATTAAGCCCCCATTTTCATAGTATCTGACCCAAACTACGGTTGCTAGTACGGCCCATCGATGGAGTCTACAGCTCGTGCATTGGTGAGTTGATTAACACTTACAGATTTTCTGCAGGTGTCTCGGCCAAGCCAAGGGCCTTTTGGGTAATTCACCTAGATTTCTAAAAATAAAATGGGAGGTTACTTAGGGTCATTTTGCATATTTTAAGTGGTTTTATAAGTCTTGAACATATAGTTGAGTTCATTATTTAAAAATAAAAACCCAAGACCCGAAAAGAATCCTCTAGAACTCCATTGAAGCTTAAAGGAATGTTGGATCTTGGAGCTTGATTTATCCATCAAATCTTCACCATTTTCGTGTCTTTTTATAAATCAATTTATGGTGTTTCATCCTTGAACTCTCTTTCTTCAAGGATCCAAACTTCAAAAGGTTTTTCCAAGACTTCCTCAAAGCATGAACTTCTAAAATGAATTTTAGACATGGGTTCTTGCATAAAACAATTTGAATCAATGATTTATGAATGAATTGATGTTAATTTGATGATTTTAGGTAAAAAAAACTCTATGAACCCATGCAAATCATGATTTTATTTTGGCTCTAATATGAGTGACTTGATCAAGGCTTAATAGTATTGATTTCATATGTAGATTGTATTGGGCTATTGAGATATGCATGATTTATGTTAAAATTATATATAGGCTGCATCAATTTGGTAATTGATATATTGTATTATGTTGATTCATTATGTGGTTTGATTATTAGATTGGATTGGTGTGTGTGACTATTGGTAAGATCCTTTGTGAATTGAATTGTTGGAATGGCTATGGATTGGAGGCGTTCTTGATGGAATTGTGGTATGTTGACCTAACCTATTCTATATTGTGTAGTATATGTATTGAATTGTGTTGATTGGTATGGTCCACTTATTGTGGTGGTGCTTATGTGTTATCATTGGGGAAAACATGGCCTTGTCGGCATTACTTTATGAATTGTGATATTATCATGCTTTAACTTATGAAGTTTATCAATGTGAAGTATGATTATGTATATGTATATGTCTATGAAGTAAAATCATGAGTTCTCTTAGTTGGTTCTATGTGATCATGCTAGACTAGGGTGATGTCCCTAGTTGTATTGCTTGCGTATCTTGCTAGGTAGAGTTTGTTGTTCCTACATGATACTTGAATATTGTTATATAGTTTATATGAAGATCATGTGTGTGTCTTTATTCGTATACTATGTCCCTCTACTTGATACATGCTAAGTATATGAATATGAACATCTTGACTTAGTAGGCTAAAGAACCTTTGTCTTGTATGTGTATGGATGGATGTTGAATAAAAGTCTAGGATCGGTAGACCTAAGATTCTGTCCTTCTAAGCATGACTAATACGTGGAACCTTCAAAATATAAAGAACGTTAAGTTATCCTTGAAGTTGAAAGCCATAAAATTATATTCTTATGTGAATGATGGACTTACGTATAGGTTGGTCGGAACGGCATGAAACCATCTCTAAAAAAGTCATTGAGCTATCCTTATTGACCATAGAGTGGAAGCCCTAGTGGACCCATCTTTGGTAGGTGCATTATGGTTAGATAATGACTAAGATATGGTACCTTTTCATATGACCTTATGTGATTGAACTTACTTTATGAGAACATGTCTAACACCGCGAGAATATGCTTGTGGTACTATCTCTCTTTGAGAAGGATACTAGAGTGAAAAGAAGACCTTGATAGTCCTTAACCATGTGACTACATGGGATGTTTCTTAGTTCTACCCTTGGCTAGTTGAACACCCTCCATCGGAGTTGGGTTGACTCTGGATTCCATGCCTAGCTAGTATGTTGTATGTCAGTTAATGCCTATTCTCATCACGTGGGATACATTCTAGTATTGGATAAGTTCTAAAACTTTTAGGTAGTGGAATGGTATTCTATCTAGACGTGGCACGAGTAGGCTTTGAAGGTACTACGATGTAGGTTCCATATGTCTTTTCCAAGACCATTATGTGAAGTCCTTATTTGAAGAATTTCTATTAAGTGTCTTAATGAATATTGTTGACTTAAGTTAATGTAAGTTGAATAAAAGGATCCCTATCTAGGGTAGCTTTGAGGGTTGCTTAAGCAGGATTGAAAAGGGTGTATGGGCAGTCTTTTCGTGTTTTACTAAACTGAATATTAGAGTAACCTTAGGTGGTGAGTTAAATGTTGAAAAGGGAGTAATCTTATGTTAGGTAGTCTTAAAGATTATTTAGGTGTGCTTGAAGAGGGTGTATTGGCGGTCTCTTCTTGTCTTACTTAAGTAAGTCTTAGGATAACTTTTCGTAGGAGTGTTATATGCTATATGGTTTGAAGTGTTGATAATGCTATTATGTGGGTTACTTGGAATATGACTTATATGTGAACTTTATGTTTAAGGTGGTGTCTTATACTTATGTTATGAAGGTATTCTTCAAAAAGTTCATGTTTTACACAATTGTCCTTTTAGCATGATTCCATTGCATGTCACCATACTTAGTGCATTCTAATGTACTAATTCCATATTTTTTCTTATTTGTAAAGGTGTAGGTGGAAATTGAGAGGAGTCCTTTGAAGTGAATCTTGAATATTAGCATTCTTTCAAGAAAGTTGTGGTTTGTCCTTAATTGTTTCGAGGACATAACTATGTTTAGATTTTCTTATTCAAAGACGTTTTAATAGACTTAGATACTTTCTATTTTGGTATTGTATGGGTTGTGACCCAAGATATTTGTGTGTCTAAGATTGCTAAACGGTACTTAGCATCTCCTACGTTTTCTATAAAAGAAATTTTAAGATGATGTTGTGAAAAGTCTTAATTCTCCACTACTTTTCATACATGTTTACACAATGAATGATGTCTAAGGGCTTATAGGAGACCTCCGAGAGGTCGAATACGCCGTGTGGCAACTTGAGGATACCTTTTCTTCTAGGGTGCACACTCGGGTCGTGACACGGAGGGCACCAAAGGGTTTGTAGTGTATCGTGACATTTATTAAGTTGGTTTGGGTTGTGTCATATTGCAACATGGTAAGGTGATAGATTATGCATCTAGAAAACTCAAGGTGCATGAGAAGAGTTATCCAACTTATGATCTTGAATTAGCGGTCGTAGTATTTGCTCTGAAAATATGGAGACATTACCTATATGGTGTTCATGTGGATGTATTTACCGACCACGAGAGTCTTCATTATGTTATTACTTAGAAGGAGTTGAATCTCCAACAAAGAAGATGGTTGGAACTTTTGAAGGATTACGACATGAGTTTTCTCTACCGCCCCGACAAGGCCAATGTGGTTGCGAATGCTTTATGTCGTATGACTATGGGTAGTGTGGATCATGTTGACGAAGTTAGAAAGAGGTAGTAAAAGACGTTCATAGATTGGCCAGATTGGGTGTTCGGTTAGAAGATTCTCCAAAAGGGGGTTGCATGGTTCGTCATAACATCGAGTCGTCTTTAGTGGTTGAGGTGAAGTATAAGCAACATCTTGATCCTCTATTGATGGAGCTGAAGGAACTGGTCCTTAGCAAGTTTAATAATTCATTCTCAGAAGGGTGGGATGGTGTACTTGGGTACCAAGGTAGGTTGTATGTACCGGATGTTGATGGTTTGAGAAGGAAATTTTTATAAGAATCCCATGGCTCCCGATATTCTATTAATCCGGGTGCCACCAAAATGTATCGTGATCTTCAAGAGGTCTATTTGTGGGAAGGTTTAAAAAGGGCCATAGAGGTGTTTGTGGCTAGCTGTCCTAATGGTCAACAAGTTAAGAACAAGCATTAAAGGTTGGAAGGTCTAACCCAAGCAATGGATGTCCCTACTTGGAAGTAGGAAGCTATCAATATGGACTTTGTAGTAGGGTTCCCTCGAACATGTAGGAAAAATGACTCAATATAGGTTATTCTGGATAGATTGACAAAATCCGCCCACTTTATCCTCGTCAAGTTTACTTATTTGGCGAAGAAATATGCTAGATTATACATTAATGAGATTGTGATCTTACATGGGATCCCTTTTTCCATCATTTCGGATAGAGGTGCCCAATTCACTTCTCATTTTGGAGGTCTTTCCAAAAGGGGTAAGGTACACAAGTGAAACTTAGTACCGCTTTTTATCCTCAAATGGATGGCCAAGCGGAACGTACCATACAAATCGTAGAAGATATGTTAAAAGAATGTGTAATAGATTTTAAGGGTAATTGGGAAGATAACCTGCCGTTGATTGAGTTCTCCTATAATAATAGCTACAATTCGAGTATTTCTATGGCACCTTTTGAAGCACTCTATGGTAGGAAATTGTAATACACTGAAAGTCCTAGACCTAATTTAGAGACTCACAAGTTGATCAAATGTTGGTAATAGTGTTTTAAATCATAAGTTAATGTTTATAGGCCATATAGGAAGTTGTAAAGCCTAAACATCAACGAACGTCCATGACGACCGGAAACTAGCTAAATTGAACTAGTTGACATCTCTATGTTTGGTG
Organism: Solanum lycopersicoides; assembly: GCA_022817965.1. Classification (NCBI taxonomy): domain Eukaryota; kingdom Viridiplantae; phylum Streptophyta; class Magnoliopsida; order Solanales; family Solanaceae; genus Solanum; species Solanum lycopersicoides. The sequence continues at coordinate 4,178,377 of JAJJBR010002753.1, forward strand.
AAGTATTGGGAGGGTAATATGAAGTCTAAAACCTGTAAAAGACTTTAAATATGTAGTATATAGGGTCTAAACGTTCAATAACGACTCCCGAAGGACCACCTGAAGTATCCTTGAGGACAACCCAAACCATGGCGAGCAAGCTGCCAAGGCAGCTTGCGGCAACCTAGATTTGAAGTCCACTGCGCGACACACAACTGTCACGTGGAGTGGAAAAATTTTCCTCGCGATGCGTTCATGCCACGAGGTCAACTGTCTCAGATCAAATTTTCAAAATAATTTCAGAAATAGCATTGCGTCGCGGAACCACTTCCCACATTCATTGAAATCGTATTTTAAGCATTTTGACTTCACAAAAAGACCCATTTAAGTGAGGGGTATTTTGAGTAATGTAGGGGGTGATTATATATAGTCCAAGGGTCTTTTTTATGTCAATTTTTCATTCACCTAAATCAAATTCCCAAAACAAAACTCAAAAGCTCTTATCTCTCTCTATTTTCTCTCTCCCAAAATCTTCCATTAAAGGAAGAACAAAGCTTGAAGAAGAAGACCAATTTCTCTAGGATTTCACTTCTATTTCGTGGATTAATCTTCATTAAGGTATTGGTTCGTCACTCATGGGATTACTTTCCCCAAGAGGTCCTTTCAAAGTTGATTTCTAAATCACCCAATTCGAAGGGTTTTTCAATTCTAATTGGTTTTTTTCTAAACTTCAAATTGATGATAAATTGTGATTTCCTATGATTAATTAAGTGTATATTGTTGTTTAATTGATGTTAATTGATGCAATTTCATATAGATCATGTCCCTTTCCCAAATTTCCCCAAATCTTGGATCTTGCTTATAAATTGATGGGAATAGGAGAATGTATTGATTGATAGACTAGGTTTATCTATTCTAATTTATTTCTAGACTGCCTAGGGTAACGTATTGTTTGTATTGGGTCTATTTCTTGAAGAATTAATGATGAACCCTTTCCTCCTAACCCTAGGTTATGAGTTGAAGGTAATTGGGATAGTGATAATACTATTGACCTAGTTATTGTATTAATTACTATTGAATGATGTTGTTACACCCATTGTTGGATTGAATTGGATGGTTGATGGTAAAACCTTGGATGATGGCTTGTGAAGGAGATTTGGTAAGTCTTGGATCTCGATTCTTTACTTCAATTATGATTACTTGTGATTAACTGATGAAGTGCATTGAAGTATACATTATGATAAGATTGATAGGATTGGTATGATGTTGAATTGGAATGTCTTAAACAATGGTTTGTGAGATGTTGGCGAAGATGTATATGTTATAAGGATGGACATAACTTACCAATGTGCCTTATTATGATATGATATATAAATGTGCTAACCTCACATGTATGAATTGTAATGAAAGGACAATACTCATGCAATTGTTATTGAGCTATGATGATGATTATATAATGGATAGACCCTATGACCTACATTAGGCTATGATGATTTATAAAGGCGTTAAAGACATTTCAAAAGGGACTCTAGCTTAGCACCGAGTGAACTAGAGTGAGGAGTATCCCTTGCCATATAGGGAAGGTAGGATCACTAATGTAATCTTGAGATTGGAGACTACAATGCATGTAGCATAAAGAGGGTCCCAACTACATCTTCTATTTCTTGAATTATGTTGCCCCCAGAGGAATACTAGCATGAGGATCCACAATAGAAGCGACGTTCATGTTTTGGTACTATATTGAAAAGTAGTCCGCCTTCTTTTGGTGTAGGGTTCAATGACATTGGAATCCACATTAGCTCATGTGGTCTATGTCGGTTAAGGAAAGATGTTCCCAAAATGAAAAATAATGTATTGAATGAAATCTAACTAGGATGACCTAAGTGGTTTAGTTTAGTCTAGGTAGGGGTATGGGACTCTACCTATACATTGCACTAGTTAGCCTTGAGGGAAGTCTTAGAAGGATGTTATTATGAATGTATATGCTTATAATGTAAATGACATGAATATGATGATCTTATATGTTAATGACACTATCTGATGATGGTCCCACTTATGAACATGTGGTGTGGTCTATATTGTTAAAGTATGATGATTATGACTATTCTAAATGATTTAGTATGTGAAGTTAGAAATTGGTTGTGGTTCTTGTTGGGTTTACTTGATTGAGTAAGGTTATGGGGCTTTGCTTAGTCATTGCACTAGTGGAGTTAATGAGGGTTCATGGGTAATGGTCTTGTTTTGGTTGTGATGTTATGAACTCTTATACATGTTGTTGATGTTATAACTTGATGTTAGAAGTGTCTTGGTTATATATACAATTATGTTGAATATGCATGTTGACTTGACTAGACTTAGCATTGTAGGTCTTGTGATGTACATGGTCCTTACTTGATCAATATGCATGGTTGACTTGTATTTGTTCTTGAATGTGCATAAGGTTTACCAAAGTAAATGGCATGCTTTGATGAAATGTCCCTTTTTAGCATGATTTCTATGTTGTGTGTGAATATGTGCCCATACTTAGTACAAGTTATGTGCTTGTAACATTCCGGAAAATTTCATGTCTAGTGAAGAGCCCAATAGATCTTTAAGAATGTGTATTGGGGGTACATAGGCATCCCAATGCCCAATATTGAGAAATATTGGGCAAAGTATTGAAAATTGGCTAAGGGGTATTAGCCAATTTCTATATAATACCCAAATAAGAAAAATATTGGGCATATTAGAAAATATTGGCTTAAAGGGTGTCAGCCAATTTTCTAACATTAATGAGCTTGTCCAAGAAATGTACTTGCAATGAAGACCCTAGGCTAAAATTCTTTTTCCTTTAACTCACAAATTGGGTATGCGGCATCCAAGTGTCAAGCCTAGATACCATAGCACATCACCATTTAAAATGATCATGTAAATTAATAAGTACCCAAGGACATAGTGAGGATCCTTGGGAAAATAACTAAACATTCTCAAATGAACCATAAATAATAGTTAGTTAGGAAAGTACAACCAACACATGTGCAAGACATGTGAAGAAGCTGCCAAAGGAGGGGACCACCCTAACCGAATTCGGTTAGGGTAGTTAGGGGGAAAAACGTGTACAAGGGACCCCTCCATGTGGGGCATAACTTCCTAACTAATTCTAGACTCTAACCTACTGCACTAAATAGCTAACTAAACTAGGACCAAACGAAATAAACTAATTAGTGCACCCGATAACCTAGGACCAAAACCGGGTTGACACTAACCTAGTACTAGTTAAAGAGACAACCTAGTACCTAACCTAGGATGGTCCAAAAGGTTAGTTAAGGTCCTAAAAACTTTTGGGTACTTTATTAATTACCCTAGGTTACCTAATTAATTAATTTAGCAACTTAATGAATTAATTTAAAAGGGCTAAAACCGAAACTAAAAAGGAAATTTTCAGATTTCGGTTAAGACAAGAAAGGGACAACCTAGTACCTAACCTAGGATGGTCCAAAGAGTTAGTTAAGATCCTAACGACTTAAGGGTACTTTAGTAATTACCCTAGGCTACTTAATTAATTAATTTAGCAACTTAATTAATTAATTTAAAGTGGCAAAACCGAAATCACAAAGCAATTTCCAGATTTCGGTTAAAACAAGAAAAAGACAACCTAGTACCTAACCTAGGATGGTTCAAAGGATTGGTTATGGTCCTAACGACTTATGGGTACTTTAGTAATTAACTTATGTCACCTAATTAATTATATTAGCAATTTAATTAATTAGTTTAAATGATCAAAACGAAATTCTTACACTAACCTAGTACAACTCAAGAAACATCCTAGTACTTAACCTAGGATGGTCCAAAAGGGTTAATTTGGGTTCCAATGACTTAGGGGTACTTTAGTACTTACTATAGGTACCTAAACTAATTAAATTAAGGATTTAATTAATTAATATAAAGTCAAAATGTTGACCAAAACCATAGTCAACACCAATTTCCAGATTTGACTAAGTGTTATGTTCTCCTATGTTTAGTCAACTTAGGAGGGGATTTTTGGTAATTGGTTAATTAGTTTATTAAATTAAATTATTAAACCTAAGTTTTATAATTCAATATCAGTTCTTAAACCTAAAAATCACGTTCAAACTCATAGAAAAGGTGACGCAAAAATAGCAAGCAAGGAACGAAAGAAAAACAGAAAAATTTATCGATTTCTCTAGGGCGATTTCAAGGTTTCTTCAAGGTTTCGTTAAAGGTGGTCTTCGTAGATTAAGTTCTACATAAGTTCTGGGTTTCTCTCCTGGACTTCTTTCTCCAAAAGAACTTTCTTTCGAATGATTCAAAGATCTAGAAAACTAGGGTTGTTTCTCGTCGTTCTTGTCGAACTGCTTTCCCTAGTATCCTTGTTACGATTTCAATGTTGAATAGGTTAGAAATCATGTTGTTGGTATGTGTTGCTGACTTATCTTAATGTATATGTTTTTTTTTATTAAATAATTATTGAATGAACCTATTAATTGGACTCGTTTGATGCTAAGTGTTATTACGTGAATTAAAAGAATGATACTATGTTAAAGATATGTCCGAAAATGTTATGTATGAAGATGTTACGGTCTGTTGTGAATGCTTGCTGTTAATATGACGTTATGAAGATGATATATTCATTAAATTCTAATATGATGTTGTCCAAGATGTTTAAAAACGTTATGCCTAAAGTTATGTTATAAGGTTGGCTAAAAAGATCTCCATGAAATCATAATTTGAGTGAATGTTTGGCTTATGCCAATAAAATGACTAATAGTACATTGTTCAAAATTTAAATGGGATTCTCTATAATGTAATCTTTAAATAATTGAAAGATTGGCTAATGAACAATATATGTATATATAAAACTAAACATGAACGAATGTAAAATTGGATTATGCCAACAAAGATGGTAATGAAATCTATGCCCAATTGTTTATGCCAATACTAATCGTAAGCCGATAAAATGGCTAACAATGTCTTGCCCAAAAGTTGAATGGAATTGGCTTACATTATTGCTTTTAAATAATGATGGAAAAATTGACTCATGAGAATCTCATGAAACTATATTTGAATGAATGTTTGGCTTGTGTCAATAAATTGGCTATGAAGTCATTTCCAAATTTTCTAGGCCAATAGTAAATTTACACCAATCTTATATGCCCAATATAATGTAATGTCAAATTAAGCATGACCAACAGAACAAAATGAATCCATACTAAGGGTATGTCAATCAATGGGACAAGTCCCAACATACCCTATACTATCTTATATGACTAAAATGCTGGAATGCCAAATGAATAAGCACATCTAAAGTATTTCAATGAATCCATAACCAAGAGCATGTCATTCATTGGGACAACTCCCAACATGCTCTAAAAGAATGACATATGAACTCATAAAACTCATTGAATGAAGTGCTTATCGTCCATAAACGATGATATGAATCTACTACACTAATGAAAGTAAGTAACATGAGTTATAACATAATTAAAGGGGTCTAAATGAAGTAAGTGACAAGAATGGGGTGTTAAAGGAAGTGAGAAAGTCTCACTTACACCTAAGCTACTATGTTAAAAGAATACTCACGTATGAAGGTGTTAGAATGTGTGAGACCAGTCTCATTAACACCAAAGGATGATATGTAAGGACAATTCACATTCATCAATGTAAAGTAAGGATGATATGTAAGGACAATTCACATTCATCAATGTAAAGTAAGGATGATATGTAAGGACAATTCATATTTCATCAATGTAAAGTAAGGATGAAAAGTCATCAAAAGAGTAAATAAGTCTCAATCATACTCTATATGTAAGTGTAAGGACAATTCACACTTAATACTAATGATGAGATGAGAAATCATCTAATGAGCTATGATGTCCTCATGCTAGAAGCCAGCTTCCATGATGTATGAGTTGAATGTAATGGAACTTTATACTGAGCACCGATAGGCTAGCTATGAGCGGTGATGCCTTCCTTCGGGAAGGGCGGAGGTTCACGTAACTCTCATGAGATGAGACTGTACGGTATGCTGATTATGGGTCTTCTTATATCTCCTAGTCTTTGAACCTATACTGCCAATATAGGAATCTAGCAGGGTTCAATTCCCTATATACGCTAGCATGTTTTGGTTTCACCTTGGCCAATGACTCCACCTCTTTTCGGTGTGGGGAAGACACCGGATTTCATGATGCTCACATGATCTATATTGGTTAAGGTTGGAGTTCCTCAAAGTATGAAAGATAATGAAATGAACGATACCGAAGGTCTTTGTGCAAGACAATCAGGAGGTAAAATCAGATTCAAGTAATGTCATTAGGTCATTCTTGGTCATTGCATTTCATGATCTTGATGAGAGTCTTAAACTTCATCCTAGGTATAGCTGGTGTTTACATCAGCCTACGAATGAATGAAATGAATAATGTGAAGTACGAATGAACGAATGAAGCAGACTCTGTGTTTGCTAAAGGAGGCCCTCGGGTTGAGGTCTCATATGTTGGGTCCTCACTTGAGATGTCTTAATGCTATATCAACGATTCCAAGGTCTCATGTATATGAATGTATAATATATAAAACATGAAAGTAATGAAATCAATGGCATAACCAATAGAGAATGGCTTATGAAATGTAATGAATACTTGATGTAATGAATAACTTGTTGTAAGGATAGTCAAATCGTGTCCAATAAAGTTTACAATAAGTAAAGGGGATAACTAATAATGAATCCTCATGTTATGAAAATGATAAAGCCAAATAAATTGGCTTATAATGACTTTATATAATTGGCAAAAGATATTAGCCAAATAAGATTGGCTTATAATGACTTCTTACATTAGGCCAATAATACAATAATAGGAATAGTCACTAAAGATTGGTTTGTAAAGAATTCATGCCCAAAGTAAGCAAGATCATAAGCTTTAATGATATTCCAAGATCTATGCACATTATGCAATCAACTAAAGAATGAGTATAGTCAATAAGTATTGACTTATAAATACATTCATGCCCCAAATTGTAATTAAGTCATTTCCTTAATCTCTTGAATTACTTACTTGATTCATTGTGGGTATGGGACTACAATGAATCATTGCACTTGTTAGTAAAACATAGGACCAAAGGAGTTATTGAACTACATAACAAGGAGAAGAAAAGAATGAAAAATAATCTAAGTGTACAAAGAGGAGCTCTCGGCCTAGAAGATCAAAAATTCAAATCTTCGCCCGAGTGGTTCTAAAATTATGTTGATGATACTAATGTCTTGTATTCATATAGAAAATGAGTTTTGTGCTTTGAATGCATTAAAATACATCATATTCATACCATAATTCACAACTAACGAATTAGGAAAGTCTACTGACTAGACTTTCTAGAAATGACATGTTGCTTAGGAAGAGCTTTCATTGATCATGCATAGATTTATGTGTATGTGTGCATACACCCATACTTAGTACAAGTGGTGTACTAACCCCTACTATTTACTATTTTTATAGGTGCAGGTCAGAGGACAGGTTGACGACACTTGCAGCGGTTTGGACTTCAGCGTTGCTCCAAACCATTTGGTAGGTCCTCATGATTTCGAGGATGCTACAGTTTTAGTCTAGCCTTAGTCTTAGACATAGTTAGTGTATGTTTTCCCTAGAATTTCTTTCGTACTTTCATTTGGAAGCTTTGTAATAAGGCCGTGTTTGGCAAACTATTTATGATATATTCATCTTCAGTTTTGAATTGATTCTTTATAATAGATGATTGTTCTATTGATGTTGAGCTTAGTATATAATGTTTAATTCGTAATGACTATATGAAGTCTAAGTAAACTTCATACGTTTAAAAAGTTTTAAATTTTCTGCAAATTTAACTAGATGAATATGATGAATGCAAGATGAGGCTTGTCTGCGACCTCTGAGAGGTCAACGACGCCGGTGGCGATTCGGATTCAAAAATCCGGGCCGTTACAAACTTGGTATCAGAGCATGAGATTAAATTACCTAGGATCTAAAGCTCAACACAACCACGTTACGTAGTTTCTAGCTTATGGTTGTGAAGCGCGCCACAATCATGACTTAGAGACTACGCGATGATAGGAAATCTTCCCTTTTTCTACTCTTTATCGTGCTATCTAGACCTTTGACACTCTGTGTCAATGCTAACCCCATTTCTCCCTTTGTCCCAAACATTTAGGTTCCGGTCACTGAAGGGCTTGTGACGACTATTGAATCAAGTCTTGGAATTCTCACTCTCCAAGTTGGGTAGGTCCTCACTACTTCGAGGATAATTCCATTTTATTGCTTCGGATATTGATTAGTCTTAAAGACAATATGTTGATTTCTTTCGTTTGAGTACTAAGATTGTATAGCGTATATGTTCTTTTATTATACTGATGTATGGGCTATGCCCAAATTGTTAAACTCTTGTTTTGATGGTTATGAGATGAGACATCTAGTTTTAAGACTATGTTATATCTTATGTATGTATATGTGCAATAAAAGTAGAAGACTATGTAATCTTCTTATACGAAGAGTCTACGTATACTCGATATGAATATATATTATGTGTATGCGAGAGGTCAATGTAAAACTCATGATAGATAGAACAAAAGTTTTAATTTTCTGCATTTTTAACCTATGAATGTAATGATGTAAGTTAACAGGCTAGTCTTAGTCCGCTTCGAGGACGCCGACACCGGTTATGTCTAGGGGGTGCTCCCCAGATGTGACAAACTTGGTATCAGAGCATGAGGTTGAATATATTTAGAGTCGATGTCTCACTAAAGCACGTCTATGTCGTTTTTATTCATGATTGTGAAGCTCTCCACACTTATGGGTGAGAAGCTATATGATGCTTAGGAAATTCTCATTTTCTTCGAAATCTAGTGTCCTGCCTCTAGAGTCTACTTTGTATGTGATTTCACCTGAACCATGTATGGTTGTTATTGGTATGAATACTCAAAGAACAAACGCTCGAAGAATTCATGAAGAGATTGCAAATGCGGGAGTTCCTCCCCGAGGCAATCAAGTCCCTCCTCTTGAAGAAGATGCTAATGATGACTAAGCTCCAGTCAATCCTCACCTCTGACGGATGGGGACATAACGACAGCCTTTCCCCAAATGGCCCAAGTTATTACTACACAAGAACAAGCGTCACTACTCAAGAACAATCCATGACGGCCCAAGCTAACGGGAGGTTGTACCCCAAGGATACCAACATATTGGAACCATGGCCTTCCATTTGGGGGATTTCACAAGGATGAATCCCCCTACTTATTATGGGTCCAAAGTTGAGGAAGACCCCCAAGAGTTCATTGATGAAACCTACAAGATCCTCTATGCTATGGGGTTGACTACTAGTGAGAAGGCCGAGTTAGCTACTTATCAACTATAGGATGTGGCCCAAACTTGGTACGTTTGATGGAGAGACTATAGGCCCTTAAGGGGTGGACCAGTGACATGGGAGATTTTCAAGAAGGATTTTCTTGATAGGTTCTTCCCTAGGGATAATAGGGAAGCCAAGGTGGAAAATTCATCAACCTTCGTCAAGGAGGTGTGATTGTACTTGACTACTCTTTGAAATTTACAAAATTGTCAAAGTATGCTCATTCTTTGGTTTCCGAACCTAGGGATAAAATGAGTCGCTTTGTGACGGGGGTGTCGGATGACTTAAAGGAAGAATGTCATTCGGCTATGCTTCATGATAATATGACTATTTCTCGACTCATGGTTCATGCTCAACAAGTGGAAGAGACTAGGGTTCAGAGGAAGAGTAGGGATGCCAAGAGGGCAAGGTCTTATGATGGTGGTTCTTCAAAGGGTAGGCTTGATATCCAAGACAAGCCTAAGTTCAATAATAGGTTTTCTAACCAAGTTCCTACCAAATTTCCCAAGGCTTGTGATGAGAGGGTGTCTAACCCTAAGTCTCTAAGGCAGGGGGTACTAGCTCACCAAATAAGAAGCCAACTTGTAGAAAGTGTGGCAAGAAGCATTATGGTGATTGCCTTGTTGGGACGGACAATGGTTTTTGGTGTTGCAAGAGTGGCCACAAGGTTAGGGATTGCCCAAATGTAAAGGAAAAAGACAAAGGTAGCGGGCAAGCTCAAGCTAGTGGTTCATATGTTGATCCTCCAAAGAAGAATCACTTTTATGCACTTCGCTCTATGGGTGAACAAGAGAGTTCTCCCGATGTGGTGACCGGTGTATTACAAGTCTTCTCTATTCATGTAGATGCTTTACATGATCCGGGTTCTACATTATCTTTTGTTACGATCTTTATAGATAGAAAGTTTGATATTTCGCTTGACATTCTAAATGAACCTTTCATGGTAACTACCCTTGTAGGTGAGTCGGTGGTTGCAAAAAGGGTATATAGAAATTGTCCTATAATGTTCCCCAATAGAGTTACTCATGTTTAATTTGTAGAACTTAATATGGTCGATTTTGATGTCATTTTGGGGTTGGATTGGTTGCATGATTTTTTTGCTTCCATTGATTGTAGAATTAGAATTGTCAAGTTTAACTTTCCAAATGAACCCGGTGTAGAGTGGAATGGGGGAAATTCTATTCCTAGAGGTCGTATCTCTTGTCTTAAGGCTTGTAAAATGATCTCAAAAGGGTGTCTATATCACATTGTAAAGGTCAAAGATTCAGACTCCAAAAATTCTCCCATTGAGTTAGTCCCCGTAGTAAGGGAATTTTTGGAGGTCTTTACTAATGATCTTCCCGGAATTCCTCCCGAATGGGAAATTGATTTTGGTATTAATTTGCTACCGGATACCAACCCCATTTCAACTCCTCCTTATCGGATGTATCCGACCGAGTTGAAAGAGTTGAAGGCTTTACTAGACAAAGGCTTCATTAGACCTAGTATTTCTCCATGGGGTGCTTCGGTTTTGTTTGTGAATAAGAAGGATGGGTCCCTAAGAATGTGCTTTGATTATCGCCAACTCCATAAAGTCACTATTAAGAATAGTATCCTCTCCCTCGGATTGACGACATGTTTGATAAACTCCAAGGGGCAAGCTACTTTTCTAAGATTGAATTGAGATCGGGGTATCACCAACTTAGGGTGAGAGGTGAGGATATACCAAAAATGACATTTCGAACTAGATATGGCCACTATGAGTTCCTAGTAATGTCCTTTGGTCTCACTAATGCCCCGGCTGCATTTATGGACATAATGAATAGGGTGTTTCAAAGTTACCTATATTAATTTGTCATTGTCTTCATTTAAGACATCTTGGTATATTCGAAAAATGAGGGTGAACACATGGACCATTTGAGAGTGGTGTTGCAAGTGCTTAAGGAACACCAACTATTTACCAAGTATAGCAAATGTGAATTTTGGTTGAGGTCGGTGGCTTTTCTTGGTCATATCATCTCTAGTGAGGGAGTTGAGGTTGATCCAAGGAAAACAGAGGCGGTGAAAAATTGGCCTAGGCCATTGACTCCAACCTACATTAGGAGTTTCTTGGGTCTAGCGGGTTATTATAGGAGGTTTGTGGATGGTTTTGCGTCCATTACATCTCTCTTAACTACTTTGATCCAAAAGAGTGTGAAATTTGAGTGGTCAGAGATATGTGAAAGAAGCTTCCAAATCTTGAAAGATAGGCTTACTTCCGCTCCGATGTTAACTCTACCGGAGGGTACCAAGGGATTCATTGTGTATTGTGATGCATCCCGAGTGGGCTTGGGGTGTGTGCTTATGCAACATGGGAAAGTAGTAGCATGTGCCTCTTGACAACTTAAGGTGCATGAGAAGAACTATCCAACTCATGATCTTGAGTTAGCGGCCATTGTATTTGACTTAAGAAATATGGAAGCATTATTTGTATGGTGTTCATTTGGATATGCATACCGATCACAAGAGTCTTCAATATGTGTTAACTCAAAAGGAGTTGAATCTCTGACAAAAAAGGTGGTAGGAATTGTTGAATGATTACGATATGAGTGTTCTCTACCACCCCGGCAAGGCCAATCTGGTTGTGGATTCTCTAAGTCGTATGACCATGGGTAGTGTGTCTCATGTAGAAGAAGCCAAGAAAGACCTAGTGAAAGATGTTCATAGGTTCGTTCGTTTGGGTGTTAGGTTGGAAGATTCTCCAAATGGTGGTTTCATGGTACATCATAAACGTGAATCGTCTTTAGTGGTTGAGGTGAAGTCCAACCAACACCTTGATGAACCATTGATGAAGTTGAAGGAGTCGGTTCTTGGTAAGATTAATGAGATCATACTCCTTAAGGGGGAATGGTGTCTTGAGGTATCAAGGAAGGTTGTGTGTTCCCAATGTAGATGGATTGAGAGACCGAATTCTTGTGGAAGCTCATGCATCCAGGTAATCTATTCATGTGAGTTCTACCAAGATGTACCATGACCTTAGGGAGGTGTTTTGGTGGGAAGTCTTGAAGAAGGACATAGCGGAATTTGTTGCTAAGTGTTCAAATTGCCAACAAGTGAAATCCGAAAATCAAAAGTCGGGTGGTTTGCTTCAAGAAATACAAGTTCCTACTTGGAGGTGGAAGACATTAATATGGATTTTGTGGTAGGTTTGCCTCAGACGCAAATGCAATATGACTCCATATTGGTGGTTGTGAATAGGTTTACCAAATCCGCTCATTTTTGTCCCGTCAAGTCTACTTAGTCGGCGGAGGATTATGCAAGGATACTCATAGATGAAATTGTGTGTCGCCATGGTATTCAGTTATCCATCATATAGGATAGGGGTGCCCAATTCACATCTATGTTTTGGAGGTCATTCCAAAAGGGTTGGGTACCAAGGTGAAGCTAAGCACCGCTTTTCATTCCCAAACGGATGGTCAAGCGAGCGTACTATTCAAACCCTTGAGGATATTCTTAGAGTTTTTATAATGGATTTCAAGAGAAATTGTGATAAGCACTTGCATTTGGTTGAGTTTTATTACAACAATAGTTAACATTCATCTATATCTATGGCTCCTTATGAAGCCTTGTATGGTAGGAGATGTGGATCTCCAATTGGATGGTTTGAAGTGGGTGAGTCTTCACTTTTGGGTCCCGAATTGATTTATAAGATTTTGGAGAAAGTTCATACAATAAGGAACCGTTTGAAAACAGGCTATAGCCGGAAAAATTCTTATGCCGACCATAGGAGAAGAGACTTAGATTTTGAAGAAGGTGATCAGGTGTATCAAAAAAATTCTCCTATGAAAGGGTTGGTGAGATTTGTCAAGAAAGAGAAGTTGAGTCCTCGTTATGTGGGTCCCTACGAAATCTTGCAAAGGATTGGTAAGGTTTAATATAAGTTGAGGTTACCTAGTGAATTGGCTTCGGTTCATCCAGTGTTCCATGTCTCCATGCTTAAGAAGTGCATCGGTGATCCTGAGTCCATTCATCCTATTGAAGGTCTAGGTGTTCAAAATAACCTCTCCTATGAGGAGGTTCCGGTTCAAATCCTTGATAGAAAATTAAAGAAGTTAAAGAACAAAGAGGTGGCTTCCGTAAAGGTGTTATGGAAGAATCACCTAGTAAGGGTGCAACATGGGAGGCCAAGGCCGACATGAAGTCCGTTACCCTCATCTATTTGATAACTAAGGTTATTTATTCCTACTTGTAGTTAAAAAATAATGAGTTTATTTGAAATTGCCTTGATTTTTGGTGATGTTGTGCAAAAATGCTCATGTTACAGTGAATTACAGTGAACTTTATTCCTAAACATGAAAATTGTTGCTTTTTACTTGTTTTGAGTTTATGTTGTGCATTTTGGTATATTGTGCCTTCATGATTTATATTGAGCATGTTGAGAGGTGTTGAAGAAAGCTTTGGCATAATGAATAAACATGAAATGAATGTTGAACTCTTATGAGTTGAAAATGATGTTTTGAGTTGCATTGTGAAAAAGGTTATGAGGTTATGATGATTTTTATTGTGACTTATGTTGATGATATATGTTGTCGGTTGGGCTGCTATAGTATTGAGTCGATTCCATCCTTTTAAAGAATTTTAGTGTCATTCGGGGACCAATGTTCCTAAGGGGCAGGGGGCGACATTTAAATACTCCGAAAGTCCTAGACCTAATTTAGAGACTCAAAAGTTTATCCATGTTGGTAATACTGTGTTAAGACCTATATTAATGTTTATAAGCCATATATGAAGTCTTACAGCCAAAACGTCAAGGAACGTCCATGATGTCCGGAAACTAGCTAAATTGAACTAGTTGACGTCTCTATGTTTAGTGAATGATTGGGAGGGTCATATGAAGTCTGAAACTTGTAATAAGACTTTTAAAATGTTAAATGTAATATATAGGGTCTAAACTTTCAATAACAACTCCCCAACGACCACCCAAAGGGTCCTTGAGGAGGACCCAAACCTTGGCGAGCAAGCTGCCAAGGCAACTTGCGGCAACCTAGATTTGAAGTCCACTGCGCGGCGCGCGGCTATCACGTGGAGTGGTAAAAGTTTCCTCGCGACGCATGCACGACATGATGTCCACTGTCTCAAATCCAATTTCAAAAACAAATTCAGAAATCAGCCTCGCGACGCGGAGCCACTTCCCAAATTCGTTGAAATTGTAATTTAAGCATTTTGACTTTACAAAAAGACCCATTTAAGTAAGGGGTATTTTGGGTAATATAGGGGTTACTATATATATCCCAAGGGTCAGTATTAAGTCAATTTTTCGCTCACCTTAATCAAATTATCAAAACAAAACTCAAAAGCTCTAATCGGTCTCTATTTTCTCTCTCCCAAAATCTTCCATTGAAGGAAGAACAAAGCTTGAAGAAGAATATCAATTTCTCTAGGATTTCACTTTAATTTTGTGGATTAATATTCATTGAGGTATGGGTTCTTCACTCTCGGTATTCCTTTCCCCAAGAGGTCCTTTCAAAGTTGAGTTCTAAATCACCCCATTCCAAGGGTTTTTCAATTCTAGTGGGTTTTCTTCTAAACTTCAAATTGATTATAAATTGTGATTTCCTATGACTAATTAAGTGTACATTGTTGTTTAATTGATGTTAATTGATGAAATTTCATATAGATCATGTCCTTTTCCCAAATTTCCCTAAATCTTGGATTTTGCTGATAAATTGATGGGGATTGGAGAATGTATTGATTGATAAACCTGTTTTATCTATTTTGATTCATTTATGGACTTCCTAGGGTAATGTTCTGTTTGTATTGGGTCTATTTCTTGAAGAATTAATGATGAACCCTTTCCTCCTAACCCTAGGTCATGAGTTGTCGTTAAGTGGGATAGTGATGATGTTATTGACCTAATTATTGTATTAATTATTATTGAATGATGTTGTTACACCCATTTTTGGGTTGAATTTGATGGTTGATGGTAAAACATTGGATGATGACTTGTGATGGAGATTTGGTAAGTCATGTGATCTCGATTCTTTACTTCAATTATGATTTACTTGCATTTAAGTGATGAAGTGTATATAAGTATACCTTATGATAAGATTGATAAGGTTGGTATGATGTTGAATTGGAATGTGTTGAACTATGGTTTGTGAGATGTGGTCTAAGATGTAAAGGTTATAAGTATGGTGATAACTTACCAATATGCCTTAATATGATATTCTATCTAAATGTGCTAACCTCACGTGTACGAATTTTAATGAAAGGACAATACTTATGAAATTTTTATTGAGCTATGATGATGATTATATATGAGATAGACCCTATGACCTACATTAAGCTATGATGATTAATAAAGGCGTTAAAGACATTTCAAAAGGGACTCTAGCTTATCACAGATTGAACTAGAGTGAGGAGTGTCCATTCCCACATAGGGAAGGTAGGATCACTAATGTATTCTTGAGATTTAAGACTACAATGCATGTAGCATAAAAAGGGTCCCCACTACATCTCCTAGTTCTTGAACTATGTTGCCCCCATGGGAATACTAGCAAGTGGATCCACAATAGAAGCTATGTTTATGTTTTGGTACTACCTTGACAAGTAGTCCGACTTCTTTCGGTGTAGGGTTCCATGACATCGTATTCCACATTAGCTCATGTGGTCTACGTCGGTTAAGGAAAAATGTTCCCAAAAGGTAAAATGAAGTAATGAATGAATGCTAACTAGGATGACCTAAGGGGTTTAGATTAGTCTAGGTAGGGTATGGGACTCTACCTATACATTGCACTATTTATCCTTGAGGAAATTCTTAGAAGGATTTTCTTATGTATGTATATGGATATAATGTAAATAACATGAGTATGATGATCTTATTTGTTAATGACACTATGTGATGATGGTTCAACTTATGATCCTGTGGTTTGGTCTGTATTGTTAAAGTATGATGATGATGACTATACTAAATGATGTAGTATGTGAAGTTGGACATTTCTTGTTGGGTTTACTTGATTGAGTAAGGTTATGTGGCTTTGCTTAGTCATTGCACTAATGGACTTAATGAGGGTTCATGGGTAATGGTCTTACTTTGGTTGTGGAGTTATGAACTCTTATACATGTTTGTTAAAGTTATAACTTGATGTTAGAAGTGTCTTGGTTATATATTAAATTATGTTGAATATGCATGTTGACTTGACTAGACTTAGTATTGTTTGTCTTGTGATGTACATGGTCTTGACTTTATGAATATGCATTGTTGACTTGTATTGATTCTTGAATGTGCATAAAGCTTTTCAAAGTAAATGGCATTCTTTGATGAAATGTCCCTTTTTAGCATGATTTCTATGTTGTGTGTGCATATGTGCCCATACATAATACAAGTGATGTACTAACCCCATTTATCCCTTTGTCCCAAACATTTTAGTTTTGGTCGTTGAAGGGATTGTGATGATTATTGAAGAAAGGCTTGGAATTCTCACTCTCCAAGATGGGTAGGTCTTCACTACTTCTAGGAAAACGTCATTTTCTAGTTTGGGATATTGATTAGTCTGAAAGACAATAGGTTCATTTCCTTTCATTTGAGTAATAAGATTGTATAGCCTATATCTGGCTTTTATTGTATTGATGTATGGTCTATGCCCAAATTGTTAAACTCTTGTTTAGATGGTTATGAGATGAGACATCCGGTTTTAAGACTATATTATATCTTATGTATGTATATGAGCAATAATAGTAGAAGACTTTGTAATCTTCTTATACGAAGGGTCTATGTATACTCGATATGAATATATATTATGTGTATGCGAGAGGTCTATGTAAACCTAATGATAGATAGAAGAAAAGTTTTAATTTTCCGCAATTTTAACCTATGAATGTTATGATGTAATCTAAGAGGCTAGTCTTAGTCCTCTTCGGGACGACGATGCCGACTAAGTCTAGGGGGTGCTCCCGGATGTGACAGAAATGTAGGTCTCTGGTTGGGTGGTTTGATGTTAGACAGTCTTCACTCCTTGGGCCCAAGATGATATATGAGGCCTTGGAAAAGGTTCAGATGATAAGGGATAGGTTTAAAACATCCTATAGTAAAAAACAAATCTTATGCCGAAAATCTAAGAAGAGACCCTAGTTTGAAATAGGTGATTGGGTCTACTTGAAGATTTCACCCATAAAAGGGGTGATGAGATTTGGTAAAAGGGGAAGCTTAGTCCCGGGTATGTGGGTCCTTATGAGATAGTGAAACGGGTCGGAAAAGTTGCTTATGAGTTGAAGTTACCAAGTGAACTAGTTTTGGTTCATCCGGTATTTCATATTTCTATGCTCAAAAAATGTATAGGCGACCCGGTGTCGATTTTCCCTATTGAAGGATTAGGGGTGAATTAAAACCTTTCTATCACATCCGGGGAGCACCCCCTAGACGTAACCGGCGGCGTCGTTCTCGAAGAGGACTAAGACTAGCCTCTTAGCATTCATCATTACATTCATAGGTTAAAAATGCGGAAAATTTAAAACTTTTCGTTTACTTTTACATTGTGGTTTACTTAGACCTCTCACTTACACACAATATATATTTATCGAGTATAAATAGACCCTTCGTATAAAAAGCTTACATAGTCTTCTACTTTTATTTCATATACATAGTATAGGAACATAATCTCATAAGAATTCCATTATATGTCTCATATTAAACCATATAACAATGAATTCAACAATTGGGCTTAATTCATATTCAATATAACAAAGATCCTCATATAGTCTATACAACAATCGTCTTGAAATGAAAAGGAAATAACTAGAAGTCTTATAACGAGAACAACATCAATAGCTTAATAATGGCATTGTCGTCGGAAAGTGAGGACCTACCGAACTCTTGGGGAATATCCAAGTAGTCTTCAAAGGTCTTCTATAAGCTCAACGGTCGGATCCTACATTTGTAGTAAACATAAATGATGGGTTAGTACACACTTGTACTAAGTGTGAGTATATGCATATAAAACAAGTGAAAACATGCTAATTTACTTTGAAAAACATTATGCATATCCAAGAAAGTCATAAAATCCAATAAACACATAACCCTTAATTCAAGACTATATACAACACAAGACTACAATAACAATGTCTAGTGAAGTCAACATGCATATCAACTTAATTGAGCACATAATCAAGAAAACTCTATCATCATGTTATAACATCAACAAGCATATATAAGAGTTCATTACATCATAACCAACGCAAGACAATTACTTATAAACCTCCATTAAGTCCACTAGTGCAATGACTAAGCAAAGCCCCATAACCTTACTCTATAAAGTAAACCTAATAAGAACCTAATCCAATGTCCAACTTCACATATCATATCATTAAGAGTACATAACATCATACTTTAGCAATATAGACAAAAAATATATTCATAAGTGAATTCAACATCATATGGTTCAATAAACATTTAAGATCATCATAAACATATCCTTTATATTTATAATCATATACATACATAAGAACATCCACCTAAGACTCCCTTCAAGGCTAAGTAGTGTAATGTATAGGTAGAGTTTCATACCCCTACGTAGACTAATCTTAACCCCTTAGGTCAATCCTAGTTTAGATTTCATTCATAACTTTCATTTAAACTTTTGGGAACTTCTTTCCTTAACCAACATAGACCACATGAGATAATGTGGAATTCGGTGTTGTAAAACCTTACACCGATGGAAGGTGGTCTACCGGCCATGGTAGGACCAAACATGAACATAACGTCTAGGTGGATTCACTAGCTGGTATTTTTATGGTGGCTACATAGTTTATGGAGCTTGGAGTGCTGTAATGGAAATATCACTCTATGGCCTTTTTGGACTATGAGGCTATCCACCCTGTGAGGATTATGGTGAACCCTACATTTCCTCCTTGGGAAGGCGCAACCCCTCATCTAAAAGTTAACTCGGTGCTAAGCTAAAGTCCCTTTCGAAATGTCTTTAATGCCTTTATTAATGATCATAGCTTAGTTAGTTCATAGGGTACATCATCATAGCTCAATAAGAATTGCATGAGTATTTTCCTTTCATTACAATTCATACATGTGAGTTTAGCACCTTTACATAGTCAATTGGAAAACCCCATGGAATTGGAAAATATAGAAATAAACATTGAAAGGACCTCTTGGGGAAAGGAATCCCAAGAGTGAAGAACTCATACCTTAATGAAGATTAATCCACGAAATTGAAGTGAAATCCTAGAGAAATTGGGCTTCTTCTTCAAGCTTTGTTCTTCCTTCAAAGGAGGATTGTGGGAGAGAGAAAGTAGAGAGAGATGAGAGTTTTTGGGTTTTGTTTTAGGAATTTGGTTTAGGTGAGTGAAAAATGACTTAAAACTGAAACTTAGCCTATATATAATTACCCTCTAAATTACCCAAAACACCCCTCACTTAAATGGGTCTTTTGTGAAGTCAAAATGCTTAAAATACAATTTCAACGAATATAGGAAGTGGTTCCGCCTCCCGAGGCTGATTTAATATTTATATTTCTATAGGAAGTGGTTCCGCCTCGCAGTGACTGCCAAATCTAGGTTGCCGCAAAACTGTTTTGGCAGCCCGCATACCCATGTTGGGGTCCTCGTCAAGGACCCTTCGGGTGGTCCTTAGGGCATCGTTATTAAAATTTTGGACCCTCTATACTACATTTTACCTATTCAAAGTCTTTTTACAAGTTGTAGACTTCACTTGACCCTCATAATCCTTCACAAAATATAGAAACGTCAACTAGTTCAATTTAGCTAGTTTACGGACGTCATGGACGTTCTTTGACGTGTTGGCTCTAAAACTTCTTGGATGACTTTTAAACATTAATTTAGGTCTTAAAACAGTATTACCAACCTTAGATCTACTTGTGAGGCTCTATCTTAGGTCTTAACTTTTCGGGGTGTTACATTATCCCCCCTTAGGAATGTCCCCGAATGACACTAAACTTTTAAAAGGGAAAGGATAGACTCAAGCCTAGCAGCCCAACCAGCAATATACACAAATAAACATGAGTTACAACATCAATCATGGCATCCAAATATAGCAACTCAAAACTTCAATTACTACATATAAAGCTCAACATCACAATATGAGGAATTTCCTTCTCACAACAACATGAGCTCAACATATCATTAAAGAGTCAATTATGTCAATTCTCAACCTATAACATGCTCAATATCATTTCATAAAGACTCACCATGTCAAATGCACAACATAACTCAAAACAAGTAAAATTGACAATTTTCAAGTCTATAGGCATAACTTCACTGTAACATAAACATTTTTGCAAGACTTCACCAAAATCAAAGCAACTTCAAGTTTAGTCATTATTTTCATTATTAGTAAGAACAACTAACCTTCTTTATGAAATAGATGACGATAACGGGACTTCATGTCAGCCTCAGCCTCCCATGTTGCTCCCTCAACTAGGTGGTTTAACCATAACACTTTTACGGAGGACACCTTTTTTTCCTCAACCTCTTCACTTGATGAACAAGGATTTCAATCGGAACCTCCTCATAGGAGAGGTTATCATTCACTCCAAGACCATCGATAGGAAGAACGGACTCGGGATTACCAATGCACTTCTTAAGCATGGATACATGAAAAACCGGATGAACCGAAGATAGTTCACTTGGGAGTTTCAACTCATATGCAACCTTACCAAACCTTTGCAAGATTTCATAGGGACCCACATAATGAGGACTCAACTTCCCTTTCTTGCCAAATCTAACCACTCCTTTCACAGGCGAAATTTTCAAGTACACTTTATCGCCTTCTTTGAATTCTAAATCCCTTCTCCTATGATCGACATAAGACTTTTGCCGACTATAGACTGTTTGTAATTGGTTCCTTATGATATGAACTTTTTCAAAGTCTTATAAATCAAATTGGGACCAAGTAGCGAAGACTGGCCAACCTCAAACCATCCAATAGGAGATCAACACCTCTTACCATACAAACCATCATAAGGAGCCATAGATATGGATGAATGAAAACTATTATTATATGAGAACCACCAAATGCAAGTGCTCATCCTAATTTCCCTTGAAGTCAATGATACAAGCTCTAAGAATATCTTCAAGAGTTTGAATAGTGTGCTCCGCTTGACCATCTATTTGAGGATGAAAAGTGGTACTTAACTTTACTTGAGTACCCAAACCTCTTTGACAGGACCTCCAAAACCTAGATGTAAATTGAGAAACTCTATCTTATATTATGGACAAAGGAACCCCATGAAGACTCACTATCTTGTCAATATAGATCCTTGCATAATCTTCTGCCGAATAAGTAGACTTGATGGGAATAAAGTGAGCGGATTTTGTCAATCTATCCACTACCACCCATATAGAGTCATATTGTTTTCGAGTTCGAGGCAACCCAACTACAAAATCCATGTTAACATCTTCCCACTTCAAAGTAGGAATTTAGATTTCTTGTAGTAAACCACTCGTCATTTGGTGCTCGGCCTTCTTTTGTTGGCAATCGGGACACTTTGCAACAAACTCCTCAATATCCCTTTTTACGTTATCCTACCAAAACACCTCTCTAAAATCATGGTACATTTTTGTAGAACCTGGATGAATTGTGTAACGGTCTCCATGAGCTTCCTCAAGGATCCTATTCCTCCAATCATCCACATTAGGCACACACAATCTCCCCTGGTACCTAAGAACACCATCCCCCCTTGGGAGAATGACTCATTCATTTTTCCAAGGACCGATTCATTCAACTCCATCAACAATGGATCAAGGTGTTACTTAGACTTTACCTCGACCACCAAAGACGACTCGGAGTTATGATGTACAACCACACCACCATTTGGAGAACTTTCAGTTTGAACCCCTAAACGATCTAACCTATGAACATCTTTCACTAGGTTTCTCTTAGCTTCATCCACATGGGACACAGTTCCGATGGACAACCGACTTAGAGCGTCCGCTACCATATTAGCCTTGTCGGGGTGATATAGAACACTCATTTCATAGTCTTTCAACAACTCTTACCATCTCCGTTGACGGAGATTCAACTACTTTTGAGTGAATACATATTGGAGACTTTTATGGTCCGTATATAAATCAACATGAACCCCATAAAGATATTGCCTCCATATTTTCAATTAAAATACCACAGCCGCTGACTGAAGGTCATGAGTTGATAATTCTTCTTATGAACTTTGAGTTGCCTAGAAGCATAGGCTATAACTTTGTCATGTTGCATAAGAATACACCCCAACCCAACTCGGGATGCATCACAATATACCACAAAAGTTTTAGTACCCTCCGGTAGGGTCAATACCAGAGAAGAAGTAAGCCTATCCTTCAACATTTGGAAGCTTTTTTCACATTCTTTCGACAACTCAAATTTCACATTCTTTTGAGTCAAGGTTTTCAAAGGTGAAGCATTGGATGTGAACCCATCGATAAACCTTCTATAATAACCATCTAGGACTATGTGTCACGACCCAACCCGATGGGCCGTGACTAGTGCCCGTTTTGGACACTCATAAACAAACCTACTAAGTATAACCAACTTAAACTAAGACAATATGGAATTTAATCAAATCAAACCTACCCCAACGCCAATATATATAAAGTGGATCTGTCTTATAAGGAGTCATAACCATTTAACCATAACAACATACGCGAGCTGACAAGGCCGCACTATCCAAAGCATAATAGCATACATAAGCCGACAAGGCTGCCCCTATACACGCGGACATCACACACATACCATGTCCAGACCATTATCCAAAACATACATACAACCCACATAATGTCTGCAGACCTCTAAGATTATAGTAGTGAAACTCGACGGGACAGGGCCCCGCCGTACCGATAGATAAGCAAAAGATTACATAGGAAGTTATGTACCAAAACGACTAGGCTCCGGTACAGTGGAGCTCCCCCAATCGGCAGAGTAGATATCCTAGGCGGGAGGATCACCGAACTGTGTGTCTACACCTGCGGGCATGAAACGCAGCCCCCCCGAGGAAAGGGGGTCAGTACGGACAATGTACTGAGTATGTAAAGCATAAGGTAAAGATGACAGGATACCAACATGATAAGTCGAAACAAGATATCGCTACACATGAACCTTATAAGTGAAAATCATACATATCTTTAACATATACGGTGCCCAGCTTCCCTAGTAAGGGACTCGGCAAAATAATCATCATATATATACATCATACGTACCCGGCCCTCTAGTGAGGGACTCGGTGAAATAGTCATCACATCATCTCCGTCATCATCATCATTATAACCATCCTCATCACCAATCATATATATAATATACATACCCGGCCCTCTAGTGAGGGACTCGGTGACATATGCAAGAAACTCCGCACAAACATTACCCAGCCCGGGACTCGGTGAAATGATAAATGACTCTATGCACGAGCAGAACATTATGAGCAACCATATGCAATTAAAATCATTTCTTATAACTCAATAGAACAATCAACGTGAACCTGCAAGGAGTATTACCAAAGATTAACGTTTTATCAAGATTATGAACCTTTAACACGATATGAAAACGTAAAATCTCAATGACTCTAAGAAGCACTACCATAGATATGATAAATCACCATAGCCTTAGACATAGCCGATATATAGAGGAATAGTTTGTGTAAGCAAGAATATACGTCACCTAGACGCTCTAGAAGTAAGTATCAAACCTGTCCGTCATTCGCTCATTTTTAAGAGTCATGCCAAACAAAGAAAGAAAGGATAGCGTTACATACCGTATAGTCGAGCCGCACGTCCAATATTTACTGCCAATCTATTAATCTATAACAAGCAACAATCGTGCCGCAATTAGATAGACGTCGCGCTTTACTACTTATTGTAAGCTAGCTAATAATCTAACGAAAATCCGGCAGCACTTCCCCTATTTTCCTTCCTTCGTCACAATCCGACAACAACTCAAATTATCCACAGCAATACCAATAACACATATAATCCAACGAATCATATTAAACAGCCCCCTCTCCAAAACAGTTCCGTCTCGACAACCATATTAACAAAACAACGACACACCGAGCGATAACTCGTTTTATAATTTCGCAACACATCTACCTTATCGTATTCATCCATTGGAGTATATACCCATAATCATATTAACATATGCATAATGCCAAAACAGAATTTCCCGCATGTTGCTTTAATCAAAACAACCCAATCCCTAACACGACACCACTAATAATCCGATTATGGTTTCCGTTCATACTTAGCACATTTAATAACTAAAACAAATTTCCTAAGCTACTGGTCACGCCCCCTTCTTAACATTAATGGTTAATTATCAATAGCATTCTAAGAAATTAACACACCAAGCAAAGTGATTACTAACCAAATTCTTTTGTAGTTGCTGGCCGAGAGCTTCAAGTCTCGTTTCAAGACTGCGTTGTCTTCTACAATTAATCTATACCACAAGGGAATTGCTAGACTCCTAGAGCATTTCATCTACGAAGTGTTTGCAAATTTGTTTTTGCCTGAAACATGGTCTGGCCGAGAGTGCATTTGCCTTGAGTGGTGGGGTCCACTTGATTAATTTAATCCTAATCATCCACTAATTACTCCCCCACTAATGTTCCCCACTAAGGCCACTAATTAATTCCCCACTAATGCTAATGACACTACATCAGTCACTATCATGCATTTGCCTTGAGTGGTGGGGTCCACTTGATTAATTTAATCCTAATCATTAACTAATTACTCCCCCACTAATGTTTCCCACTAAGGCCACTAATTAATTCCCCACTAATGCTAATGACACTACATCATCCACTATCATACTTAATATCACATTTGGAATTAACATCCTTGCCTAATATTTCTTTAATCACTTGGAACTTAAAATAAAATCTCATTCCCCGGACTTACATCGACTAGCTCATGACGCGCACTACATATAAAAAATATGAGGTGTAACATCCTTCCACCCTTAGGAACATTCGTCCTCGAATGTTAAGTTATCGTTTTACAAAAAAAAAAAAAAATCCCGCGAGGTCTCCCTAACAGTTATACGTATCAACCTGCATTCCGTAACTTACAGATACCTCACAGAGTCACAACTTACTACATAATCTCGTTTATCAATCAATATAGTCAAGCTAGGAATTGAATTACCTGCATGTACGGGGAACAAGTAAGGATACTTATTCTTCATTTCGTCTTCCGCTTCCCAAGTCATCTCCTTTCTATTATTATTTCGCCCCAACACTTTGAAGGAAGCCACATCATTAGTACGTAACCTTCTAACCTGGCGATCAAGTATAGCTACGGGTTTCTCCTCATATGACAACTTCTCTGTTACCTGAACATCATCTACAGGGCATACTCTAGAAGGATCACCAATACATTTACGTAGCATAGATACATGAAAGACTGGATGTACCGCCTCCAAATCAGATGGTAGATCCAACTCATAGGCAACCTTGCCTATCCTACGAACAATCTGATAAGGCCCAATGTATCTCGGACTGAGCTTCCCTTTCCTGCCGAATCTCATCACACCCTTCATGGGTGATACCTTCAGGAATACCCAGTCACCAATCTGAAACTCCAAATCTCGACGCCGATTATCTGCATATGACTTCTGTTGACTCTGCGCTACTAATAATCTTTCCTGAATATGCTTCACCTTGTCAACAGCTTGCTGAATCATATCCGGGCCTATTAACTTATTCTCGCCAACATCAAACCAACCAATAGGTGACCTGCACTTCCTCCCATATAAGGCCTCGTACGGTGCCATCTGGATACTAGAATGGTAGCTATTATTATAGGCAAACTCAATGAGCGGCAAGTGGTCATCCCAGCTACCTTTGAAGTCAATAATACAGGCCCGTAACATATATTCTAATGTCTGAATAGTACGCTCAGCCTGCCCATCAGTCTGAGGGTGAAATGTTGTGCTAAGGTTCACCTGTGTCCCCAATCCCTTCTGAAACGATCTCCAAAAGTTGGCTGTAAATTGAGATCCTTTGTCTGATATAATGGATGTGGGGACCCCATGAAGTCTCACTATCTCCCTGACATATAACCTCGCATAATCTTCAGCAGAATAAGTAGTCCTGACTGGAAGAAAATGGGCCGATTTCGTCAGCCTATCTACAATAACCCATATAGAGTCATACTTACGTTGAGTGCGAGGTAAGCCTGTAATGAAGTCCATATTAATCATCTCCCATTTCCAAGTCGGGATCTCTATCTCCTGTAATAATCCACCAGGCTTTTGATGTTCGATCTTGACTTGTTGACAATTCGGGCACTGAGCAACAAATTCCGCTATGTCCTTTTTCATGCCATCCCACCAGTATAAGCATCTGAGGTCATGATACATTTTCGTTGACCCTGGGTGAATAGAATAACGGGCAGAGTGTGCCTCTCCCATAACCTGCCGTCGTAGCCCCGCAATATCAGGTACACACAATATGCCTTCATATCGTATCACTCCGTCAGGTGTAACCTTAAATGGGGTCTTTTTCTTTTGAAGAGTTGCATCTCTATACTGTGCCAGAATAGGGTCCTCGTACTGGTGTCTCTTTACCTCATCTATGATTGAGGACTCAGCAACCTCTCGAATAGAAACTCCGCTATCTTCTGAATTAGCCAGAAGAACTCCAAGGCTGGATAGCTGTTGAATCTCCCGAACCATCTCCCTCCTTTCTGGTTGTAGATCTGTCAAGCTACCCATGGACTTACGGCTAAGAGCATCTGCTACAACATTTGCTTTCCCTGGATGATATAAAATATCAACATCATAATCTTTTAGCAACTCTAACCACTGTCTCTGTCGTAAGTTCAGCTCATTCTGCTTAAAGATATATTGGAGACTCTTATGATCTGTATAGATGTCCACATGGACACCATATAAATAATGCCTCCATATCTTCAAGGCATGAAC
Source organism: Solanum lycopersicoides (assembly GCA_022817965.1). Classification (NCBI taxonomy): domain Eukaryota; kingdom Viridiplantae; phylum Streptophyta; class Magnoliopsida; order Solanales; family Solanaceae; genus Solanum; species Solanum lycopersicoides. The sequence continues at coordinate 4,205,606 of JAJJBR010002753.1, forward strand.
CACGACTGCAAACTCCAGATCGTGAGTAGGATAATTTTTTTCATGCTTCCTAAGCTGTCGGGAGGCATGGGCTATAACTTTGCCATGCTGCATCAATACACATCCTAGACCAAACACCCGAAGCATCACAATAAATAACATTGCCGTCTGGTCCCTCCGGAAGAGTTAGGACTGGAGTTCTAGTCAATTTGTCTTTCAATAGCTGGAAGCTTCGCTCACAAGGATCAGTCCACTGGAACTTGGCTGCCTTTTGAGTTAACCTTGTCAAAGGCGCTGAAATTGAGGAAAACTTTTCTACGAATATCCTGTAATATCCTGCTAACCCCAGAAAGCTGCGTACCTCAGTAGGTGTCGTAGGTCTGGGCCAAGTCTTTACCGCCTCAATCTTCTGCGTGTCTACCCGAATACCATCAGCTCCAATAATATGCCCCAAGAATGCCACTGAAGTCAACCAGAACTCGCACTTGGAGAACTTAGCATACAACTTCTGGTGCTGAAGCACCCTAAGTACCGTCCTTAAATGGTCTGCATGCTCCTCTTCTGAACGTGAATAGACCAGAATATCGTCTATAAATACAATAACAAACATATCAAGGATAAACACCTAGTTCATTAAATCCATAAACACCGCTGGAGCATTAGTCAGCCCAAAAGACAGCACTCTAAACTCATAATGCCCGTATCGGGTCCGGAATGCCGTCTTTAGAATATCTGCCTCCCTTACCCGCACCTGATGATAACCTGACCGCAAGTCTATCTTTGAAAAACACTTAGCACCCTACAACTGATCAAATAGATCGTCAATCCTTGGGAGGGGATACCTGTTCTTTACGGTTACTTTGTTCAGCTGCCTATAATCAATACACATCTGCACTGACCCATCCTTCTTTCTCACAAACAGTACCGGTGCTCCCCAAGGTGACGTACTAGGCCTGATGAAGCCCTTTTTTAGCAAATCTCTCAATTGCTCTTTCAACTCTTTCAACTCAGCAGGTGCCATTCTATAAGGAGGTATAGATATAGGTTGGGTATCTGGCAGTACATCTATAGTAAACTCTATCTCTCGTTCTGGAGGAAGGCCTGGAAGTTCCACTGGGAATACATCGGGAAATTCCTTAACTACCGGGACTGATTGAAGAGTCGGTGCCTCTGCCTTTATGTCATGTACCCGAACCAGATGATAAATATAGCCTTTTCTAACCATCTTCCTGGCCTTAAGGTATGAAATAACATTACTTTTTGGCGATACTGTACTCCCCTTCCACTCTATAATCGGTTCCCCTGGAAATTGAAATCGAACTATCTTTCCTCTGCAATCAACATTAGCATAACAAGCAGCCAACCAATCCATGCCCATGATAATATCAAACTCAATCATATTTAACTCTATTAGATCTGCTACGGTACGACGACTATATATAACCACTGAACAATTCTTATATACTCGCGTAGCTATGACAGAATCTCCTACAGGTGTAGCTACCTCAAATGGTTCTATCAACTCAGACTCTATTCCGATCCTACTAGCAACGAAGGGGGATATAAATGATAAGGTGGAACCTGGGTCTATCAATGCATACACACTTCGGGAGAATAGTGATAATATACCTGTGATCACATTAGGTGACGCCTCCTGATCCTGCCTACTAGTCAAAGCATATATGCGGTTCGAGGGACCGCTAGAACTGGGCTCCACCACGACCTCTACCACGGCCTGCTGGCGCCTGAATACCCTGCCCCGTAGGGCGCATAGCCACAGAAGAAGATGAACCAGCAACGGACCCAGTAGGCTGTGCCATACCACCGGCACTACCTCTAAAGGGACACTCCCTCATAGTATGACCCTGACGGCCGCAAGAAAAACACGCACCTGTAGTCCAACGACATTCCCAGGATGGGACCTACCACAGCGAGAACACCGAGGCAAAGGTGGCCTCGACTGGCTCAAACCCTGCCCATCTGTGACCCTGCCGCCCTAGAGCTCTGACCAGCTTCCGAATATCCCGTACGATCGAACCCCCTACCCATAGAACGTGGGGGTGCACTCTGTGCTGGCTGGGAAGAAAATCTAACATGCTGTTGAGACTGCCCGCCTCGAAACTCGTCAGGATAACCTGCTGATCTAGCCCTCTTATGCTGGCCTCTATTATAATCTCTATCTGGCTGACGTCCCGGTGCCGATCCTCTACCCCTGTGCATATGCCTGCACCCGAGCAATGTCCATACCTGGCTGAAGAGTCACTGCCATACAACCGTCAATCAGATAACGATCCAATCCCATCACATAACGATGTACCCTGTCTGCCATATCAGCCACAATAGTAGGCGCATGCCTAGCCAATGAATCAAACTCGAGGCTATACTCTCGAACGCTCCTGCCATTCTGCCTCAAACGCAAGAATCTATCGACTCTAGCTCGCTTCATCTCTGGAGGCAGGAAATGGCCCTGGAAAGCCTCCACAAATTCATCCCATACCGCTGGAGGAGCACCCTCACCCCTAGATAACTCCCAAGACTCATACCAATTAATAGCTACATCCCGCAAACGATACGTAGCCAACTTAACGACTCGGTCTCCGAAGCCTTGATTATCCTCAATGTACGCTGCATCTGACGAATAAACTCTTGCGGATCATCCTGGGGCCTTGACCCAAAGAACTCTGGAGGATTACAACTTAAGAAGTCACGAGCCCTTAAGCTATCAGATCTGTCGCATGATCAACTCCTAGTCCATGCCTGCGAGCCTGACCTGCCACTAATCTAGTCCAACTGAACCGCATCTCTCATGGCCCTATCCTCCGCCCCTGGCTGAGGAGCTGGAGGTTCAGGTGCTGGGGCCTCGGGGGCTGGTGGCGGTGTAGCAGAGCTCTCCGACTGGAGCACAATACCAGGCATAGACTGGGCACGGGCCCTAGTAACTCTCCGGGTCTGACTAGTACCTTCTGCTACCGATTTGCCCTTCTGGGCGGCTGTCGCTTTCTTTGGAGGCATAGCTGAAAACACAGGGATTCGTTAGAGAGGGATTATCCTGTTAATATAGCTCTATCGCACGATCTAGAATATGAAGAAAGGATGACATCCTAAATGTCCTGTAGCTTCCTGTTTATAGATGTGGTGCACACACACCGATAAACAAGACTCTACTAGACACGGTCTGTAGACACTTCCGAGGAAGAACCGCTCTGATACCACTTTTGTCACGACCAACCCGATGGGCCGTGACTAGTGCCCGTTTTGGACACTCATAAACAAACCTGCTAAGTATAACCAACTGAAACTAAGACAATATGGAATTTAATCAAATCAAACCTACCCCAACGCCATATATATATAAAGTGGATCTGTCTCATAAGGAGTCATAACCATTAACCGTAACAACATACGCGAGCACAAGGCGCACTATCCAAAGCATAATAGCATACACAAGCCGACAAGGCTGCCCCTGTACACGCGGACATCACAAACATACNACAAACCTGCTAAGTATAACCAACTTAAACTAAGACAATATGGAATTTAATCAAATCAAACCTACCCCAACGCCAATATATATAAAGTGGATCTGTCTCATAAGGAGTCATAACCATTAAACCGTAACAACATACGCGAGCCAACAAGGTCGCACTATCCAAAGCATAATAGCATACACAAGCCGACAAGGCTGCCCCTGTACACGCGGACATCACAAACATACCATGTCCAGACCATTATCCAAAACATACATACAACCCACATAATGTCTGCAGACCTCTAAGAGTATAGTAGTGAAACTCGACGGGACAGGGCCCCGACGTACCCATAGATAAGCAAAAGATTACATAGGAAGTTATGTACCAAAACGACTGGGCTCCAGAACAGTGGAGCTCCCCCAATCGGCAGAGTAGATATCCTAGGCGGGAGGATCACCGAACTGTGTGTCTACACCTGCGGGCATGAAACGCAGCCCCCCCGAGGAAAGAGGGTCAGTACAGACAATGTACTGAGTATGTAAAGCGTAAGATAAAGATGACAGGATACCAACATGATAAGTCGAAACAATATATCGCTACACATGAACCTTATAAGTGAAAATCATACATATCTTTAACATATAAGGTGCCCTGCTTCCCTAGTAAGGGACTCGGCAAAATAATCATCATATATATACATCATACGTACCCGGCCCTCTAATGAGGGACTAGGTGAAATAGTCATCACATCATCTCCGTCATCATCATCATTATAACCATCCTCATCACCAATCATATATATAATATACATACCCGGCCCTCTAGTGAGGGACTCGGTGACATATGCAAGAAACTCCGCACGAACATTACCCGGCCCGGGACTCGGTGAAATGATAAATGACTCTATGCACGAGCAGAACATTATGAGCAACCATATGCAATTAAAATCATTTATTATAACTCAATAGAACAATCAACGTGAAACTGCAAGGAGTATTACCAAAGATTAACGTTTTATCAAGATTATGAACCTTTAACACGATATGAAAACGTAAAATCTCAATGACTCTAAGAAGCACTACCATAGATATGAGAAATCACCATAGCCTTAGACATAGCCGATATATAGAGGAATAGTTTGTGTAAGCAAGAATATACGTCACCTAGACGCTCTAGAAGTAAGTATCAAACCTATCCGTCATTCGCTCATTTTTAAGAGTCATGCCAAACAAAGAAAGAAAGGATAGCGTTACATACATTATAGTCGAGCCGCACGTCCAATATTTACTGCCCAATCTATTAATCTATAACAAGCAACAATCGTGCCGCAATTAGATAGACGTCGCGCTTTACTACTTATAGTAAGCTAGCTAATAATCTAACGAAAATCCGGCAGCACTTCCCCTATTTTCCTTACTTCGTCCGAATCCGACAACAACTCAAATTATCCACAGCAATACCAATAACACATATAATCCAACGAATCATATTAAACAGCCCCCTCTCCAAAACAGTTCCGTCTCGACAACCATATTAACGAAACAACGACACACCGAGCGATAACTCATTTTATAATTTTGCAACACATCTACCTTATCGTATTCATCCGTTGGAGTATATACCCATAATCACATTAACATATGCATAATGCCAAAACAGAATTTCCCGCATGTTGCTTTAATCAAAACAGCCCATTCAACCAAATTTTTTGAATATACCAAGATGTCGTCAATGAAGACAACAAATAAATCTAGGTAACTTCAAAACAACCTATTCATTAGGTCCATAAATGCCGCCGGAGCATTAGTTAGACCAAATGACATTACTAAGAACCCATAGTGACCATATCTAGTCCGAAATACCGTCATGGGAATATCTTCACCTCTTACCCTAAACTTGTGATATCCCGATCTCAAGGCAATCTTTGAAAAGTAACTCGCACCTTGGAGTTGATAAAAAAAATCATCAATTCGAAAGAGATGATACTTGTTCTTGATTGTAACTTTGTTAAGTTGGCGGTAATCGATACACATTCTAAGGGACCCATCCTTCTTTTTTCACAAACAATATTGGAGAACCCCATGGAGAAACACTAGGCCGAATGAAACCTTGTCTAGTAGATCTTTGAGTTGAGCCTTCAACTCTTTCTATTCGGCCAGAGCCATCCGATAAGGAGGAATTGAAATGGGATTTGTATCCGGTAGCAACTCAATAACAAAATCAATTTCCCGTTCGAAAGAATACCAGGAAAATCATCAGGAAATACCTCCGAAAATTTCCTCACTAAGGGGACCGACTCAATAGGAGGAATCTCGGAGTCTAAATCTTTAACTCTCACAATATGGTATCAACACCCTTCAGAGATCATCTTATAAGCTTTCAAACAAGAAATGATACGACCTCTAGGAATAGAATTTTCCCCATTCCATTCTAAAACAGGTTCATTTTGAAATTTAAATTTCACCACCCTTGTTCTACAATCTATGGAAGCGAAACACAAGCATGAAACTAATCCATACCCAAACTAACATCAAAATCAATCATATCGAGTTCTAGTATCTCCACATGAGTGACTATATTGGGCAACATTATAGGACAATGTCTATATACTCTCTTAGAAACAACTGACTCACCCACCGGGGTAGTCACCATAAAAGGTTCATTCAATATATCGGGCAAAATATCAGACTTTTTAGCTACTGGAGGAGTAACAAATTACAAATTTGCACCGCGATCAATTAAAGCATATACATCAATAGAAAAGACTTTCCATATACCGGTCACCACATCGGGAGAAGTCTCTTCCTCACCCCTAGAGCGGAGAGCGTAGAAGCGGTTCTTCTTCGGAGTATCAACATTAGAACCACTTGCTTGTCCACTCCTCTTGTATTGCCCTTCAAATTTGGGAAATCTCAAACTTTTTACCCACTCTTACCACAACTAAATCAATTGTCCTTCCCAATGAGGCAATCACCATAATGTTTCTTGTCACACTTTCCACAAGTTCGCTTCTTACTTGGTAAACTAGTACCCCTTCCCTTTTGAGGCTTAGGGTTAGACACCCTATCATCATGAGCCTTAGGAAACTTGGAAGGAACTTGATTAGAGAACCTCTTCTTGAATTTAGGCTTGTCTTTGATATCAAGCCTTCCCTTTGAGGAACCACCATCATAAGACTTTGCCTTATTTGCTTCCTTACTCTTCCTCTTCACCCTAGTCTCTTCCACTTGTGAGCATGAACCGTGAGATCAGAAAAGTTCATATTATCATGTAGCATAGCCGAACGATATTCTTCTTTCAAGTCATACGACACTCCCGTCACAAAGCGGCTCATTTCATCTCTAGGGACGGAAACCAAAGAAGGAGCATACTTTGCCAATTTAGTAAATTTCAAAGAGTATTCAAGTACATTCATACCTCCTTGACGAAGGTTGATGAATTCCTCCACTTTGGCTTCCCTCTTCTCTTTAGGAAAGAACCGATCAAGAAAAGACTTCTTGAAAATCTCCCATGTCACCGGTCCACCCCTTTAAGGCCTATTGTCTGTCCATTGAATGTACCTAGTTTGGGCCACATCTTTGAGTTGGTAGGTGGCTAACTCGGCCTTCTGACTAGTAGTCAACCCCATAGCATAGAGAATTTTATAGGTTCCATCAATGAACTCTTGGGGGTCTTCCTCAACTTTGGACCCATAGAAAGTAGGGGATTCATCCTAGTGAAATCCCTAAAACGGGAGGCGCTGGTGCTAAGTTGTTGGTTTCCTCGGGGTATCACCTCCTGATTAGTTTGGTCCGTCATAGATTGTGCTTTCGTAGTGACGGCTTGTGCTTGGGTCGTAATGGTTTGGTCCATTTGGAGAAAGCTTCCCTTATATCCCCATCCGTCATAGGAGAAGGCGCAACCAAAACTAGATCATCCATAACAACTTCTTCAAGTGGGGCACTTGGTTGTCTTGTGCTCCCGCATTATCGATGCCTTCCTCGGACCTTCTTGCGGCTGATATTCGGGTATTCATACATATAACCACCATACAAGGTTTAGGTGAAAACACACATAAAGTAGACTCTAGAGGCACGACATAGAATTACAAGAAACTGAGAGTTCCTTAAGAATCACATAGTCTCTCATTCATAAGTGTGCGCTCTTCACAATTATGAAAAAGAATATAAATAGACGTGGTTAATTGAGACATCAATCCTAAAGGTATTCAACCCCATGCTCTGATACCAAGTTTTTTACATCGGGGAGCACCCTTTACACGTAACCGACGTCTTCGTCCTCAAAGAGGACTAAGACTATCCTCTTAGAATTCATCATTACATTCATAAGTTAAAAATTCAAAAAATTTAAAACTTTTTGTTTACTTCTGCATTGAGGTTTACTTAGACCTCTCATTTACACATAATATATATATATATATATATATATATATATTGAGTATACATATGCCCTTCGTATAGTAAGATTACATGGTCTTCTACTTTTATTTCACATACATAGCATAGGAATATAATCTCATAAGAAGTCTATAATATGTCTCATATTAAACCATCTAACAAAGAATTCAACAACTGGGCTTAACCCATATTCAATACAACAAATAGCCTCATATAGGCTACACAAAATTGTCTTGAAATGAAAAGGAAAGAACTAGAAGTCTTATGACTAGAACAACATCAATAGATTCATAATGGAATTGTCTTCAGAAAGTGAGGACCTACCAAGCTCTTGGAAAAATATCCAAGTAGTCTTCGAAGGCCTTCTATAAGCTCAACAGTCGGATCTGTAAGACCCCCAAAATGAGTTAGGATGTCTAGAGCCTAACATGATTGTCCTAAGGTTATAAGGAACAATAATTGTTTATAATATGCTATTGAGGCAGTGAGTAAAGTTTGAGGTGATTTAGAAGTCAAACGTGAAGGGACGACCAAGATGTTCGACGACTAGTTGCAAAAGGGGTCTGAGGTGCTTTTAGGTGTTTGTGAGTGTTTTATGATCTTATGAGGTACTTGAATGAGTGATAATTATGTTTATAATAAACTTATAGATTTTCTTGAAGTTTAGAGGTCAAACGTCTAAGAACGTCCAAGACGTTCGAAAGATAGTCCTTGAGACATGTATGTGTGTTACTTGATGGTGCATAGCATGTTTGCACGTGTTGCGTGTAATTGTTTTAGATGAAACGGATGTGGAAGGTACTTACTTGTTAATTGCAATATATACGTCGGAAACTCCCGGGTACGACTTCTAAGGGCCCCACAAAAGGGCCCACAAGAAGGACCCAAAGGTTGTCGAGACACTGCCTTGGCAGTGTGAATCGACGAGCTCAACTAATGCCCCGTTGGTGTACTGACGCCCCGTATATGGAGAGGAGTCCATGGTAACTTAGCCTGGTGGAGGCTTGGCCACATGACAGCCTCATACCCAAACGACGGAGGCACAGGACGGTCCTTCGATGGACCAACGCCCCATCATTGGTGTCCGTCAATGCAGGCCTTGTGTCACTGCATGTACACTGTTTAATCGAGCTAACCTAACCCTAAATTATTTATTTGGTGATATTTGGGTGTATATAAGTGATCAAAAACGTGATCAACCCATTCCCAAACCAATTCACACATATTGGACTGTCCCTCCAAAAATATTCTCTCTAGAAACCTCCATTGATGGTGAAGCTCAAGAACAACTTGGATCTTGTATTTCCATGGATTCTTCATCAAGTTTTAGAGTTTTTAATCTAGATAAAGGTATGTTTATCCTTCAACTCTAAGTAACCTTTCACTTGAAGAGTTAATCTCAAAGTTTTCAAAGAGAAAATATGATCAAATCTCTTCTTATTCAATCTAGCCATGGGTTCTTTCTAAAAGCGTTTTTAATAGATTATTCACTATGAATTGATGATAATGTATTGTTTTTAACGTAAATTTTAATCCAATTGCATTGTGAACCCATGTCCCTTCCCAAACTAGATTTAGCCCTTGCATGAGCATGGTGATTGTGGCTTGTTATTGGTAGATTTGTGATTCTCTTACGCTGAATTGCTTATGTCTAATGTTATTTACGTGTATTGATGATGAATTGATGATGAAGGATCAATGTGGATCAATGTATGAAGATTTGAACATGCCTAGCTTAGATCTCCATGTGTTCACTGTAACGTTGATCTTATAATGTATAAATTGGAATTTGATTATGATAGGATGGTTGTAGCTATTGCCTTAGGTTAATATCATGATTGAATTGTAAGTGTAAATCTGTATGATAAAAGTGAAAAGGCTTGGTATGAGTTGATCTAGGTTCTTCTAGTCAATGAATTGATAATATTATGTAGGTGATGTGATCTATATTCTATGATGAATAAAGCATGATTAAGACTTGATTTCTATCTCTTTAGCTACTGCCTAGAATTTACTTTATTGGTAAAATATGATTGATGATCAATACATTGGGAAAATAGTAAGAAGGACTATTTCCTCAACTCACTATTGAACTGATAGTTAGTGCCTATGTTGGTATCTTGATCTTGTAGGGATTCGAGTATGGTTTCGTTTATGTTACTGTATGTTTAGCTACTGCGTTATACTTGAATTGTTTATAAAAGGCTTTTATTGATCAATGATGATCAAAGGTTGATGAATTGGTAAGAATGGCTCTTTCTCCCTACTTTTCTATAGTATTGTTAATTGATGAAGCCTTGTATGGCATTGTGTGGTATGGTCCACTTATGTTGGCGGTGGTTACTTCTTGTCAATCTATATATGTGTTGATTATGGCGTTGAAGGCAAATTGATGAATATATGAGTGTGTGGTTATGATGATCACACTATGTGAAGATTATGCCGACTTTCCTATTCTAGTTGTGATCTAGGTTGCATGGCAATTGTATAAGAATGTGTATATCTATGTTAGGGTAAAGTTTATATGCTTCCATTGATGAGTTAAAATGGTTAATAATCCCTTACCTATGTACCCCTATGTGAATGCATGAATAGCAAAAGTTAGAAGTCTTATGTGTAATATGAAGTTGACTTGTCTCCTATGCTATTATGTGTTGTGTGGTCTACGCTTGAAAGTGGATTGTGGTCCTAAGAGGGTGATTGCCTCAATGTGCTGTTGATAGACATTATGTGATCATGTTGACCAACTCACACACACCCTCACTCTACATGTATGCTTACAATGTAGTAAAGGTTCATAGTGTCTAATGAAAGGTTGTACTCATATTCACTAGTGTCTACTACTATCCATGTTAAGCTTATGTCTATGAAAGTATGATATGTGTTTCCTTAACTAGGATGACTTTATAGGTGTACTAGTATGGGCAAGGGTATGGGACCTTGTCTATGCATTGCACATGTGTACCTTGATAGGATAGTTCATAGGTTTGGTTTCTATGTACATGAAAATGAAAGTATGGGCATATTATGAATATGACTTATATGATATGATCGAAGTATGAATGTGCATAGTGTGTTAGTGTGTTTATATGAAAGGATTGCTCATATAGTTATACCTATATACTTATGCATTGATATATGAACATGTGTGACATTTATGTGTTATATGAAAGGTTTACTCACATATAAGTACACACACACATGTACGATGATCTAGTCTATAGGGGCCTTGAAAGATGTGCCCAAGAGTACTCTCAAACTTGATAGGTGCTTGAATATGCAATAAGCATATGAGGAACAAATATCCTAAGCCTATGTTTTATGATATAATGTAATAAATGATTTTAAAAAAAGGAACTTAGCTTAACACCAAGTGAACTTGACAATGAGAGGTGTTAGCATTCCTTGGAAGAAGATTCACCATTTTTCCTTATAGAGTGTTGACTTTCCTTAGAGTGATATTCACCTATGGATCCACATGAGGTGGTGTCTTCCCTTTGAGGAAGGTTCACCCATGTTTTCTCATGAGATGAGGCCCCAATTGCCAAATGGCATGTAGAGGGATCATACCTATCTCTTAGTTCCATAAACTATGCTTGCCCATAGGATCTAGCAAAGAATTCACTTAGGATGCTAGGATATATGTTAAGGTTCTACTTTGGCTAAGTGAACACCTTCCATTGGTGTAAGGCTCTACAACACCAAATTCTATGTTTAGCACCCATGATCTTATTGTCGGTTAAGGCTATAGTTTCCCTAAAGTAAAATGGACAATGGAAGTAAATGACTAAGGACCCTAACTAGGATAACCTAAGAGAAGATACTTAGGATAAGTGGAAGTAATGAACCCACCTAGACATTGCACAAGTAGCTCTCTAAGGGAGTTCTAGGAAGGTGGTCTAATGTATGTGCATATGTTGTGGTTATCTTGCATTACATTGTATTAGTATCTACATGATGTGAGGATACGCATAATGGTGGTCTTATTGACTATATAATGAAGGTCTTGGTTGACATGAATGAAGTTGTCTTCACTTACTTGTTCGTGTATGAAATAGAGTTTTAAGGCTTGTGATCTTATGTTAGGTTTACTAAGTATGTGTGAGGTTATGGGGCTTCACATATACATTGCACTAGTAGACTTTGATTGGGATTGCAAGTAAGGTCTTATGATGATTTATGTGAAGTGAAGTGAATATATGTGCAAATTTATGTAACTTATTGTAAAGCCAATAGAGTCTTGACTTAATGTGTCTACGATGTATTAAGGTTCTATGATGGTATGTGTTGGGTTATTTAGATTGTATGTATGGTTTAGTTTTAAAGGAAAGAAGTTCACTGTTAAGGGAAAAAGCTTACTGTAATGTGAAAAGAGCTCACTATAAAGTGACCTCAAATGTGGCTTAAATCCTATATGTGATTTGATATGATGTTTGGCTTTTGAATATGTCGATATGAAGCATGTTAATGATATAAATTCTATTTTATAAAGGTTTTATGAAGATTTACTCAAAAATCATAAAATATGATTTTAAGAAAATGTCCCTTTTAAATGCATGTTTTTGCATGGTTTCCATACTTAGTACATTCTTGTACTAACTCCATTCTTCCCTACTTTTTACACAAAGTGTAGATTATGGATGCTTAAAGGATGTTTATATGATTGAGGAGATTGATATGTGATTCCCAAGCTCGAGGAAAGGAATCCTTAAGTCCAAGGATGTCCTAATGTTTAGTTTAATGTAAAGTTCTTTAGTATTATACTTATGTATTATGTTGTAAGGGTCGTGTCCCTTAAAGTACTCTTATGATGTTGAGTCTAGGATGTCAAAGAGACTTAAGGTCTAAATATGTATTATGACTTATATTTTATATATATATAAAGTGATGTTTCTAACAAATGATGTGCTATGAAAAGTTTTAAATTTTCCGCTAAATTTACTATGTCAGTGCAATGAATGATAACTATAGGCTTGTATTAGACCTCCGAGAGGTCAAGTCCGCCATGTTACTTCTAGGGGGTGCTCCTCAAATGTGATAGGATCCTACAGTTGTAGTAAACATAAATGATGGGTTAGTACACACTTGTACTAGGTATGAGTATATGCACATAAAATAAGTGAAATCATGCTAAAAAGGACATTTCTTCAAAACATGCTAATTTACTTTGAAAAACATTATGCACCCAAGAACTCATATAAGCCAATAAACACATAACCCTTAAGTCAAAACTATATACAACACAAGACTACAATATCAATGTCTAGTGAAGTCAACATGCATATCAACTTAATTGAGCACATAATCAAGACAACTCTATCACAAAGTTATAACATCAACAAGCATAGATAAGACTTCATTACATCATAACCAAAGCAAGACAATTACTTATGATCCCCATTAAGTCCACTGGTGCAATGACTAAGCAAAGCCCCATAACCTTACTTAATCAACTAAACCTAACAAGAACCATAACCAATGTCCAACTTCACATATCATATCATTAAGAGTACATAACTTCATACTTTAGCAATATAGACCAAACATATATTCATAAGTGAATTAAACATCATATGGTGCCATCAACTTGTAAGATCATCATATACATATCCTTTACATTTATAAGCATATACATACATAAGAACATACTCCTACGAATCCCTTCAAGGCTAACTAGTGCAATGTTTAGGTAGAGTTTCATACCCCTACCTAGACTAAGCTAAACCTCTTAGGTCAATCCTAGTTTAGAGTTCATTAATTACTTTCATTTAACCTTTTGGGAACTTCTTTCCTTAACCTACATAGACCAAATGATCTAATGTGGAATTCGGTGTTGTAAAACCTTACACCGATAGAAGGTGGTATACAGGCCAAGGTAGGAACAAACATGAACATAGCGTCTAGGTGGATCCACTAGCTAGTATTCCTATGGTGTCGACATAGTTTATGGAGCTTGGGGGCAGTCATGGACACATCACTCTATGCCCCTTTTGGACTATGAGGCTATCCACCCCGTCAGGACTAGTGTGAACCCTACCTTCCCTCATTGGGAAGGTGTCACCCCTCATTTACAAGATCACTCAGTGCTAAACTAGAGTCCCTTTTGAAATATATTTAATGTATTTATTAATGTCCATAGCTTATTTAGGTCATAGGGTCCATCCCTTATATAATAATCATAATCATAGCACAATAAGAATTGCATGAGTATTTTCCTTTCATTACAATTCATACATGTGAGGTTAGCACATTTACATAGTCAAATCCTAATAAGGCACATTGGTAAGTTATCACCATCTTTATAACATATACATCTTAGCCAACAACTCACAAACCATAGTCAAGAAATTTCAATTCAACATCATACCAACCCTATCAATCTCATCATAAGGTATACTTCAATGTAACTTCATCACTAAAGACAAGTAATCATAAATGAAGTAAAGGTTAGGATCATAAAGACTTACCCAATCTCCTTCACAAGCCATCATCCATAGTTTTACCATCAACCATCCAATTCAACCCAATAATGGGTGTAATACCATCACATAATAGTAATTAACACAATAGCTAGGTAAATTGCATCATCACTATCCAAATTAACTTCAATTCATAACCTAGGGTAAGGGGAATAGGGTTCATCATTAAGTCTTCAAGAAATAGATCCAATCCCAACAATACATTACCCTAGGCAGTCCATGAATGAATTATAATTAATAAAAACAAGTCTAACAATCAATACATTCTTCAATTCCCATCAATTCATAAACAAGATCCAAGATTTGGGAATTTGGGAAAAGGGACATGATCTATATGAAATTGCATCAATTATCATCAATTAACTAACAATCTACACTCAATTAGTTATAGTTATTCACAATTTGTCATCAATTTGAAGTTTAGAATAAAACCCATTAGAATTGGAAAAACCCATGGAATTGGGAAATTTAGAAATTAACTTTCAAAGGACCTCTTGGGGAAAGGAATCCAAAGCGTGCAGAACCCATACCTTAATGAAGATTAATCCATGATATTAAAGTGAAATCCTTGAGAAATTGGCCTTCTTCTTCAAACTTTGCTCTTCTTTCAATGGAGGATTTTGAGCGAGAGAAAGTAGATAGAGATGAGATCTTTTGGGTTTTGTTTTTGAAATTTGGTTTAGGTGAGTGAAAAAGACTTAAAACTGACCCTTAGGCTATATATAATCACCCCCTAAATTACCCAAAACACCCCTCACTTAAATGGGTCTTTTGTGAAGTCAAAATGCTTAAAATACGATTTCAACGAATCTGGGAAGTGGCTCTGCATCGCGGGGATGATTTCATATTTTATTTTCGGAATATGATTTTAGGCAGTGGACCTCATGGCGTGCACTCATCGCGAGGCAAAATTTTCAAGTCTGCATGTCAGCTACGCGTCACGCAGTGACTACGAAATCTAGGCTACTGCAAAACTGTTTTGGCGGCCTGCCTACCAATGTTGGGGTCCTCCTCAAGGACCCTTCGGGTGGTTCTTGGGGCATCTTTATTGAACTTTTAGACCCTATATACTACATTTTACCTATTCAAAGACTTTTTACAAGTTCTAGACTTCATTTGACCCTCCCAATCCTTCACCAAACATAGGGATGTCAAATAGTTTAATTTAGCTAAATTCCGGACATCATGGACGTTCCTTGACATCTTGACTCTAAAACTTCTTGGATTACTTTTAAACATTAATTTAGGTCTTAAAGTATTACCAACCTTAGATCTACTTGTGAGGCTCTAGCATAGTTCTTGACTTTTTAGAGTGTTACACTTTCTTATGAAGAGGTTCCGATTGAGATCCTAGATCGTCAAGTCAATAAATTAAGGACAAAGAGTGTGCCTCCGTAAAAGTCCTATGGATAAACCTACTTGTTGAGGGTGCAACATTACAGGCCGAGGCTGACATGAAGTCCTGTTATCCTCATATATTTCCTCTTACTCCTAGTAAAAGTTGAGGTTAGTAGTTCCTCTTAAAATAAAATTACGAATAATGTGAAAAGTGGATTGTTTTTCTAAATATGTACATATTTTTGTAAAGGTTCATGCAAAAAAATGAGTTTTCTTTTTTTTAAAAATGCTCTCATGTTCTACTTGCACATATATGAAAGGTGTACATTTGCTTCTTGAGATTGTAGTGAGCATGTTTTATGTTGCTTGAAAGAATATTTGCATTGTAACTCCTTGATGTTTATGTTGAGCTCATGTTGATATTGAGAATGTAGTTCCTCATTATGTGTTAAGAAATGTTGAGCTCTTATATGTGATGAATTGTGAATGAGTTGCTATGTGCAGTGCTTTGATTTTGTGTTGAATGTAGTTGAGGAGTACTTTTATGATCTGTGACTCATGAATATATGCATGTTGTTGTTTTTGGTTGTGATGCTAGTATTGAGTCTTTGTCTCTCCCTATAAAAATATTTAGGCGTCATTCGGGGACGAATGTTCCCAAGGGTGGATAATCTAACACCTCGGAAGTCCTATGAACTAGACTACAGCCTAACCTATTAAATAATGATTAAAATGATGTTTGTGGACCTATATTAATGTAATAAACTTTATTTAGAAGTATTAGATCCTAAACGTCAAAGTGAGACCTCACGTTGTGAAACAAGCGAAATTGAACTAGTAGACGTCCTTATGTTTGGTGAAGGTTTGGGAATGTCATATGAAGTCTAAAACATGTAAAATGACTTTAAATAGATAAAATAATGTTTATAGAGTAAAAACTTCCAGTTATGACTCCCCAACGACCACCCGGAGGGTCCTTGAGGATGACCCGAATGTTGGGGAGGAGGCTTCCTAAGAAGCCTTTAGGGCAGGCCCTTTTAGATGGTGGTGGCGCGTTGCGCAGCCATCACTTGATAGGCAAAAACTGCCTTGCAATGCAGGGCCTTCATGAGGCTCACTGCCTAAAACCAGATTTCAGAAAAAAGATTCGAAAGTGCCCCCGCGCCGTGCAGCCAAGTCCCATATTCGATTGCGGCATTTTAAGTCAATTTGACTTCAATAAAAGACCCAATTAAGTGAGGGGTCTTTTGGGTAATTTAGGGTATGACTATATATTGATTTAGTGTCACTTTTAAGTCATTATTCCCCATCCAAATCAATTCCCCAAATCACTCTCACTTCTTTCTAAATTCTCTCTCTACTCAACCTCCATTGAATAGCATTGGAAGCTTGGAGAAAAAGGCCAAGTTCTAAATTTTTCTTCTCAAATTTGTGGCTAAAGTCTTCATCAAGGTGTGGATTCTTCACTCTTGGGATTCATTTCCCGAAGAGGTCCATTCAAAGTTGATTTCTAAATCACCCAATTCCTAGGGTTTTTCTCTACAAATGGGTTTCTTCTAAACTTGGAATCTATGATTGATTATGACAAATTGTGATTAACTATGGATAATTAAGTGTTTATTGCTGATTAATTGATGTTGAGTAATTGGAATTTCGTGTGATCCATGTCCTTTCCCCAATTCCCCCAAATCTTGGATCTTGCCTATGAATTGATTTGAAGTAATGAAGGTATTGATTGTTACTTGTGGTAACTATGCTATTACATTCATGGACTGCCTATTTCCATGTATTGTTGGGTTTTGATCTATTTTTGTGATGATTTCATGGATGAACCATTTTCCCTATCCCTAGTTATGAATTGTACTTGTAGATGATTAGGGTTGTTGGAATTGAATATGGTATTGTTTAATTCACTATTATATGATGATGGTGATGGTTGGATTATTGGATAATTGTGATGAATTGATGGTAAGATCTTGAAAGAGGTTTTGTAAGCTATTGGTAAGACTTTTGAGAATATGATTTCTCTACTTCAATTATATTGGTCTATTCTTGATGATGATATTCAATCGAAGCATGCTTATGTGAATAGAATAAGAAGATGATGATATGATGAATATGATGGCATGTTATGAATATGTTGAATGTGAGATCATGGTAAGGGTATGATGATGCAAGGTTGAAAGTGATTCTCTTGTGTACCTATTGTTATGACTATGATGTGTTGACCTCACTAAATGAAAAGTAAGTTCTCATTCTAAAGCTAAAGAGCTATAATCCTGATTATACAAAGGGTTAGTATCCTATGGCCTACACTAGGATTTGATGATTAAGAAATGCTTAAAGATATTTAAAAAGGGGACTTTAGCTTAGCACCAAGCGAACTAGATATGAGAGGTGTCCCTTCCCAATGAGGGAAGGTAGGTTCACAATGATTCTCATGAGATAGAGACTACCATGCAATGTGCATATATGAGTTTCTAGTATATCTCCTAGTTCCTTAACTATGTTGCCCCCATAGGAAAACAAGATAGTGGATCCACCTAAAATTCTATGTTCATGTTTGGTTCTACCATGGCAAGTAGAGCACCTTCTTTCGGTATAGGTTTCATTACACCGGATTCCATGTTTAGCTCACATGGTCTATTTTTGGTTAAGGTGATTGTTACCTAAAGTAAAATGAATGAATTAAAGTAATAAAGATGGACACTAACTAGGGTGACTCTATCACGACCCTCAAGTACACCATAGAAGTTAGAGCATCCTTGAGTTCGTCACACGGCAAATGAGACTTCAAGAAGTCTCAATTAAGCCTCTCGTACCATTCATTGCATAATAAACATTCTAAAATGAGTAAGAATTTAATACCTTCTTCACACACGAAGAACTCTTTCTATAAACAATACGCAAGTGAAAGACTTTCATTAAAACATTAAACCTTTACAATAACCCCTTGAACCATCTACACTTTAGAGTATACAATACTTGGGACTAAGCCCATACAAGACAAAAAGTAGAGACTTAAGACATAAATGAACATGTGGATATTGTCCTCGAATTGACGAGGACTCACCAATACTTCATCTTCAACCCTTAGAAACCTATACATCCTCCATGGTACTTCAAGACTTCTAATTACCTACACTTAAGTCAAAAAGGGAAAAGAAGGGGTTAGCACATTAGATGTACTAAGTATGGAAGCCATGTAAAAGCCATGAAAAAGGGACATTTAGTCAATAACATGTTTTTCATGAATTTTTCTTAAACCATCATAGTATAAACATAAGAACAATATTTATCACTTTAGAAATACATAAGAAATTATCCACGCAATTATTCATATTTTAAAGTTCACTTTCCAGTGAATCACTTCACTGTACAGCGACATTCCTTCACTGTTACAGTGAAGTGCTTAGCCTTCACATTTGACATCTTCTAGCATGTAGTCAACCCACTAAAAGCTATCCTAAGACTCACTTAAGTCATACAAAGAGAGGCCGCCCATACACCCTCTCAAAGCATGCCTAAACGATCCTTAAGACTACTTAGAATGAGACACATACACACTTACAATACATCAAACACATGAACATGAAATCCTCCTACAAAAGGTGTTTCCAAGGTTCCCTTGGGTGAGTGTGGAGAGACCGCCCATACAATCCCTTTTACACACACACAAGGGATCCAATAGACTACCTAAGATAGAATCATTTTCACTTAATACAATAGCATACATTAAACATGACATTCTCCTTTCAAAGGTTATCCAAAGACGTACTCAAGTAACTCAAGAAGAGAATGTCCATAATTGACCTCTTCAAGATTACCTAAGTAATCCTTAAGACTTACCTAAGTTAGGATCAAGTCCACATAATCAATCAATTTCCTTAACTAGAATCATTACTAAGACTAATTTAAATAAGAGATGAAGTGACCATTCCCTTTCCCCCTTCATACCTTAACTAGACAACCGTTAACTACTCTAGATAAGCACTTATTCATTTAACTTATTTCCTTAACTTAAGTCATTACATTCATTAGTTCATTAAGAGATATTCATCACATAAAGGACATTCAAGTAATGATCTTGGAGCAGACCTAGGGACTCCAACTAACACCTTCAAAGCCTATTTTGCAATGTCTAGATAGCGTCCCATACCACCACCTAAACTTCATAGAACTTCTCTAATGCTAGTAAGTATCCCATATGATGAGAATATGCAATCACCAACATAGACCATGGTAGCAAAGCATGGAATCCGGAGTTTTAACCTACTCCGATGGAGGGTGTTNAAGAACTTCAATTCATCATAATAGATCCATAATCAATGCAATAACAATCATTAAAGACCATTTAACTAATTATGAGATCAATTCTATCAAACTCAACCCAATTCATATCAATTTAACACTTAGGGTTAAGGGTTAGGGTCATCACCCACAATCTAGATCAAACTACATCAATTCACCATAATCAAGTTACAATTTATGATAATCTATTCATTCTAACCCAAAGAATACATAATTAACTCAATTCACATGATCAAATTTGGATTTGGATGAAACCCATAAGAAACTCAACTTTTTTGGAAAAAGCTTTGAAGGAACTCTTTGAGGAAAGAATCTCAAAGGTGAATTAGATCCCATACCTGAAGGTTTGATGACGTTTTGAATGGTGAATTTCGTGCTAAATCAACCCCCAATGATCTCTCCAAGTTGATCTCCAATGGTGTCTTCCAATAGAGAGAAAGTAGAGAGAAAGAAGAGAGTTTTGTTTTTGAGAGAGTCATTAGGCTAATGAGGGTTGGGGTATTTATAGTAGGGTCTTAATTCACTTAATTAGTCTTCCCTTAAACCC
Organism: Solanum lycopersicoides; assembly: GCA_022817965.1. Taxonomy (NCBI): domain Eukaryota; kingdom Viridiplantae; phylum Streptophyta; class Magnoliopsida; order Solanales; family Solanaceae; genus Solanum; species Solanum lycopersicoides. The sequence continues at coordinate 4,226,127 of JAJJBR010002753.1, forward strand.
CTAATTACCCCTAAGACACTTAATTAATTAATTAACTAAAACTAACTTTCTGAAAACTGTCACAGAAACTCCACGACGGTTCCACGACGATGGACCGTCGTGGCCGTGACGGACTGGCTTCCCTCCGTCCTGCATATCCGTCACGCTGGTCAGAGACTTGTGCAGGCGGAGGCTTTCTCCCCAAGCGCGAAGGCTGGTATGACGGAGGCCTCGACGCCCCGTCGCGCCTGTGATGCTCTGCCATGGGGTCCGTCATGCCCTGCTGCTTCAAGGGTCCTCCTCGAGGGTCCTTGTTTGGTCCTCGGGGAGTCGTACCCTGACTTTTCCAGCATGAAACCATCCCACACAATATTTTATACCTATGGTTACAACCGTTTACCAAATTCTGACTCTTCAACTTGGTTAAATTAAATGGACACTCTAGCCCTCTTATGAACCAATTTGCCGGACGTTTAAGAGTTTCGGTTCCAACACCACTTCAAGGACACTAAATATGCCTAATTGGCTAGGAACACTGGTTTAGATCCTAAGAAGCCCATTTAAGTCTTATCACATGACCTCGATATTTCAAAATGTTACAATTACATCATAACCAAAGCAAGACAATTACTTATGATCCCCATTAAATCCACTGGTGCAATGACTAAGCAAAGTCCCATAACCTTACTTAATCAACTAAACCTAACAAGAACCATAACCAATGTCCAACTTCATATATCATATCATTAAGAGTACATAACTTCATACTTTAGCAATATAGACCAAACATATATTCATAAGTGAATTCAACATCATATGGTGCAATCAACATGTAAGATCATCATATACACATCCTTTACATTTATAAGCATATACATATATAAGAACATACTCTTACGAATCCCTTCAAGGCTAACTAGTGCAATGTTTAGGTAGAGTTTCAAACCCCTACCTAGACTAAGCTAAACCTCTTAGGTCAATCCTAGTTTAGAGTTCATTAATTACTTTCATTTAACCTTTTGGGAACTTCTTTCCTTAATCGACATAGACCAAATGATCTAATGTGGAATTCAGTGTTGTAAAACCTTACAGCGATAGAAGGTGGTATACAGGCCAAGGTAGGAACAAACATGAACATAGCGTCTAGGTGGATCCACTAGCTAGTATTCCTATGATGTCGACATAGTTTATGGAGCTTGGGGGCAGTCATGGACACATCACTTTATGCCCTTTTTGGACTATGAGGCTATCCACCCCGTCAGGACTAGTGTGAACCCTACCTTCCCTCATTGGGAAGGTGTCACCCCTCATTTAAAAGATCACTCAGTGCTAAGCTAGAGTCCCTTTTGAAATGTATTTAATGTATTTATTAATGACCATAGCTTATTTAGGTCATAGGGTCCATCCCTTATATAATAATCATAATCATAGCACAATAAGAATTGCATGAGTATTTTCCTTTCATTACAATTCATACATGTGAGGTTAGCACATTTACATAGTCAAATCCTAATAAGGCACATTGGTAAGTTATCACCATCTTTATAACATATACATCTTAGCCAACAACTCACAAACCATAGTCAAGAAATTTCAATTCAACATCATACCAACCCTATCAATCTCATCATAAGGTATACTTCAATGTAATTTCATCACTAAATACAAGTAAACATAAATGAAGTAAAGGTTAGGATCATAAAGACTTACCCAATCTCCTTCACAAGCCATCATCCATAGTTTTACCATCAACCATCCAATTCAACCCAATAATGGGTGTAATACCATCACATAATAGTAATTAACACAATAGCTAGGTCAATTGCATCATCACTATCCAAATTAACTTCAATTCATAACCTAGGGTTAGGGGAATAGGGTTCATCATTAAGTCTTCAAGAAATAGATTCAATCCCAACAATACATTACCCTAGGCAGTCCATGAATGAATTATAATTAATAAAAACAAGTCTAACAATCAATACATTCTTCAATTCCCATCAATTTATAAACAAGATCCATGATTTGGGAATTTGGGAAAAGGGACATGATCTATATGAAATTGCATCAATTATCATCAATTAACTAACAATCTACACTCAATTAGTTATAGTTATTCACAATTTGTCATCAATTTGAAGTTTAGAAGAAAACCCATTAGAATTGGAAAACCCCATGGAATTGGGAAATTTAGAAATTAACTTTCAAAGGACCTCTTGGGGAAAGGAATCCAAAGCGTGCAGAACCCATACCTTAATGAAGATTAATCCATGATATTAAAGTGAAATCCTTGAGAAATTGGCCTTCTTCTTCAAACTTTGTTCTTCTTTCAATGGAGGATTTTGAGCGAGAGAAAGTAGAGAGAGATGAGATCTTTTGGGTTTTGTTTTTGAAATTTGGTTTAGGTGAGTGAAAAAGACTTAAAACTGACCCTTAGGCTATATATAATAACCCCCTAAATTACCCAAAACACCCCTCACTTAAATGGGTCTTTTGTGAAGTCAAAATGCTTAAAATACGATTTCAACGAATCTGGGAAGTGGCTCTGCGTCGCGGGGATGATTTCATATTTTATTTTTGGAATATGATTTGAGGCAGTGGACCTCATGGCGTGCACTCATCGCGAGGCAAAATTTTCAAGGCTGCATGTCAGCTACGCGTCACGCAGTGACTACGAAATCTAGGCTACTGCAAAACTGTTTTGGCGGCCTGCCTACCAATGTTGGGGTCCTCCTCAAGGACCCTTCGGGTGGTTCTTGGGGCATCTTTGTTGAACTTTTAGACCCTATATACTACATTTTACCTATTCAAAGACTTTTTACAAGTTCTAGACTTCATTTGACCCTCCCAATCCTTCACCAAACATAGGGATGTCAACTAGTTTAATTTAGCTAAATTCCGGACATCATGGACGTTCCTTGACATCTTGACTCTAAAACTTCAAGGAAGTCTTTTAAACATTAATTTAGGTCTTAAAGTATTACCAACCTTAGATCTACTTGTGAGGCTCTAGCATAGTTCTTGACTTTTTAGAGTGTTACACTTTCTTATGAAGAGGTTCCGATTGAGATCCTAGATCGTCAAGTCAATAAATTAAGGACAAAGAGTTTGCCTCCGTAAAAGTCCTATGGAGAAACCAACTTGTTGAGGGTGCAACATTACAGGCCGAGGCTGACATGAAGTCATGTTATCCTCATATATTTCCTCTTACTCCTAGTCAAAGTTGAGGTTAGTAGTACCTCTTAAAATAAAATTACGAATAATGTGAAAAGTGGATTGTTTTTCTAAATATGTACATATTTTTGTAAAGGTTCATGCAAAAAAATGAGTTTTCTTTTTTTTAAAAATGCTCTCATGTTCTACTTGCACATATATGAAAGGTGTACATTTGCTTCTTGAGATTGTAGTGAGCATGTTTTATGTTGCTTGAAAGAATATTTGCATTGTAACTCCTTGATGTTTATGTTGATCTCATGTTGATATTGAGAATGTAGTTCCTCATTATGTGTTAAGAAATGTTGACCTCTTATATGTGATGATTTGTGAATGAGTTGCTATGTGCAGTGCTTTGATTTTGTGTTGAATGTAGTTGAGGAGTACTTTTATGATCTGTGACTCATGAATATATGCATGTTGTTGTTTTTGGTTGTGATGCTAGTATTGAGTCTTTGTCTCTCCCTATAAAAATATTTAGGCGTCATTCGGGGACGAATGTTCCCAAGGGTGGATAATGTAACACCTCGGAAGTCCTATGAACTATACTACAGCCTAACCTATTAAATAATGATTAAAATGATGTTTGCGGACCTATATTAATGTAATAAACTTTATTTAGAAGTATTAGATCCTAAACGTCAAAGTGAGACCTCACGTTGTGAAACAAGCGAAATTGAACTAGTAGACGTCCTTATGTTTGGTGAAGGTTTGGGAATGTCATATGAAGTCTAAAACATGTAAAATGACTTTAAATAGATAAAATAATGTTTATAGAGTAAAAACTTCCAGTTATGACTCCCCAACGACCACCCGGAGGGTCCTTGAGGATGACCCGAATGTTGGGGAGGAGGCTTCCTAATAAGCCTTCAGGGCAGGCCCTTTTAGATGGTGGTGGCGCGTTGCGCAGCCATCACTTGATAGGCAAAAACTGCCTCGCAATGCAGGGCCTTCATGAGGCTCACTGCCTAAAACCGTATTTCAGAAAAAAGATTTGAAAGTGCCCCCGCGCCGTGCAGCCAAGTCCCATATTCGATTGCGGCATTTTAAGTCAATTTGACTTCAAAAAAAGACCCAATTAAGTGAGGGGTCTTTTGGGTAATTTAGGGGATGGCTATATATTGATTTAGTGTCACTTTTAAGTCATTATTACCCATCCAAATCAATTCCCCAAATCACTCTCACTTCTATATAAATTCTCTCTCTACTCAACCTCCATTGAATAGCATTGGAAGCTTGGAGAAGAAGGCCAAGTTCTAAATTTTTCTTCTCAAATTTGTGGCTAAAATCTTCATCAAGGTGTGGATTCTTCACTTTTGGGATTCATTTCCCGAAGAGGTCCATTCAAAGTTGATTTCTAAATCACCCAATTCCAAGGGTTTTTCTCTACAAATGGGTTTCTTCTAAACTTGGAATTTATGATTGATTATGACAAATTGTGATTACCTATGGATAATTAAGTGTTTATTGCTGATTAATTGATGTTGAGTAATTGGAATTTCGTGTGATCCATGTCCTTTCCCCAATTCCCGCAAATCTTGGATCTTGCCTATGAATTGATTTGAGGTAATGAAGGTATTGATTGTTACTTGTGGTAACTATGCTATTACATTCATGGACTGCCTATTTCCATGTATTGTTGGGTTTTGATCTATTTATGTGATGATTTCATGGATGAACCATTTTCGCTATCCCTAGTTATGAATTGTACTTGTAGATGATTAGGGTTGTTGGAATTGAATATGGTATTGTTTAATTCACTATTATATGATGATGGTGATGGTTGGATTATTGCATAATTGTGATGAATTGATGGTAAGATCTTGAAAGAGGTTTTGTAAGCTATTGGTAAGACTTTTGAGAATATGATTTCTCTACTTCAATTATGTTGGTCTATTCTTGATGATGATATTCAATCGAAGCATGCTTATGTGAATAGAATAAGAAGATGATGATATGATGAATATGATGGGATGTTATGAATATGTTGAATGTGAGATCATGGTAAGGGTATGATGATGCAAGGTTGAAAGTGATTCTCTTGTGTACCTATTGTTATGACTATGATGTGTTGACCTCACTAAATGAAAAGTAAGTTCTCATTCTAAAGCTAAAGAGCTATAATCCTGATTATACAAAGGGTTAGTATCCTATGGTCTATACTAAGATTTGATGATTAAGAAATGCTTAAAGATATTTAAAAAGGGGACTTTAGCTTAGCACCAAGCGAACTAGATATGAGAGGTGTCCCTTCCCAATGAGGGAAGGTAGGTTCACAATGATTCTCATGAGATAGAGACTACCATGCAATGTGCATATATGAGTTTCTAGTATATCTCCTAGTTCCTTAACTATGTTGCCCCCATAGGAAAACAAGATAGTGGATCCACCTAAAATTCTATGTTCATGTTTGGTTCTACCATGGCAAGTAGAGCACCTTCTTTCGGTGTAGGTTTTATTACACCGGATTCCATGTTTAGCTCACATGGTCGATTTTTGGTTAAGGTGATTGTTACCTAAAGTAAAATGAATGAATTAAAGTAATAAAGATGGACACTAACTAGGGTGACTCTATCACGACCCTCAAGTACACCCTAGAAGTTAGAGCATCCTTGAGTTCGTCACACGGCAAATGAGACTTCAAGAAGTCTCAATTAAGCCTCTCGTACCATTCATTGCATAATAAACATTCTAAAATGAGTAAGAATTTAATACCTTCTTCACACACGAAGAACTCTTTCTATAAACAATACGCAAGTGAAAGACTTTCATTAAAACATTAAACCTTTACAATAACCCCTTGAACCATCTAAACTTTAGAGTATACAATACTTGGGACTAAGCCCATACAAGACAAAAAGTAGAGACTTAAGACATAAATGAACATGTGGATATTGTCCTCGAATTGACGAGGACTCACCAATACTTCATCTTCAACCCTTAGAAACCTATCCATCCTCCATGGTACTTCAAGACTTCTAATTACCTACACTTAAGTCAAAAATGGAAAAGAAGGGGTTAGCACATTAGATGTACTAAGTAAGGAAGCCATGTAAAAGCCATGAAAAAGGGACATTTAGTCAATAACATGTTTTTCATGAATTTTTCTTCAACCATCATAGTATAAACATAAGAACAACATTTATCACTTTAGAAATACATAAGAAATTATCCAAGCAATTATTCATATTTTAAAGTTCACTTTCCAGTGAATCACTTCACTGTACAGCGACATTCCTTCACTGTTACAGTGAAGTGCTTAGCCTTCACATTTGACATCTTCTAGCATGTAGTCAACCCACTAAAAGCTATCCTAAGACTCACTTAAGTCATACAAAGAGAGGCCGCCCATACACCCTCTCAAAGCATGCCTAAACGATCCTTAAGACTACTTAGAATGAGACACATACACACTTACAATACATCAAACACATGAACATGAGATCCTCCTACAAAAGGTTTTTCCAAGGTTCCCTTGGGTGAGTGTGGAGAGACCGCCCATACAATCCCTTTTACGCACACACAAGGGATCCTATAGACTACCTAAGATAGAATCATTTTCACTTAATACAATAGCATACATTAAACATGACATTCTCCTTTCAAAGGTTATCCAAAGACGTACTCAAGTAACTCAAGAAGAGAATGTCCATAATTGACCTCTTCAAGATTACCTAAGTAATCCTTAAGACTTACCTAAGTTAGGATAAAGTCCACATAATCAATCAATTTCCTTAACTAGAATCATTACTAAGATTAATCTAAGTAAGAGATGAAGTGACCATTCCCTTTCCCCCTTCATACCTTAACTAGACAACCGTTAATTACTCTAGATAAGTACTTATTCATTTAACATATTTCCTTAACTTAAGTCATTACATTCATTAGTTCATTAAGAGATATTCATCACATAAAGGACATTCAAGTAATGATCTTGGAGAAGACCTAGGGACTCCAACTAACACCTTCAAAGCCTATTTTGCAATGTCTAGATAGCGTCCCATACCACCACCTAAACTTCATAGAACTTCTCTAATGCTAGTAAGTATCCCATATGATGAGAATATGCAATCACCAACATAGACCATGGTAGCAAAGCATGGAATCCGGAGTTTTAACCTACTCCGATGGAGGGTGTTCTACTTGCCAATGGTAGAAGGTGGACACTTCCCATGTAGGCACATGGTTAAGGAATATGAAGGGCTTCTTTGTATTCTAGCGTCATTCTTTAACTAGAACTACTTCCCTTGCCATACTCACTCGGTGCTAGCCTTAGTTCTCATAGATTAATTCACATCAAGGTTCATACAAAAGAGTTCCATATCAAGTTCATAACCCAATTACATTTACCCTACCAAAGAAAGGTCCACTAGGGCTACCTCACTATGGCGACAAGAAGCTCATCATGACTTTCCTAAGGATTGATATGATGCCCTTCCATCCAATCAAGCTTAAGTCCATCATTCATTACATGAAGGATACCATTACGGCTTTCGACTTCAAGTTTCATAGCCTTACCACTAGGTTCAATGTTTCACATAAAGGACCCTCTTATCATCATTCAAGGTCTCACCTAACATTCATTCATTCAAGACTAAGACTCTTTAGCTTCCTATGTCAAGACATCACATATTCATATTCATACATGCATCAAGTAAGGGACACAAGTCTACCTAAACAAGACACATCATACTTCACTTTAGCACATATTACATGTCATTCTAGAAGCACATAAGGACAACCATTATCATATTAAAGTCATCATATACACTACTATATCATGTTCAGCATAACCATTATAGACTCATATACCCAAGTAGGAAACAATCATGTATCACCTCTAAGACTACACACAACACATAGTCATTTAGACTAACATGATCACCTAAATAATATCAATAGAATAAACACATACTTTCACATTACTTCACATATAGGTAAATATGATCATACTTAACATAATCAACTACACAATTCAACATATTACTTCAAGTAGTGCCGACAAGGCCATGATCATCATAATACTTAAAATAATGCCGACAAGGTCACATCAATTCACATAACACCGCCACCATAAGTGGACCAAACCAATCACATATAATCTAAGAGATAAATTACAATATCTATACATAATAATAAGAGATTTAGAGCAGCATACCACCCACTTGATCTCACCACTTCAATCCAAAGCTAAATCATCAAATTCAATATCATAAGGCCCTTACCCATGACCATGAATATCAATTCAATACATATAAATCATAATACTCAATGAACTTAAGTCAATTATATATATATATATCAATCTAAAAGCAATTAGATATCAATTGAATACAATCCTTACATCATTAGAAAGCCCCTAGAAATCTACACTAAAATCTATAAGCATTAAGTTCATATCAATTCAATAAGCTTAACATGCAATAGATCTAAGAGTATTCATTACTCAATTAATCAAATTGAAACAGCCTATACATCACACATACATAATCCATACATGAATCAAAAGCCCATAATAATCTACACATGAATTCATTAATCTCAAAGCATAATCAATTCTCCCATATTTTAGTGAAACATAGAGAATTGAGAAGATCAAGGGTTCATGAAGAATTTAATTATAAAACATCAATTATACATCAATAACATCATATCTTAAGCTTTGAAAACGTTTCATGCAAGTACCCAAGACTTAGAGTAGAAATTGGACTTTTTCATATTTTTGAAATCCTTTGAAAATCATCTTTGAAATTGGCTCTAAGGTGATAGCAAGCCTTAGATAAAGAACTCCCATACCTTATTTGAAGAACCCAATTATAATTGAAGAAGAAACTCCATTGATGAACCATCTTCAAGCTCCATCTTCACCTTGAACTCTCATGGAGGTTTTTGGAGTAACTTTAGGGGGGAAGGGGTTTTGATATTAGTGTTAGGGTTTAAATGAGAGTTTAATCACTTATACACTCTTAAAATACCCCTAAACACTTAAAAAACCGTCCCCACGTTTTATAATACTTGGGGTGAATTTCCCAAAAAACCCAAGTCTTAACAAAAAACTGCAAGATTTTCAGCACCATCGACGCCAGCATCGACGGTCCGTGGTCTCACCCACGCCCCGTAGATGGGGTCTCGTTGGTTGCACCTACAACTCCTCAACCTGCAGGCACATGGATCCATCGGCGAGACCCATCGACGGGCCGTCGCCTGGACGACTGGCCGTCGTTTGGGTCGTTGTTTGGCCACTGCCTGGCAGTGTTCAGCTCCAAGTTGGGGTCCTCCTCTAGGGCCCCTTGTGGGTCCTCCGTGGCATCGTACCAGGACGTTTAAACCCAAACATGTACGTATACGAGTTTAGGACCTACCACATGAGTTTCATCTAAAATGAACACGTAAAACTCGACGAAACATGCTTAGACACGCAAGGTAATTTCATGGCACATCTTTCGAACGTCATGGACGTTCTTGAGCGTTTGACCTCCAAACTTCACGAAACTTGACACACTGACTATAATCATCATATAAACTCATTTATGGATCATATAAGATCATTCATCACACATAAACAGATAGAACCACACATAACCACATATGAGGCACTTAGGTAGCTTAGTCGTCGAACGTCTTGGTCGTCCCTTGACGTTTGACTTCCAATGCACCTAAACTCTTCAATACGGCCTCCATAAAACTTCATAGACCATTTTAGTACCTTAGACCATCATGATAACCAAGTTAGTTTCTAGCTTCACCTAAGTCATTTCCGAGATCTTACATTCTCCCCCACTTGGACAACATTCGTCATCGATGACACTTGCCACTCACCGAACACTTCCAAGTATAGAGATTGAATTATCAGCTCATAACCATACCATATAACACTCAATCAATGAGAAAACATCATTTTCACATAAGCAAGAGATTCACAACACAACAAGAAACTAGAATAGACTCTATAACTCATAATGCTATAAAACTCACATCCTTCATTCTAAATAACAAAAACTCATTTTATTTATTAGCATGCTCATATACATCAGTTCTAACAATATTACAACAATTTTTAGACCAAAGAATAAATTAGTCAATTTTTGAAAAATTTCACAGTGAACTAATTACAGTGAATTGAGCAAATTTTTGAAAAATTAGGCGATTTCATGATAGAAACATTCTAATATGCAAAGTAATTTCATATAAACACCTTTTACAACATAATCTTGGCTTCATCAAATACACAATGCAAGAAGTTAATGGAATTCAATTTCAACCAAGAATGCATATCATAAGGAGAATGTTTGGAACTCATTTTCCACAAAAGACTCCTACACAAATCAAGTTACTAAGAACTCCTTGTTTTAGGCTTGAATAAACACATAACGAAAGGTTAAGGGTACCTCACTCCCAACAACCAAACTCTTGACCATGCTCCCCCACTTAGGAGAAACCCATTCTAAGGTCAACATAATATCTACCTCAAGGAACTCCCTCAAGGCACCTTAAACCTTACTAACACGTTCTCCCCCAAAGTCTAGTTCATGAAACTAAAGACTCTCAAAGGTCCAACCATCTAGCCTCTACATCCCCCCTTAATAGGAGAAACTCACATTTACTCTTTCAAACATCTTCACTTCCTTTCTGTGGTTGGGTCTTAAACAACTTCAAACCATCTCAACAATCACTCCTTCACATTTCTAACTCTATACCTTACCATTCTTGCAAACTATACTACCTTTCAAAGGCAACCAAACTAACCTAGGGTCATCAACATCATCTTTCACACCTCATCTAGCTATCCACATCTCATCTTTCTCTTCCTCAACCCAATCTTCATAAAGTCACCCTCAAGGGACCAACAAATAAGGGAAACAAGGGAAAGACACTATATACAAAGCTCTTAGGCACGATTAAATGAATGAAGAAGTGAAACTTTTCCTAGCACACAATAGCCTCCTATTTATAATGTGGCGCACTTCACATTATAAACAAGATTCTACTAGATGTGGTTCATGAGACAACTAAGACACTCCCTAAACCTTTTGCTCTGATACCAGGCTTGTCAAGACCCTCAAGTACACCCTAGAAGTTAGAGCATCCTTGAGTTCATCACACGGCAAATGAGACTTCAAGAAGTTTCAATTATGCCTCTCATACCATTCATTGCATAATAAACATTCTAAAATGAGTAAGAATTTAAAACTTTCTTCATACACAAAGAACTCTTTCTATAAACAATACACAAGCGGAAGACTTTCATTAGAACATTAAAATTTTACAATAACCCCTTGAACCATCTAAACTTTAGAGTATACAATACTTCGGACTAAGCCCATACAATACATAAAGTAAAGACTTATGACATAAACGAACATGTGGATATTGTCCTCGAATCGATGAGGACTCACCAATACTTCATATTGAACCCTTAGAAACTTATCCATCCTCCATGGTACATCAAAACTTCCAATTCCCAACACTTTAGTCAAAAAGGGAAAAGAATGGGTTAGCACGTTAGATGTACTAAGTATGGAATCCATGTAAAAACCATGAAAAGGGGACATTTAGTCAATAACATGCTTTTCATGAATTTGATTAAAACATCATAGTATAAACATAAGAACAACATTTATCACTTTACAAATACATAAGAAATCATCCAAGCAATTATTCATATTTTAAATTTACTTTCAAGTGAACCACTTCACTGTACAGTGACATTCCTTTACTGTTACAGTGAAGTGCTTAGCCCTCACATTTGACATCTTCTAGCATGCATTCAACCCACTAAAAGCTATCTTAACACTCACTTAAGTCATACAAAGAGAGGCCACCCATACACCCTTTCAAAACATGCCTAAACGATTCTTAAGACTACTTAGAATGAGACACATACACACTTACAATACATCAAACACATGAACATGAGATCCTCTTGCCAAAGGTGATTCCAAGGTTCACTTGGGTGAGTATGAAGCGACCTCCCATACTATCCCTTTCACACACACACAAGGGATCCTATAGACTACCTAAGATAGAATCATTTTCACTTAATACAATAGCATACATCAAACATGACATTCTCCTTTCAAAGGTTATCCAAAGACGTACTCAAGTAACTCAAGAAGAGAATGTCCATAATTGACCTCTTCAAGATTACCTAAGTAATTCTTAAGACTTACCTAGGTTAGGATCATGTCCACATAATCAATCAATTTCCTTAACTAGAATCATTACTAAGACTTATCTAAGTAAGAGATGAAGTGACCATTCCCTTGCCCCCTTCATACCTTAACTAGACAACCCTTAACTACTCTAGATAAGTACTTATTCATTTGACATATTTCCTTAACTTAAGTCATTACATTCATTAGTTCATTAAGAGACATTCATCACATAAAGGACATTCAAGTAATGGTCTTGGATAAGACCTAGGGACTCCAACTAACACCTTCAAAGCCTATTGTGCAATGTCTAGATAGCGTCCCATACCACAACCTAAACTTCATAGAACTTCTCTAATGCTAGTAAGTATCTCATATGATGAGAATAAGCAATAACCGACATAGACCATGGTAGCAAAGCATGGAATCCAGAGTTATAACCTACTCCGATAGAGGGTGTTCTACTTGCCAATGGTAGAACGTGGACACATCCCATGTACGCACATGGTTAAGGAATATGAAGGGCTTATTTGTATTATAGCCTCATTCGTTAACTAGAACTACTTCCCTTGCCATACTCACTTGGTGCTAGCCTTAGTTCTCATAGATTAATTCACATCAAGGTTCATACAAAAGGGTTCCATATTAAGTTCATAACCCAATTACATTTACCCTACCAAAGAAAGATCCACTAGGGCTACCTCACTATGGCGACAAGAAGCTCATCATGACTTTCCTAAGGATTGATATGATGTCGTTCCAGCCAATCAACCTTAAGTCCATCATTCATTACATGAAGGATACCATTTCGGCTTTCGACTTCAAGTTTCATAACCTTACCCTAGGTTCAAGGTTTCACATAAAGGACCCTCTTGTCATCATTCAAAGTTTCACCTAACATTCATTCATTCAAGACTAAGACTCTTTAGCTTCCTAAGTCAAGACATCACATATTCATATTCATACATGCATCAAGTAAGGGACACAAGTCTACCTAAACAAGACACATCATACTTCACTTCAGCACATATTACATGTCATTCTAGAAACACATAAGGACAATCATTATCATATGAAAGTCATCCTATACACTACTATATCATCTTCAACATAACCATTATAGACTCATATAGACAAGTAGGAAACAATCATGTATCAACTCTAAGACTACACACAACACATAGTCATTTTGTCTAACATGATCACCTAAATAATATCAATAGAAGAAACACATACTTTCACATTACTTCACATATAGGTAAATATGATCATACTTCACATAATACACTACACAATTCAACATATTACTTCAAGTGGTGCCGACAAGGTCATGATCATCATAATACTTAAAATAACGCCGACCAGGCCAAATCAATTCACATAACACCGCCACCATAAGTGGACCAAACCAATCACATATAATCCAAGAGCTAAATTACAATATGTATATATAATAATAAGAGATTTAGGGCAACATACCAACCACTTCAATCCAAAGCTAAATCATCCAATTCAATATCATAAGGCCCTTACCCATGACCATGAACATCAATTCAATACATAAATCATAATACATAATGAATCTAAGTCAATTAAATATTTATTTATAAATCTAAAACCAATTATATATCAATTGAATACAATCCTTACATCATTAGAAAGCCCATAGAAATCTAGACTAAAATCTATAAGCATTAAGTTCATATCAATTCAATAAGCTTAACATGCAATAGATCTAAGAGTATTCATTACTCAATTAATAAAATTGAAATAGCCTATACATCATACAAACATAATCTATACATGAATCAAAATCCCATAACAATCTACACATGAATTCATTAATCTCAAAGCATAATCAATTCACCTATATTTTAGTGAAAATTAGAGAATTGACAAGATCAAGGGTTCATGGATAATTTCATTAGAAAACATCAATAATATATTAATAACATCATATATTAAGCTTTGAAAACGTTTCATGCAAGAACCCAAGGCTTAGAGTAGAAATTGGACTTTTTCATCTTTTTAAAATCATTTGAAAATCATCTTTGAAATTGGCTCTAAGGTGATAGAAAGCCTTAGATGAAGAACTCCCATACCTTATTTGAAGAACCCAATGATAGTTGAAGAATAAAATCCATTGAAAAACCATCTTCAAGCTCCATCTTCACCTTGAACTCTCATGGAGGTTTTTGGAGAAACTTTAGGAGGGAAGGGGTTTTGATCTTAGTGTTAGGGTTTAAATGAGAGTTTAATCACTTATATACTCTTAAAATACACCTAAACACTTAAAACAACCGTCTCCATGTTTTATAATACTTGCGGTGACTTTCGCAAAAACCCCAAGTCTTAACAGAAAACTGCCAGATTTTCAGCACCATCGATGCCAGCATCGACAGTCCGTAGTCTCACCCACGCCCCGTCGATGGGGTATTGTTGGTTACACCTGCAACTACTCAACCTGAAGGCCACATGTCTCCATCGACTAGACCCATCGACGGGCCGTTGCCTGGTCGACTGGCCATCGTTTGGGTCGTCATTTGGCCATTGTCGGGCAGTGTTGAGCTCCAAGTTGGGGTCCTCCTCTAGGTCCCTTTGTGGGTCCTATGTGGCATCGTACCCAAACGTTTCCAACCCAAACATGTACGTATACGAGTTTAGGACCTACCAGATGCGTTTCATCGAAAACGAACACGTAAAACTTGACGAAACATGCTTAGACACGCAAGGTCATTTCAAGGCATATCTTTCGAACATCATGGACATTCTTGTGCGTTTGACCTCCAAACTTCACAAAACTTGACAAACTGCCTATAAAAATCATATAAACTCATTTAAGGATCATATAAGCTCATGCATCACACATAACCACACATAACCACATATGAGGAACTTAGGTAACTTAGTCGTCGAACCTATTGGTCGTCCCTTGACGTTTGACTTCCAATGCACCTAAACTCTTAGCTAATGCCTAAATAACACTTCATAGACCATTTTAGGACCTTAGAACATCATTAAAACCACGTTAGGCTCTAGCTTCACCTAAGTCATTTTCAGGTTCTTACAGACTCAAAGGGTACTACTTAGTGTAGGTAGGGGTATTAGACTTTACCTATGCATTGCACAAGTTGGACTGAGAGGAGTCCTAGGAGGATGTTCTTATGCAATTATTTCATGAATGAAATGTATATATGTTGGTCCGATATGATGTTGCGCTTATATGATGTTGGTTTCATTTGATTAACATGATATTGGTTTAAATTACTATAAATGATGATGACTATACTTGAAGTTATGTTATATGAGGCAAGGCATTACTTATGATCTCTTTTCTTGTTTACTTGATTATGTGGGGTTATGTTTTGATGATTTGAACTATTGATCCTGAAATGTTAATATGACTTTATGATAATGTTTTTCTTGCCTATATGAACTTGTCTTGGTGATGGTGTGGTAGTTGACTTGTATATGCTCTTGATTGTGCATAAAGGCTTTCCAAATAATGTAGCATGTTTCTAAAGAAATGGTCCTTTTTGTGCATGACTTCAAATGGTTTATTTAAATATATCATTACTTAATACATGTGGTTTTACTAACCTATATTATTTATAATTCTACACATATGTAGGTTCAGGCCGTTTAGATTCTTCGAGGCCATTTGCAAGAAGACTTGGACTTTTTCACAAGTTGTTGTTGATTCCTCAAAGTTCAAGGATGGTGCCACTTTTATAATAGTAGTATTGATTATGTATAAAGACACTTGTTCTTTCCTTATATTTGAGACTATTGTTGTAAGCCTATATGTGGCATATTTTACCAGTGTAAGCTATGCCCAAACATTGTAATTCTCTTTTAGATGTTATATGTGAACAAGTATTAGACTACTTTAATGAATTGTCTATACTGCGTAAATAAGAAGTCTATGTAAACATTCTTAACGAGGAGTCTATGTAAACTCCATATATTATATGTGAGTAGTCTAAGTATACTTTACTATGTAAAGGTTTTAAATTTTCCACATTTTCTCTACCTATGATATGCTATGATGTATGTGGGTAGTCTATGGGATCTTCGAGGATGAAGACGCCAGTTACGTGTAGGGGTGATCCCCGATCGTGAAAAACTTGGTATTAGAGCATGAGGTTGAGTAACCTTAGGATTGATGTATCACTAAGCCACTTCTATGTAGAGTCTTGTTCATAATTGTGAAGCACGCCACACTTATGAATGAGAGGCTATGTGATGTTTAGGAAATTCTCATCTTCTTGGTAACAATATGATGTGCCTCAAGATTCTTAACTTATGTGTCCTTCTTCATCTAACCCTTTTATTGTGGTTATAGGCTATGAATACTAGACGGGCATCCTCAAGGATAGTTGAAGAAGAGATTTCTAATAAGGGAGCTCCTCCCCAAGACAACCAAGCTCCTCCACAAGGCAATCAAGCTCTCCTCAAGAACAAGTTCATTTGGGTGACCAAGCTCCGACCAGTTCTTCGGCTATGACTAATGGAGAGATAAGGTCGGCTTTCCTAAGTTTGTCTCAAGCTATGACTACTCGATCTAAAGTCGTAGCTACTCAAGCTCGATCCATGATGGCTTAAGAAAACCCAAAAGTTGGACCCCGTGTGCACCAACATGCTAGTACCATTGCTTGTCGCTTGAGGGACTTCACTAAGATGAACCCTCCTATGTTCTTTGGGTCTAAGGTGAATGAAAACCCCCAAGACTTTATTGATGAGGTCTATAAGATCTTGTATGATATAAGGGTGAGTTCAAATAAGAAGGCCGAGCTAGGCTCTTATCAACTCAAGGATGTGGCTCAAACTTGGTATAATCAATGGAAGGACAATATGTCTTTGAGAGCGGGTCTTATAAGTTGGAGGTGTGTAAAAGGATTTTCTTGATAGGTTTTTACCAAGGGATAATAGGGAGTCTAAAGTTAAAGAGTTCATCAACCTTCGTCAATCAGGTATGAGTGTACTTGACTAATCTTCGAAGTTCACTATGTTTTCTAAGTATGCCTCTTGTGATGAACAGTTTTGTGACGGGAGTGTCCGATGATTTAGTTGTAGGGTGTCGTTCTGCGATGCTTCATGACAACATGGACATTTCTCGTTTGATGGTGCATGTGTAACGACCAGCAAGTACCCCCAAAGTTAGGGAGCACCCTAGGATTGGAACAAGGCGTACTTGATCCTTTGGGGTCTTGTACAAGCCCTTTAACTATCATTCATTGCATAAGACATGAAAACTAGTGCGGAATTAAAACTTTTCACATTATTTAATATAAAGAGGAATTCTTTCATAAATACTAAGAAATTCTCATCATCACAAGCCAAACTTAAATACACGACATAACATTTTAGGGACATGGCACTTTACATTGAAAGAAATACATAATAAGTCTTAAATAAAGAAACTAAGAAACATAGACTATGTCCTCGAATATATGAGGACATACCAAGTCTTGAGAGAGTAGATTTCCCAAGCTTTGCCTTCTAGACTTCTCCTTGCTTTCAAACCTATACTTATAGAGTATAGAAAAGTATGGGGTTAGTACAAAGAATGTACTAAGTATTGCATATGCAAAAACATGCAAAAAGGGATATTTTAGTAAAGATACACTTTCATATCAAATAAGTAAGACCTTCATGAATATATAAGTAAAACAACATAAGAATCATCCTTTAACACTTAGAAAGGATTTCCATAATTTTAGCAAAAAGAACCATTTTACAATGAAGTACCCAAATATTACAGTGAACCCCTTAGCATTACAATGAACTCTCAAAGTCAAGCCAAGAGGATGTGAACTCATATCCGTAGGAGTTTCCCTAAAATAGGTTATCCTAAGACTCACCAAGGTAATACATGAGGGGACCTCCCATACAATCCCTTCGATGCGCCCTAAATGATCCTCAAGACTACCTATTATAAACTTACTCTTCTCGGGAGAACAAGACCACACTCAATAACAACACATCGTAAGAACACTCAAAACACTTCACATAAAACACCAAGACTTCCTTTTCGGAATGCCTACTAAGTGCAATGAATAGATGGCATCCCATTCCACCACCTACCATAGTACAATCTTATAGAAGACTTAGTTCATTCAATTCATATAAGGCACATAAAGACTCCCCTTTCGGAATGCCTACCTAGTGCAATGGATAGATAGCGTCCATTCCACCAACCACCCTAAGTAGTACACTCTTTTAGAAGACTTAGTACTTTCATTTCATATAAGACACACCAAGACTCCCCTTTCGGAATGCCTACCTAGTGCAATGGATAGATAGTGTCCCATTCCACCACCTACCCTAAGTAGTACACTCTTTTAGAAGACTTAGTACTTTCATTACTTTATGGGGGTTAGGTTAACAGACATAGACCATGAGAGATAGAGATGGAATCCCAATAGTAACCCTTATCGGATGAGGGATCCTCACTTTTCTAGATTAAGGTCATTGTCTTAGCTTTTACATGGTTTTCCCAATAGCTACACCTATGCGGGCGCATAGTTAGGGGATAAGGAGATTTCTACTAAGTAATTCATTCTCTACTTACGAGTAGTACTCATCTCAATAGGTACATTAGAATATAACATCTCAACTCATGAAGTGTAACCAACCCTTCTCAATATCTTCTCGGTGCTAAGCATAACTCCCAACGGATTCTCAACATTTTATACTATAGGTTAAGATAACTAGTGAACACCACATCTCAACTCACGAAGGGCATTCATCCTCCGACCTATCTTACAAAGCTCTTATGATATAGTGAGGTTGCTACTAAACACTTCATCTCAACTCACGAAGAGTGTTCACCCAAAAACTCCACTTTTTACTTAACTTAGCTTCATTCAATCATTCAAGTGTGTGTGTGTACATGTGAACACACCTTTCATATAAGAATCATTTCATTTACATTAACTTCTATGCATGCTTAGACCTTCATTCATCACATTACACACTTTAACATGCTCAACATATACACTTACTTAACTTAGGCATAATCTAAGCAAAACGTGCAATTCAAGATTCATAATACACATTACAAGAACCATCTTCATCATCACTTAATTTCACACATTAGGTCTTCAAAGAAACACTTACAATACATTCCAAGTATATCCAAATTCATCAAGTAAACACCGCCACCAATAAGGTGGACCATACCACTCAAAAGCATTTCATAAAGAGAGTTAATAATGTGACCAACTTACCATTCTTCCAAAGCTTTCACACCTATTTACCACTTACTCAACAATTCATCATAAAATAGCCCTTAGGGCAGTATCTAAACCTCAACATCAACCCAAAGAATCAAAGATCAAAGACTACAAAATCATGCTCATTTAACACATTCCTTAAGCCAAAATTTGATAAAAAGTTTTAACATGTTTTCATTGAAGATTTAACATTAAAATCACCAACAAACATTAGACATCATATTTGAATCATTTAAAACGTTTTCATGCAAGACTCATATTTAGAGTTAAAGAAAGAAGAAGTTAGGGTTGAAAATCCTTTTTGATAATCTATTAGAAAGGACTCCTTGAATGGAAGAGAGTTCATGGATGACTACCATACCTAAAATAGAAGAAACCCCACTGATTTTTTACGAAGAAATCGACCACCAACAGCCCTCCTAGCTCTTTCTTGACTTCTAGCTTCTATGGAGGTTTGAGAGACTTTTCTTGAGGGAAGGGTTTTGGGTTTTAGAAAATGAAGTCTAAAATTAGGTCTTAGGGTTTGAAACACCTTAATATACCTAAAAGACTCTAAAAATATCTTCTAAGGTTCCTAAATGACATGGGGTGAATTTACCTAACACCCAAGCCAAAACATAATTTTGACAGCTTTTGGCAGCAGCACCAACGACTCCAACCAACAAACCGTTTGTCCATCGACGCCCCGTTGGTGTTGGTTCGTTGGTTGGGTCTGAAAACTTCAAAACTTGCAAGCCTACAGGTCCATTTGACGGACCAAGTCGAAGAACCGTCGATTGGTCAACTGGCCGTCGACTGGTTCCGTTGATGGACACTACCTAGGCAGTTTTGGGTTCTAGCCTTGGGCCCTTCTCTAGGGCCCCTCGTGGGTCCTAGGTGGGGTCGTACCCGGACGTTAAACCCTTATACATACTTTTCTAGGTCTTAGTAACATCCCTCACAAAATTCAAACAAAAGGAACACGTAAAACTCACTAAAACACATCAAGACACATGAACACTTTCTAAGACACACCTTCCAAACGTCATGGATGTTCTTGGATGTTTGACCGCCAAACTTCACACACTTCCTAAGAACCTCAATATAACTCATTTTAACATAAAACTAACTCACTAAACATTCACGAAGCTCTAGTTCACCTTAGTTCGTTTTAGGGTGTTACATTCTCCCCCACTTGAAATAACATTCGTCCTCGAATGACACTAAACACTTTAAGACCATCAAGGACTCAATTAGAAGCACATAACACATTACAATCATGATCAAACATTCATAGTCAAAGCACCAACTACCAAGGAGCACAATTTGACATTTCCAAACATTTTGCAACACAGGCAACTCTTGGAAAATAACTTCCACACTTCAAAACACATTATCATTCTTCATTTATGGAGGAACTACCTTCTCCAACATAAATAATGCTCATATACATCATTCTTAAGCACATTGAAACCATTTTTCATAAATTTTTCAAATTTTTGAACTTCTTTACAATGAATGCAAAAAACTAAACAGTGAAACACGTTAAAAATCCATTAATTCATCTTTCAAGCAATTCTAACATGAAGGAATGACTACATGAGAGACAAAATCACACTAACTCACATTATAACATGATAACACAAATTTGAAGCGATTAAGCAACATCATTAACTACACTTTAACATGAGGAATATAGGTCGACTACCAATTCTCCCAATGTAATCATGATATCATCAAGAGCATGCAAAACCTTATACCATCAAAGGCACTCATAACATAAATAGATATGCAACTCATACTAATATGAAAGACTCTTAATTATTACCAAACTACCAAGGATTTTGGTCTCAAGCTTGAGTAAGGATAGAAGAAGAGATAAGGATACCAACTACCTTTCCACTCAACTCATTCTCCCCCACTTAGGGTAAATCCATCTTCAAGGTCTCATTCTTCAAAGTCCCACTATGCTTCTCACAAGGTAGGAACTCATTCTACTCTTAACACATGATCATCAAGACTAAACATCAACCCTACTAGCCAAGTATAACACCCTTCTCTTAGGATTCAAGCTTAGACAAACTCTCTTATCACCTCATTCAACTCTTAGGCACCACTTAACTCAATTTCATGGAACAAAACTCCCTCTTTCCCTTTCCACTAGTTAAGGTAGGTTCATTTGGAAACCAACAATTTTACCATATAGATTCCACCATTGGGATAGCATAACAACACAACTCCCTTACTAGGTAATCATATCACAATTCCTCCTTAGAGTAAACCTACACAAGAACTTCAACCCAATCACAAGTTTACTATAAAAAATTATCCACCAAGAGAGCTGCCCTCAACTCATGGATTAGAGCCCCTTCTTTCTCACAACATTACCACATCGTTTCAACACTCCTCAACTTTCACCTTAGTTCTTCTACTATCATTGTACACAATCACAAGATATCTCATTTTCCACAAAAGGACTTCATTCAACCATCTTAGCTCTTACCATGCTTTGAACTAAATCACCTTGCATTTCACATCACTATACTCCCAATCTCATAAGTCACACATAGTCATAAATCGCATCACATCACAATCCTCAAAACTAACCTTCATATTTTACTCTTGTAGCCACAAAACCATCATAAGCATCAAAACTCACCTTTATCTCCCTCAAACTTAGAAAAATCTCCTTTCCAAGCAATCACACCTAGAAATCCACCGAACAAAGGAGAAGAAGAGAGAGATCTTATGGAGTTAAGTTCTATGGAACGATACAAGAGTAATGAAGAAAGTGAAACTCTATCGTCCTATAGCCTCTCATCCATGGATGTGTCCGACTCACATTAATGAGCAAGACTCTACTAGACGTGGCTTGTGAGACTTTAGACCCTAAACTACTTCCCATAAACTTATGCTCTGATACCAAGTCTGTAACGCCCAGCAAGTACCCCATAGAAGTTAGGGAGCACCCATGGATAGAAACAAGGCGTACTTCACCCTTTGGGGTCTTGTAAAATCCCTTTAACTATCATTCATTGCATAAGACATGAAAAGTAGTGCAGAATTAAAACTTTTCACAATATTTAATATAAAGAGGAATTCTTTCATAAATACTAAGAAATTCTCATCTTCACAAGCCAAACTTAAAGATACGACATAATATCTTAGGTACACGACCCTTTATATTGAAAGAAATAAATAATAAGTCTTAAATAAAGAAACTAAGAAACATAGCCTATGTCCTCGAATAGATGAGGACATACCAAATCTTGAGATAGTAGATTTCCCAAGCTTTGCCTTCTAGACTTCTCCTTGCTTCCAAATCTATACTTATTGAGTATAGAAAAGAATGGGGTTAGTACAAATAATGTACTAAGTATGGCATATGCAAAAACCTGCAAAAATGGACATTTTAGTAAAGATACACTTTCATGCCAAATAAGTACGACCTTCTTGAATATAGAAGTAAAACAACATAAGAATCATCATTTAACACTTAGAGAAGGATTTTCATAATTTTAGCAAAAAGAACCATTTTACAGTGAAGTACCCAAATATTATAGTAAACCCCTTAGCATTACAGTGAACCCTTTAAATCCCAAAACAGTGAACTCTCAAAGTCAAGCCAAGAGGAAGTGAACTCATTTCCGTAGGAGTTTCCCTAAAACTAGGTTATCCTAAGACTCACCAAGGTAAGACATGAGGGGACCGCCCATACAATCCCTTCGATACGCACCTAAATGATCCTCAAGATTACCTATTATAAACTTACTCTTCTAGGGAGAACAAGCCCACACTCAATAACAAGACATTGGAAGAACACTCAAAACACTTCACATAAAACACCAAGAATTCCCTTTCGGAATGCCTACTTAGTGTAATGAATAGATGGCATCCCATTCCACCACATACCCTAAGTAGTACACTCTTTTAGAAGACTTAGTTTCAATTCATATAAGGCACACCAAGACTCCCCTTTCGGAATTCCTAGCTAGTGCAATGGATAGATAACGTCCCATTCCACCACCCACCCTAAGTAGTACACTTTTTAGAAGACTTAGTACTTTCATTTCATATAAGACACACCAAGACTCCCCTTTCGGAATGCCTACCTAGTGCAATGGATAGATAGTGTCCCATTTCACCACCTACCCTAAGTAGTACACTCTTTTAGAAGACTTAGTACTTTCATTACTTTTGTGGGGGTTAGCTTAACCGACATAGACCATGAGAGCTAGAAATGAATCCCGATATTAACCTTATCGGATGAGCGATCCTCACTTGCCTAGAGTAAGGTCATTCTCTTAGCTTTTACATGGCTTTTTCAATAGCTACACCTATGTGGGCGCATAGTTTAGGGATAAAGAGATTGCTACTAAGTACTCATTCTCTACTAACGAGGAGTACTCATCTCAAGTGGTACATTGGAATATAACATATCAACTCACGAAGTGTAACCACCCTTCTTCATATCCTCTCAGTGATAAGCATAACTCCCCACGGATTCTCAAAATTTTATTCTATAGGGTAAGGATAACTAGTGAACACCACATCTCAACTCACGAAGGGCATTCATCCTCCGAACTATCTTAGAAAACTCTTAGGATGTAGTGAGGTTGGTACTAAACACTTCATCTCAACTCACGAAGTGTGTTCACCCCAAAACTCCCCTTTTTACTTAACTTAGCTTCATTCATTCATTCAAGTGTGTGTGTACATGTGAACACACCTTGCATATAAGCATCATTTCATTTCCATTAACTTTCTGTACATGCTTAGACCTTCATTCATCACATTACACACTTTAACATGCTCAACAATACACTTACTTCACTTAGGCATAATCTAAGCAAAACATGCAATCCAAGCTTCATGATACACATTATAAGAACCCTCTTCATTATCACTTCATTTCACACATTAAGCCTTCAAAGCCACACTTACAATACATACCAAGTACATCCAAATTCATCAAGTAAACACCGCCACCAAGAAGTTGGACCATACCACTCAAGAACATTTCATAAAGAGAGTTAACAATGAGAATAATTTACCATTCTTCCAAAGCTTCCCACCTATTTAAAAATTACTCAACAATTAATAATAAAATAGCCCTTAGGGTAGTAGCTAAACCTCAACATCAACCCAAAGAAATCAAAGCTCAAAGACTACAAAATCATTCTCATTTAACCCATTCCTTAAGCCAAAATTAGATAAAAAGCTTTATCATGTTTTCATTGAAGATTCAGAATTAAAATCACCAACAAAAATCAGAAACATCATATTTGAATCATTTAAAACTTTTTCATGCAAGAAACATATTTATAGTTATATATAGAAGAAGTTAGGGTTGAAAATCCATTTTGAAAATCTATTAGAAAGGACTCCTTGAATGGAATAGAGTTCAAGGATGACTACCATCCCTCAAATAGAAGAAACACCACTTATTTTTTATGAATAAATCAACCACCAACAGCCCTCCTAGCTCTTTCTTGACTTCTAGCTTCTATGGAGGTTTGAGAGAGTTTTCTTGAGGGAAGGGTTTTGGGTTTTAGAAAATGAAGTCTAAAATTATTTCTTAGGTTTTGAAACACATTAATATACCTAAAAGACCCTAAAAATATTTTCTAAGGTTCCTAAAAGACTTGGGGTGAATTTTGACAACTTTTGGCAGCAGCACCAACGGACCGTTTGTCCATCGATGCCCCGTTAGTGCTGCTTCGTTGGTTAGGTATGCAACCTTAAAAACTTTTAGGACTTTAGGTACTATATACGAACCAAGTCTACTAGCCATCGATTTGTCAATTGTCCGTCGACTGGTTCGGTTGATGGACACTGCCTAGCCAGTTTTGGGTCCTAGCCTTGGGTCCTTCTCTAAGGCCCCTCGTGGGCACTAGGTCAAGTCGTACCTTGACGTTAAACCCCAAAACATTTTTGTCTAGGTCTTAGGAACATACCACACCAATTTCAAATAAAACAAACATGTAACACTCACTAAAACACTTCAAGACACATGAACACTTTCTAAGACATACCTTTCGAACGTCATGGACGTTCTTGGACGTTTGACCTCCAAACGTCACCAAACTTCACACACTTCCTAAAAACTTCAATATAACTCATTCTAACACAAAACTAACTCACAAAACATTCACGAAGCTCTAGTTCACCTTAGTTCGTTTAGGGTGTTACATCATGCTCAACAAGTGGAAGAGAGTAGGCTTAAGAAGAAGTATAAGGATTCTAGGAAGACAAAGTCTTATGAGGGAGGTACTTCTAAGGGTAGGTTGGAAATTCAAGATAAAACTAATATCAAGAAGAGGTTCTCAAAACAAGTTCCTTCTGATTTCCCCAAGGCTAGAAATGAGAGGATGTCTAACATGTAAGGACCGTAAAACAAACTAGGTTGAACTAGAGCTTAGATAGTTTCTCATGAATAAATTATATGTTTAAATGATTAATAATGATGTTTTGAGGCATTGTCTAAGGTTTGGTGATGTTTGGAGGTCAAACGTCTGAGAACGTCCAAGAAGAGGACCCCAATATGTAGGCAAAAGCTGTAAAAAATTATGGAGGCTACGATTCCATCACCAACGGACCGTAGCCAAGCCTACACCCCGTCTTCTAGGGGCGTAGATCCACCCTTATTGGTGGGATATTAACTCCCAGTCTTCCAACCTCTGAATCAATCGACGCCTAGCAGCACGAGCCTTCATCCAATCGACGCCCCGTTGCTAGGGTCCATCGATGGTGGTGCTATAAAGCTGTTAAAAATCTGCCAAGGCTTGGGGTTTTTGGTAAATTCACACAAAGTCTTCTATGAACCTAGGATGGTTATTTTAGGGTCTTTAGAGTATTTTAAGTTGGTTTTAAGTCCTAGACCTAGGCAAGACTTCATTTTCAAATATTCGAAACCCCTCCCTCAAGAAAGAACTCCCTCAAACTCCATTGAAGCTAGAACTCAAGGAAGGACTAGGGTGGAAAGTTTTGGACGTTTTCTTCATCAAAATTTCGTGGGTTTCTTCTCATTAAGGTATGGTAGTTCATCCTTGAAATTTCGTTCATTCAAGGAGTCACTTCAAAGAGATTTCAAAAAGGGATTTTAGACTCTAAGTTCTTCAATCTTTGACTCTAAGTATGGGTCTTTGCATGAAAAAGTGTTGATTGTTCAAATAAGTTGTTTTTAGTGTTATTTTATGATTTCAACGTTAAAACTTCAATGAAACGATGTTCATGCTTATTATCAACTTTTGGCTTATGAAGTGGGTTTATTGCTTTTAGCTAGATAATGTTAGAGTTGAGTTTCTTTTGATGTATTTTGGGTTAGCTACTTCCTACACATGTTATATTATGTTTCTTTGATGAAATATTGATGAAAGGTGGTGAAACCTTGGATGAAGTGTAAGTTGCTCTATCTTGTATAGTTTGCATTGAAATGTTCTTGAGTTGTATGGTCCACCTTTGGTGGCGGTGTTTACTTGGAGTATATGAATATGTATTTTCATGAGTATTGTGAGTATGGCCATGAAGTAATTTTATGTCTAGTAATGTTATAATGGGATAATGTTGATATTCATGTTGATATGCTTTATGAAGCTTGAATTCTATAGCTTAGGTAGATTATGCCTAAACGGAGTGTATGTAAATTTGAAGCATGCTAGTGTATGAAATGTGAAGAATGAAGATGTAAGCATGTTTAGAAGTCAATGATATTAAAATGGTGATTATGTGAATGTTGTGCCCACACATACACACTCACACACACTTTAAATGAATGAATGAATCTAATGAATGTGAATGGGGGATCGTAGGGTGGACACTCTTCGTGAGTAGAGATGAAGTGTATAGACCATTCCGTACTCTTCCTAAAAGACTCTAGTAATGAAAAGGGGAGTTTTGGGTAAGCATTCTTCGTGAATTGAGATGAAATGTTTAGTAGACACCTCACAATTCCCAAGAGCTTTCTAATATAGGTTAGAGGATGGACACTCTATGCGAGTTTAGATGTGGTGTACAATACTTATACCTTGCCCTTTAGCAATGAATGTTTAAAAATTCCGTCGAGAGTTATGCTTAGCATCGAGAGGGTATGAAGAAGGGGTGGTTACACTTCGTGAGTTCAGATTTTGTATCCAATGTATCTTTTGAGATGAGTACTCCTCTTCAGTAGATAATGAGTTACTTAGAAGCAATCTTTTTTATCCAATAAATATCCCCCACAAAAGAATGTATCAAAAGAATGTAATGAACTAAGTCTTCTAAAGAGTGTACAACTTAGGGATGGTGGTGGTATGAGAAGTTATCTATCCATGACACGAGTAGGCATTACAAAGGGGAGTCTTGGTGTGTCTTTATATGGAATGAGTGAATGAGTTATAAGGTGATATAAATTAAGTTATGTAACTTAATGTCTAATGTTAAAAAAAGCATGTTAAGATTATGTCATGTATGATGAAGTTTATGAATGATCAATGTGGTGTGCTAATCTAAGGGAAATCCTCAAGGAGCACTTGGTGGGAGTAGTAGTATGGGATTCTACTCTCACATTGCACTATGTGTAACTTGGGGGTGGCCTTGGAAAAGGGTACTTATGTGAAGTCCTTAAATGTAAGTATGTTCCTCTAGTGTCTAGTTATGGAGTGTGGACTTGGTACCATGCGAAGTAAGCCTATTGTAGGTAGTCTTGAGAATCACTTAGGTGTGTATTGAAGGGATTGTATGGGCAGTTATTTCATGTATTACTTTAGTGAGTCTTAGGATAACCTTGATTAGGGAAACTTCAAAGGAAATGAGTTCACTCTGAATTGATATTAAATGAGTTTACTGTAAGAAATCTTGAGTTCAGTGTAATGTGCATTTGTTGATAAAATTATAGAAGTTCTATTCTATGTGCTAAATGATGATTTATATGCTATTTTACTTCTATATGCATGAAGGTTTTTACTTAAAGTGCATAAAGACTTATTTCTACAAAAGTGTCCTCTTTTGCATGTTTTGCATAATGCCATACTTAGTACAATGTTTGTACTAACCCTATACTTTTATATACTCTATAAGTATAGGTTGGAGTCAAGTGGAATATTAGAAGTCAAGCTTGGTAATCGACTCTCTCAAGATTTGGTATGTCCATATATATTCGAGGACATAGTATGTGTTTCCTTAGCTCTTGTATAAGACTTATTATTTATTTTTCATCGAATGTAAAGGGTCGTGTCCCTAAGATATTAAAGTTGTGTCTTTAAGTTGGCTTGTGACGATGAGACTACTCTTCAGTATTTTTATAAAAGATATTACCTTATTATTAAGTATGTCGTAAAAAGTTTTAATTCCGCACTACTTTTCATATCTTAGGTAATGAATGATAGCTAACAGGCTAGTACAAGACCTCCGAAGGGTCAAGTACGCCTTGTTACGACTCAAAATTTCCCCCTTCTTCTAGGGTGTACTTGCGGGTCGTGAAAAACTTAATATAAGAACATATGGTTTTGGAAAATAGTTTAGGGTCCAAACTCTCACAAGCTACGTCCAGTAGAGTCTTGTTCATCAATGTGAGTAGTGACACACCCATGAGTGAGAGATTATAAGATGATAGAAGTTTCAATTTCTTCATTATTCTAGTGTTGTGCCATAGTGTTGAAGTCTATAATATGTCTTTATCAACCTCTTCTCTTATGTTTATAAGACATGAATACAAGGAGGACACGCTAGAATGGAGGAGGGAGGAGTAGCTAATTAGAGGATCCCTCCTCGTGGTGAACAAGTCCCTATAGTTTGACAAGAGAATGTGAATGAGGAGGTTCCCCCTCAAGTGCGTGAAGAACCTCAAGTGCCCCAAATTCCTCCAATGCAACAAGGTCCTCAAGCTCCCTATGTTGAAGGGGATATGACTAATGTGGAGATAAGGGCTGCCGTCAATGGATTTGACCCGACTCATGATGACTCAAGATCAAGTCATCACTAATCATTTGATTGCCCAAGCTAACCAAGGATGTGGACCTCAACCCAATGTAAGTACTCCCGCTTCTAGAATTCAGGGTTTCATGAGGATGAACCCTCCCACTTTTCATGGAACTAAGGTGGATGAAGATCCACAAAGCTTCTTGGATGAGGTGTTCATGGTGGTGGATTCTATGGGTGTGACTCCTAGGGATCAAGCGGAATTAGCCGCTTATCAACTCAAAGATGTGGCACAAGTGTGGTTTGAACAATGGAGGGATGAGAGACCCTTAAGGGAAGGTCCGGTAGATTAAGAAGTGTTCAAAGCGGCTTTTTTTGATATGTTCTTCCCCTTAGAGTGAAGGGAGATGAAGATGGTGGAATTCATTAATCATCATCAAGGGGGAATGAGTGTGAAAGAGTACTCTCTAAAATTCACCCAACTCTCTAAGTATTCCCCAACCATAGTAGCAAACCCTAGGTCTAGGATGAACAAATTTGTGATGGGGTGTGTAGATTCTTTGAGAAAGAGTGGCGTACGGTAATGCTCCTTAATGATATGGATATCTCTAGGCTCATGGTGTATGCTCAACAAATTGACGAGTCCAAGCTTAGGGAGAGAAATAGGGATGTGAAGCGGCCTAGGGTGGATGAGCGAAGTAAACCCAAACCTAACAAGAGGTTCTATAATCAAGAGTCTTCCATGGGTAACGAGGATAGGGTTTCCAACAAAAATTCCCAAGGAAGTGGCAATACTTTTGAGAGGTCTAAGTGTGCTACTTGTAGGAAGCAAGACTTGGGTAAGTGTCTTGCAGGTACGGGTGGTTGCTTTGGGTGTGGTAATAAGGGTCACAAGATGAGGGACTGCCCTAACCTCAAGGCAAAAGGAAAGAGGTCAACCAAGCTCCTTAAGGTGGTATAGATCCTTATACTCCAAAGAGTAATCATCTCTTTGTACTTGGAACTATGTAACGAATTAATCCCGGATGAAGGTCCCGATAAGTCTTAATTCTTTATGGTTGAATAGTTTATGTTGTAAGATGAGTTTATATTGTCTTGTCTTTTATATTTTTATGACTTCATGTTATGTTTCTTGAAAGATAAATTGTTTAATTTTATGCATGCTTCACTGTGAAAGTTTTGGAATTCACTCTAACAAATTTCAAAAATTGACTAAATTGCATTTTCATGAATAATGGTTTCAATGTGTGTATAAATGATGTGTATAAGCATGTATAAAGTTTGAGAAGGTAGTTTCTCCATAAATGAAGAAATGAGTGTGTGATTTGAATTGTGGAACTTGTTCCAAATTGCTTGTGCTACTAGAGAATGCTTGATGATATGAAGTTGGTGCTCCTTGTGAGTTTGGTGAATTGACTATGAACGTCTTGACCTTGATGTGATGTGTTATATGCTGCTATTTTAGTCCTTGATGTCCTTAAGAGTGTTTAGCGTCATTCGAGATTGTCCCAAATGGGGGAGAATGTAAGGCCCCTAAAATGAACTAGATTGAACTAGAGCTTAGCTAGTGTCTCATGAGTAAATAATTAATGATGTTTTGAGGTAGTGTCTAAGCTTTGGTGATGTTGGGAGATAAAACGTCCGAGAACGTCCATGGCGTTCAACAGATGTGCCTTGGAATGTGTTTTTGTGTCTTATCATGTTTTGCGAAGTTTTATATGTTTGTTTGGTTGGAATTGATGTGAGGGGACCCTAGGACCTAGATGACCATGTATAGGGGTTCAACGTACATGTATGACTCAACCTAGGTCCCACAAGGATCCATAGAAGAGGACCCCAACGTGTAGGCAGAACCTGTCAAAATTTGTGCAGGCTATGATTCCATCACCAACGGACCGTAGCCAAGTCAACGCCCCGTCGTCTTGGGACGTAGCTCCACCCTTAGTGGCGGGAGATTAACCCCCAGGCTTCCAGCCTCTGAACCAATCGACGCCCAGCATTACGGGTCGTCGTCCAATCGACGCTCCATTGCTACGGTCCGTTAATGGTGGTCCTGTAAAGCTGTTAAGAATCTGCCAAAGGCTTGGGGTGTTTTGCTAAATTCACCCCAAGTCCTCTATGAACCTAGGATGATTATTTTAGGGTATTTAGGGTATTTTATGGTTGCTTTAATTCCTAGACCTAGACAAGACTTTATTTTTAAATATTCAAAACCCCTCCCTCAAGAAAGAACTCTTTAAAACTGCATTGAAGCTAGAACTCAAGGAAGGGCTATGGTTGAAGATTTTGGACGTTTTCTTCATCAAAATTTCGTGGTTTTCTTCTTATTGAGGTATGGTAGTTCATCCTTGAACCTTCTTTCATTCAAGGAGTCACTTCAAAGAGATTTCAAAAAGGGTTTTGAAACTCTAACTTCTTCAATCTTTGACTCTAAGTATGGGTCTTTCACACCACGAGAGTACACCCTACAAGTGATGGTGTTCTCGGACTTGCAACATGGCGAACTTGACCTTTAGGAGGTCTAGTACAAGTCTTTTGACATCATTCATTGCATACATGTATAAAAAGTAGTGTGGAATTATAACTTAACATCTTTCATATAAAATCATAGGAAATACTAAGTCTCAACATACGCCAATCTTAGACTCAAGAATGCTTAGGACACAGCCCATACAATCGAAATATAGAAACTTAGTCTATTACAATACTTTTAATGAATGAAATTAAAGATAGATATGTCCTCGAATCAAGTGAGGACATACTCCAACTTTACTTGAAAGAGTCCTAATTTCCAAGCCTTGCTTCAAGATACCTCTCACCTTCTAGCCACACCTTTAGAAATAGACAAAATATATGGAATTAGTACAATGCATGTACTAAGTATGTCATAATGCATAAAATCATGATAAACGGACATTTATATCAAAATATGCTCTTTTACATTAAAACTTCATACATAAGAATAAGGACCACATTTAAAACCAAACATCATATGTAAGACACATTCCAAGTCATACTCAGTTTATAGCAACTTACAGTAACTTACAGTGACCTCACAGTAACCTCACATATAACTCACTTATCACAAGATAGCATCAAGAATACATCAAAACACATAATAATGAGACCCTCCTACCAAAGGTGATTCTAAGGTTCACTTGAGTGAGTTATAAAGCGACCGCCCATACAATCCCTTCACACACACCAAAGATATCCTTTAGACTACCTAAGAAAAGATTATTCCCATTTCATTAAATAAACTCCATACCTAGAATTACTCTAAGACTCACCTAAGCAATACAATAAGAGA
Organism: Solanum lycopersicoides; assembly: GCA_022817965.1. Lineage (NCBI taxonomy): Eukaryota > Viridiplantae > Streptophyta > Magnoliopsida > Solanales > Solanaceae > Solanum > Solanum lycopersicoides. The sequence goes on from JAJJBR010002753.1 coordinate 4,258,895, forward strand.
ACGCCCATACACCCTCTCCAAGACTACATAAGCAATCCTCAAAGCTACTCTAGATACTTGCTTTTTCTTTAACATACCTTCACTTAAGTCATTATGTTCATTATATCCTTTAAGAGACATTGAACATTTAAGAATATTCACATAATGGTCTTGGAGAACACCTAGGGCACTCACACACTAACATATTCAAAGCCTAGCCGTGCAATGTCTAGATAATGTCACATTCCGCTACCTAAACTTCATAGAACTTATCTAACATTAGCGTGTATCACACATGATTAAAATAGGCAATCACTGACATAGACCATGGTAGCTTGGCATGGAATCCGGAGTCTACCCTACTCCGTTGGAGGGTGTTCTACTTGCCAATGGTAGAACGAGGACACATCCCATGTAAGCACATGGTTAAGGAATATCAAGAGTTTCATTATTCTCTAATGTCATATTAGATAGAGATAATACCTAAGCATACTCACTCGGTGATAGCCTTTGTTCTCATAGAGTAATTCAATAAAGGAGCATATGAAGAGGTTTCATATCTTGTTCACAACAAAATCATAACACACCTTACCAAGGAAGTCCCCTAGGGTTGCCTTACAATGGTTAAGAGGATAGCTCAATGACTTTCATAAGGATGATTTCATACCGTTCCAGCCAATCAACCTTAAGTCCACCATTCACACAATAAGGATACCATTACGGCTTTCAACTTCAAGGATATCATAACCTTTATTTTCCAAGGTTTCACATAAATGATCTTATTTCCTATAGTCAAGATCATGTTCCATTCATACATATACATTCATGACAAAGTGTATTCTAACCTACTAAGTCAAGGATTCATATTCATGTTCTTCATGTATCAAGTAAGGGACATAAGTCTACCTAAGCAAGACACACTTCATTATCATCTTAACACATGTACAATATCATTCATGTAGCACATAGGGTCAACTAAGTATACTTGCAAGTCACCCTACACACTTCTATAGCATCATCCATATAAACCATCACAAGTCTCATATAAGGCATCAAGAAGCATCATACTTCAATATCAAGTAATACACATAAGAACTTCACTATAGCCTACTAGAGAGACATATCATCAACTAGGAGAACTCATGCGTAGACTTCATATATACACATAAGTCATCAAGACCTTCACAATACTCACATATTCAAGTTATAACATGATAATATCACAATACATAAAGTAATGCCGACCAGGACACATTGTTTCACAATTCATAAAGTAATGCCGACGAGGCCACATAATTCACAAGTATAGTACATAAGTACCGCCACCATAAGTAGAACATACCAATCATCATCATAGTTTAAGACTTGTACAATACAATATAGATAGATTTAGGGCATCATACCACCAATCTAATCTCACAACTTCAATCCATAGCGAAATCACCCAACACAATACTCAAAGGCTCTTACCCATAGCCATGATCACCAATTCAATCCAATAATCTCAATATACAATGAATTCAAAGAAATACAATACCAATTCATCAATTTAGGACATCCTACATATGATTCTAACATAATTCTTTCATAATTCAATAGCCCAAATCAAACTACACAAGAATTCAATAATATAGAGACATGATTAATTCACCCATAATATAGTCAAAATATGGAATTCATGGTTTGCATGGGTTCATGAATATTTTAGGTTAAAATCATCAAACTAACATCAATTCAATCATAATACAATATTTCAAAACGTTTTATGCAAGAACCCATGCCTAGATCACAAGTTAGAAGTTCATCTTTTGAGAAAACTTTGGAAAACCATTTTGAAGATTAGCTCCTTAAATAAAATAGATTCAAGGATGAAAACCATACCTTTATTATAAGTTACCCACGAAATTTGGTTGAAAACCTTGAGTAATTCGTCCTCTTCCTTGAAGCTTGAGGTTTCAACAATGGCGGATTTTCTAGAGAGAGAACTTTGGGGTTTTGATTTGGGGTCTTGAAATAATGAGTTAAAGGAAGGTTTTAAGACTTGAAACTATTTATATTAATGATATAACCCTTTTAAAATCAACCCCAATTAATAAAACTTAAAATAGAATTAATTTGGAAATCAAACTTTTGGACAGCCCGCCCAGGGACCACGGCCACCTTCACTGTCCGTGAAGGTGTTTCATGACCCCTTTGACGGCCTGTGGTCCTTGAGGCAGTGGATTCCTTGACTTGAAAATTATACAATGGACTAATGAAGGTAAAAGACCCTCTTCACGGACCGTGGTCAACTCCACTGGCCGTGAAGTGGTCCGTGAACATTGAGGCAGTAAGCTACCAACTTGGGACAACTTTTGCCCACAAGTTGGGTCCTCCTCAAGGACCCTTTGGTTGGTCCTTAGGGAGTTTTGCCCGGATGTTTCCAACACAAATACCCTCATAAACATATTAGGAACCCTTCACAACAATTTTAACCAAAATGAACACGTAAAACTTAACGAAACACACTAACGCACACAAGCACGTTTCAAGGCAAACCTTTCAAACGTCATAGACATTCTTGGACGTTTGACCTCCAAACTTTAGACTCAGCCTCATAACATCATTATAAATAATTTTAGGACTTTAAAACCTTATAACACAAGTATTAGGCTCTAGTTTCCACTAAGTCATTTTAGAGGTGTTATAGGGTCTTCGCATGAAAACGTTTTGATGGTTAATATAAGTTGTTTTTAGTGTTAGTTTATATTTTTAATGTTAAAACTTCAATGAAACCATGTTTATGCTTATTATGAACTTTTGGCTTATGAAGTAGGTTTATTGATTTTAGCTAGATAATGTTACAGTTGAGTTTGTTTTGATGTATTTTGGGCTAGCTAGTGCGTATACATGCTATATTATGTTGCTTTGATGAAATATTGATGAAAGATGGTGAAAGCTTGGATGAAGTGTAAGTTGCTCTATCTTGTATAGTTTCCATTAAAATGTTCTTGAGTGGTATGGTCCACCTTTGGTGGCGGTTTTACATGCAGTATATGAATATGTATTTTCATGAGTATTGTGAGTATGGCCATGAAATCATTGTATGTTAAGTAATGTGATAATGTTGGTGTTCATGTTGATATGGTTTATGAAGCTTGAATTTTATAGCTGGAGTAGATTATGTCTAAATGGAGTATGTGTATATGTGAAGCATGCTAGTGTGTGAAATGTGTGAATGAAGATGCAAGCATGTTTAGAATTCAATGATATGAAAATAGTGATTATGTGAAAGGTGTGCCCACGCATACACACTCACACACACACTTTGAATGAATAAATAAAGATAATGAATGTGAATGGGGAATTGTAGGGTGGACACTCTTCGTGAATAGAGATGAAGTGTCTTGACCATTCCCTTTTCATCCTAAAATACTCTTGTAATGAAGAGGGGAGTTTTTGGGTGAACACTCTTCGTGAGTTGAGATGATGTGTTTAGTAGTAATTTCACTATTTTCAAGAGCTTTCTAAGATAAGTTAGAGGATGGACACTCTTCGTGAGTTGAGATGTGGTGTCCAATAGTTATCCCTTGACCTTTAGCAATGAATGTTTAAAAACTCCGTGTTGGAGTTATGCTTAGCACCGAGAGGATATGAAGAAGGGGTGGTTATTCTTCATGAGTTGAGATGTTGTATCCAATGTACCTCTTGAGATGAGTACTCCTCGTTACTAGAGAATGAGTTACTTAGAAGCAATTTCCTTATCCCTTAACTATGTGCCCGCATAGGTTAGCTATTGGAGGTTCCATGTAAAGGCTAAGAGAATGACCCTACCCAAGGGTGGGGATCCTCATCCGGTAAGGGTTAATATCGAGATTCCATGTCTAGCTTTCATCGTCTATGTCGGTTAAAAATATCCCCCACAAAAGAATATAATGAACTAAATCTTTTAAAGAGTGTACTACTTAGGGATGGTGGTGGTATGGGACGCTCTCTATCCATTGCACGAGTAGGCATTTGAAAGGGGAGTCTTGGTGTGTCTTTATATGCAATGCATGAATGAGTTATTAGGTGATGTAAATGAAGTTAATATAACTTAACGTCTAATGTTTAAAAAAAACATGTTAAGATTATATCTTCTATGATGAAGTTTATGAATGATAAATGTGGTGTGCTAATTTAAGGGAATCGTCAAGGAAAACTTGGTGGGAGTAGTAGTATGGGATGCTACTCTCACATTGCACTGTGTAACTTGGGGGTTGTCTTGGATAAGTGTACTTATGTGAAGTTCTTAAATGTAAGTATGTTTCTCTAGTGTCTAGTTATGGAGTGTGGACTTGTTACCCGTGCGAAGAAAGCCTATAGTAGGTAGTCTTGAGGATCACTTAGGTCTGTATTGAAGAGATTGTATGGGACGGTTACTTCATGTATTACCGTAGTGAGTCTTAGGATAACCTTGGTTAGGGAAACTTCAAAGGAAATGAGTTCACTGTGAATTGATATGAAATAAGTTTACTGCAAGAAATCTTGAGTTCACTGTAATGTGCATTTGGATGCTAAAATTATAGAATTTCTATTCTATGTGCTAAATGATGATTTATATGCTATTTTACTTCTATATGCGTTAATGTTTTTACTTAAATTGCATGAAAGCTTATTTCTACAAAAGTGTCCTCTTTCGCATATTTTGCATAATGTCATACTTAGTACAATGTTTGTACTAACCGTATACTTTTCTATACTCTATAAGTATAGGTTGGAGGCATGTGGAAATTAGAAGGCAAACTTGGGAATCGACTATCAAGATTTGGTATGTCCTCATATATTTGAGGACATAGTTTGTGTTTCCTTAGTTCTTGTATAAGACTTATTATGTATTTTTCTTTCGAATGTAAAGGGTTGTGTCCCTAAGATATTTAAGTTGTGTCTTTAAGTTGGCTTGTGACGATGAGACTACTCTTTAGTATTTTATAAAGTTTATTTCATTATTATTATTAATATCGTGAAAAGTTTTAATTCCACACTACTTTTCATGTCTTATGTAATAAATGATAGCTTAGAGGCTAGTACAAGAACTCTAAAGGGTCAAGTACGCCTTGTTACGACTCAAGAGTGCCCCTTTTTCTAGGGTGTACTTTCGGGTCGTGACATAACCCTTGGTCCCAAAGGGGAAAAGGTGGTAATTCACCAAGTGAAAACCTACTTGTGGCAAGTGTGGTCATGTTAATGTGGGTGAATGTCTAGTTGGGATGGATAATTGTTTTGGCTATGGAAATAGTGGGCATAAGTTTAGGGATTGTCATATGGTAAAGGATCAAGAAAAGGGAAATAGCCAATCTCCTTCAAGTGGTCCTAGCTCCGATGCTCCTAAGAAAAACCGCTTCTATGTTCTCCGCTCTAGGGGTGATCAAGAGGAATCTCCCGATGTTGTCACTGGTATGTTACAATTCTTCTCTATTTATGTATATGCTTTACTAGATCCCCGTGCCACTTTATCTTTTGTAACTTCTTAGTGGCCATGAAGCTTGATGTGTTACTCGATGTCTTAATTGAACCTTTTTCGATTACTACTATAACGACCCTCATAATGAATTAGGTCTAACTAGATCTTCTCATGTGTTTCATAATTTAATTATGAGTTAAAATTATTTATTTTAGCATTATAAGTCAGTTGGTGAAGTTTGGAGGTCAAACGTCAAGGGACGACCAAGACATTCGGAAACTAGCCTTGTGTGTAAGCTAGTGTGTCCTTGTATGTTGTATGTGTTTTTATGTGTTGTATGAAGTCTAAAACTTGTAAAAGACTTTAAATAGTTCAAATGAAGTATTTAGGGTCGAAACGTCCGGTTACGACACCCCAAGTGCCAACCTAGGGGTCCTTTATGAGGACCCAACAATTGGCCAACAAACTGCCCAAGGAAGTAGGATTTGTACATGAATGGAACATGTACGCGTCGCGGACTTCGTCCTCCCAAGGAACAATTCTGCCTCCGCATCGAGGACGTGTCGCAGACTCTACTATCCCAAAATTATTTTCAAAAATCATTGTGGGAGATGCTCCGCGTCACGGACTTGGTTCCCGATGATAATTCCAAAACTTTAAGTTAAGTTTGACTTGTCTAAAATGGTCCAATTGATGTAGGGGTGTTTTGGGTATTTTGGGGGATGTTTTATATACTGATTTTAGGTCATTATACACCCATTCCCCCATCATAAACCCCAATCCCTCAATTAGAAATCAAAAATTCCCAAAACCCTAAAAAGGTTTTCTCTTCCAAAACCCTATCAAGCCTCCATTGAAGGTCAAGGTCTTACAACTTGGGCTATGGATGCAAAAGGATTTATTCTTCGATTCTGGTTGGTTTCTTCATGTTAAGGTATGGTAGTTCATCCTTGAAACTTCTTCATTAATTGAGACATTCCAATGAGATTTCAAAAAGGGTTTTGAAACTCCAAACTCTTCTATTTTTTACTCTAAGCATGGGTCTTGCATGAAAAAATTTTAATGAATGTATTATCATATTATTCAATGTTAGTTTAGGATTTTAAGGTTAAAATTTCAATAAACCCATGCTCATTTATTTCTCAACTTTTGGCTTATGAAGTGGGTTTAGTGTACATGATTTGAAAATGTTAGAACTATGGTTTTATTTATGTTATAATGTGATTTAGATATTGCCTTATTATACTTATTCATGATTTTTTTGTGAAGTTTTGAAAAGGATGTCCATGGTTTGGATTAAGGGTAAGTTGGATTATGTTGTTTAGCTCTTATTGAAGTAATCTTGAGTGGTATGGTCCACACTTGGTGGCAGTGTTTACTTGAAGTATATGAAAATATGTATGAATATGTGTATTGTGATTATCCTGGAAGGCATAGCATGTGAAGTAAAATGATTATTATGATGTATATTGAAGGTATAGCATGTGAAGTAAAGTTATAAATATGATGTATATGTGTGATATGTGTTATGAAGTTGTTAATGTGTATCTTGAAGATATTATGTCTAAATGAAGGTTATGTATATGTGAAGCATGATAATGTGTGAAGCATGCTAGTGTGTGAATTATGATGAATCAAGGTATGAACATATCTAGAAGTCAAGTTATGAATATGGTAATTATATGAAAGGTGTGCTCACATGTACACACACTATGAATGAAATTGGGGATTTTTAGGGTAGACACTCTTCGTTAATGTAGATGAAGTGTCTAGACCATCCCTACTATTCCTATAGTATGAAAAAGGGGGATTTTGGGGTGAACACTCTTCGTGAGTTGAGATGAAGTGTTTAGTAGCAACCTCACTATTCAAAAGAGATTTTCAAGATAGGTTGGAGGTTGGATACCCTTCGTGAGTAGAGATGTGGTGTTCAAAAGTAACCTCTAGGGATAAGTAGCCTTCGTGAGTTGTGATGTTGTGCTAAATAGTTATCCCTTAACCCATAAGTAAATGAATGTTTAAGACTCCGTGGGGGAGTTATGCTTAGCACCGAGAGGATTTGAAAAGGGGTGGGTACACTTCGTGAGTAGAGATGTTGTATCAGATGTACATCTTGAGATGAGTACCCCTAGTCAGTAGAGAATGAGTTACTTAGAAGCAATCTCCTTATCCCTTAACTATGTGCCCGCATCGGTGGATCTATTTGAAACCCCATGTAAAGGCTCAAGAATGACCCTACCTTAGGCAAGTAGGGATCCCTCATCCGGTAGGGTTAATACCGGGAGTCCATGTCTAGCTCTCATGGTCTATGTCGGTGAAAGCTATCCCCCACAAAAGTATGTGATGAACTAAGTCTTCTAAAGGGTGTACTACTTAGGGTAGGTGGGGTATGGGACGCCATCTATCCATTACACAAGTAGGCATTTGGAGGGAGTCTTGATGTGTCTTTATATGAATGAATGAATGGGTCATCAATGTAAATGAAGTTATGTGACTTAGTGTCCAATGTCTAGAAATCATGTTAAAGTTATGTCTTGTATGATGAAGGTTATGAATGATGAATGTGGTGTGCCTAATCTAAGGGAATCTTCAAGGAGCACTTGGTGGGAGTAGTAGCATGGGATTCTACTCTCACATTGCACTACGTGTAACTTGGGGGTTGCCTTGGATAAGGGTTCTTATGTGAAGTCCTTAAATGTAGGTATGTTCCTTAGTATTTTTTATGTTGAGTGTGGGCTTGTTTTCGTGCGAAGTAAGCCTATGGTCGGTAGTCCTGAGGATCACCTAGGTGTGTATTGGAGGGATTGTATAGGCGGTTCCATCATGTCTTACCGTACTGAGTCTTAGGATACCTTAGATAGGGAAACATCAAGGTAAATGAGTTCACTATAAGTGGTAATGGAAATGAGTTTATTGTAAGATAAAAAGAAGTAGATTCACTGTAAGATTTCTTGAGTTCCCTGTTAAGTCTAGTTTTGTACTAAAATTATGGAAGTTTTACTTAATGTGCTAAATGTTGATTTATATGTTGTTTTACCACTATATCAATGCAAATTTTACTTAAATATCATGAAAGTCGTATTTCAACTAAAATGTCCCATTTGTACTAACCCCATACTTTTCAATACTCTATGAGTATAGGTTTGAAGCAAGTGGAAGTCTAGAAGGCAAGCTTGGGAAGTTGATTCTCTCAAGACTCGGTATGTCCTCATATATTCGTGGACATAGTCTATGTTTCTTTAGTTTTTCATTAAGACTTGTATAAGACTTACTATGTATTTTCTTTCAATGCAAAGGGTCGTGATCCCAAGATATTTAAGTTGTGTCTTTATGTTGTCTTGTGACGCCGAACTTATTCTTAGTATTTATAAAAGAGTTTCTTATTATTATTCTTGTGAAAAGTTTTAATTCCGTACTACTTTTCATGTCTTATGTAATGAACGATAGTTAAGAGTCTTGTACAAGACCCTGAAGGGTCAAGTACGCCTTCTGACGACTCAAGAGTGCTCCCTTTTTCTAAGGTGTACGTGCGGGTCGTTACAACTACCCCGGTGGGTGACTCGGTTATTGCTAAAAGAGTCTATAGGAATTGTCCTATAATGTTGTCCAATAGTTTTACCTTAGTGGATTTGGTAGAACTTGGTATGGTTGATTTTGATGTCATTTTGGGAATGGATTGGTTACATGATTGTTTTGCTTCCATTGATTGTAGAACGAGGGTAGTTAAGTTCCAATTTCCTAATGAACCCACTTAGAATGGAGGGGGGGAAATCAATCCGTAAAGATCGAATCATTTCATGTCTAAAAACTTGTAAGATGATCTCTAAGGGGTGTCTTTACCATATTGTTAGGATCAAGGACCTAGACTCTGAAGCTCCTCCATTAGAGTCTTTCCTCGTAATGAAGGATTTTACAGAAGTCTTTCCCAATGACTTACCCGGAATTTCTCCCGAATGGGCAATAGACTTCATTATTGACTAATTTCCCGATATGAATCCTATTGCAATTCCTATTTATCGGATGGCACTGGACGAACTGAAAGAGTTGAATGCTTAACTCAAAGATTTACGATTGAAAGGTTTTATACAACCTAGTATTTCTCCATGGGGCGCTCCGGTGTTGTTTGTGAAAAAGAAGGACGGGTCCCTTAGGTTGTGCATTGATTATCGTCAACTAAATAAGCACCATAAAGCACAAGTATCTTCTCCCTAGGATTGATGGTTTATTTGATCAACTCCAAGGTGCGACTTACTTTTCGAAAATTGATTTGAGGTCGGGATATCACCAACTTAGGTGGAGAGGTGACATTCCTGAAATGACTTTCCAAACTAGGTATGGTCATTATGAGTTCCAAGTCATGTCTTTTGGGTTAAAAAATGCCCCGACAACTTTTATGGACCTTATGAATAGTGTTTTGAAATTACCTTGATTCTTCTGTAATTGTCTTCATTGATGATATCTTGGTAAATTCTAAAAGAGAGGATGAGCATATGGGCCATTTGAGGGTTGTATTGCAAGTCTTCAAGGAACATCAACTCTTTGATAAATATAGTAAATGTGAATTTTGTTTGAGATCGGTTGCGTTTCTTTGTCATATTATCTCAAGTAAGGGTATAGAGGTCGATTTGAAGAAGACGAACGCTGTTAATAATTGGCCTAGACCTTTGGCTCCAACTGATATTAGAAGTTTCTTGGGTTTAGCCGGGTAATATAGAAGGTTTTTTGATGGGTTTGCATCTATTGCTTCTCCTTTGACAACACTAACTCAAAAGAAGTTTAAGTTTGAGTGGTCGGAGTCTTGTGAAAGAAGCTTCCAAGAGTTGAAGGATTATCTTACCTCCGCTCTAGTTTTGACCTTACCGGAGGGTACCAAAGGGTTCATAGTGTATTGTCACATTTCTCGAGTCAGTTTGAGTTGTGTACTCATGCAACGTTTAACAACTCAAGGTGCATGACAAGAATTATCAACTCATGATCTTGAATTAGCGGCCGAAGTGTTTGCTCTGAAAATATAGAGACATTACATATATGGTGTTTATGTGGATGTATTTACCGACCACAAGAGCCTCCAATTTGTGTTTACTCAAAAGGAGTTCAATCTCCGACAAAGAAGATGGTTGGAACTTTTGAAGGATTATGACATGAGTGTTCTCTACCACCCCGGCAAGGCCAATGTGGTTGTAGATGCTTAAGTCGTATAACTATGGGTCGTGTGGCTCATGTTGAAGAAGGTAAAAAATAGATAGTAAAAGATGTTCATAGATTGACCCGGTTGGGTGTTCGGTTAGAAGATTTTCCGAAAGGTAGTTTTATGATTCATCATAACTGCGATTCGTCTTTTGTGGTTGAGGTTAAGTCTAAGAAACATCTTGATCCTTTATTAATGGATTTGAAGGAATCGGTCCTTAGCAAGTTTAATGAGTCATTCTCCCAAAGGGGATGGTGTACTTAGGTACTAAGGTAGGTTGTGCGTACCGGACGTTGATGGTTTAAGAAGGAAAATTTTGGAAGAAGCCCATGTCTCCCGATATTCTATTCATCCGAGTGCCACCAAAATGTATCGTGATCTTCAAAAGATCTATTGGTGGGAAGGTTTAAAATGGGACATAGCGGAGTTTGTGGCTAGGTGTCCTAATTGTCAACAAATCAAGGCCGAACATCAAAGGCCGGGAGGTCTAACCCAAGTAATGGATGTCCCTACTTAGAAGTGGGAAGATATCAATAAGGACTTCGTAGTGGGGTTGCCTCGAACACATAGGCAAAATGACTCCATATGGGTTATTGTGGATGGATTGACATGCTAGATTTTACATCAATGAGATTATGAGCTTACATGGGATCCCTTTGTCCATCATTTCGGATAAAGGTGCCCAATTCACTTCTTGTTTTTGGAGGTCTTTTCAAAAGAGGTTAGGTACACAAGTGAAACTTAGTACCACTTGTCATCCTCAAACGGATGGCCAAGCGGAACGTACCATCCAAACCCTAGAACAAATGTTAAGAGCAGGTGTAATAGATTTTAAGGTTTATTGGGACGATCACCTACCGTTGATTGATTTCTCCTATAATAATAGCTACCATTCGAGTATTTCTATGGCACCTTTTGAAGCACTCTATGGTAGGATATGTAGGTCTCCAGTTGTGTGGTTTGAGGTTGGTGAGTCTTCACTCCTTGGTCCCGATATAATCTATGAGGTCTTGGAAAAGGTTCGGATGATAAGTAAATAGGTTAAAAACAACCTATAGTCAAAAAAAATCTTATGCTGACTATCGAAGAAGAGACCTTGAGTTTGAAATAGGTGATTGGGTCTACTTGAAGATTTCACCGATGAAAGGGGTGATGAAATTTGGTAAAAAAGGGGAGCTTAGGTCCAAGTATGTGACTCCTTATGAGATACTGAAACGGGTCGGGAAAGTTCCTTATGAGTTGAAGTTACCAAATGAACTAGCTTTGGTTCATCCGATAATTCATGTTTCTATGCTGAACGAATGTATAGGCAACCTAGTGTCTATTCTCCCTATTGAAGGACTAGGGCTGAATGAGAACCTTTCTTATGAAGAGGTTCCTATTGAGATCCTAGATCGTCAAGTCAAAAATATAAGTAACAAATATGTTGCCTCTGTAAATGTCCTATGGAGAAACCAACTTGTTGAGGGTGCAACATGGCAGGCCGAGGCCGACATGAAGTCCCGCTGTCCTTATCTCATTCCTCTTACTCTTAGTCAAATTTGAGGTTATTAGTTCCTCTAAAAATAAAATTATGAATAATGTGAAAATTGGTTTGTATTTCTAAGTATGTACATATTTTGGTAAAGGTTCATGCAAAAATTGCGTTTTCTTGAGAAATAAAAATGCTCTCATGTTCTACTTTCCCTTATATGAAAGGTGTGCATTTGCTTCTTAAGATTATAGTGAGCATGTTTTAAGTTTCTTGAAAGAATATTTGCATGGTAACTCCTTGATGTTTATATTAAGCTCATCTTGATACTGAGAGGTATTCCCTCATTATGTGTTAAGAAATATTGAGCTCTTATATGTGATGAATTGTGAATTGAGTTGCTATATGTAGTACTTCGATTTTGTGTATAATGGAGTTGAGGAGTAATCTTATGAGATGTTACTCATGAATATATGCATATTGTTTTAAGTTTCTTGAAAGAATATTTGCATGGTAACTCCTTGATGTTTATATTGAGCTCATTTTGATACTGAGAGGTATTCCCTCATTATGTGTTAAGAAATATTGAGCACTTATATGTGATGAATTGTGAATTGAGTTGCTATGTGTAGTACTTCGATTTTGTGTATAATGGAGTTGAGGAGTAATCTTATGAGCTGTTACTCATGAATATATGCATGTTGTTGTTTTTTGTTGGGCTGCTAGTATTGTGTCTTTGTCTCTCCCTATAAAATGATTTAGCTGTCATTCGGGCACGAATGTTCCTAAGGGGGGGATAATGTAACACCTCGGAAGTCCTATGAACCAGACTAGAGCCTCACCTATTAAATAATGTATAAAATAATATTTCCAAACCCATACTAATTTAATAAACATTATTTAGAAGTGTTACAGACTAAACATCAAAGTGAGACCGTGACGTCCGGAAACTAGCTAAATTGAACTAGTAGACGTCCTTATGTTTAGTGATGGTTTGGGAGTGTAATATGAATTATAAAACTTGTAAAAAGACTTTAAATAGATACAATAATGCTTATAGGGTCAAAACGTGTCACGACTGGAATCTAGACCCTAGACGAGATCGGCGTCATTGACCTCTCAGAGGTCGCAGACAAGCCTACTTACGTAATTCTTACTTCATCTAGGTTAATTTTAGCGGAAAATTTAAAACTTTTTGTTTCTTAACATACTTATAAAAACATTCTCATTTATACGTAATTGTTCACCATCAACCATCTAACATTAAGAGATAAGCAACTGAAAGAAATACTTCAATTCTTATTAAGTGTATAATTGCCAAAATGGCACCAATACATAGTCTTAATAAAAATAGGAAGGAAACGCTAGTGGAACGTGCTCCACTAGCTCAACTCTAAAACTAAGCTAGAATATAAAACAGTAGCATCCTCGAAAGCATGAGGACCTACAAAAACCGGATGAATGCTTGACGTCCGCATAACTGCAGCGATGATCTTGTAGCTCTATCGTCCACCTGTGCCTGCACCTAAAATAGTAGTTTGTATAGGGTTAGTACACACTTGTACTAAGTATGGGTATATGCAAGCACACACCAAGGACATGCATGAGAAAGAATAGCTCTTTCCTAACAACATGATTTTTGGAAGTCAAGTCAGTGGACTTGCCAAATTGAGATTAGAAAAGTTTCAAAATTTGGATTAGGAAAGTCAATGAGCTTTCCAAATTTGGATTAGGAAAGTCAGTGGGCTTTCCATATTTGGAATAGGAAAGTTATGCTATAAAAATAACATACATCATCATACTTAACATTCTGCACACAACACACAACAGCGTACACATAACACATATTATAATCATGTAACACATAACGTTGTTCATTTCGTTCATTCGTATGCCATGAGACCTTGGAATCATGGACTTAACATTAACACTTCCCAGGAATGAGGGCTCAACAGATGGGACCTCAACTAGGGAGTCTTCATTAGCAAACGCAGATTCTGCTTCGTTCATTCATACGTACTCTATTTCATTTCATTCGTGGGCCAGTGTAAACACCAGCTATACCTAGGATGTAGTTTAAGACTTTCATTGGGTTCGTTGTGCAATGACCAAGAATGACCTAATGTCATTACTTGAATCTAACTCACCTTTTGATTATCCTAACCTAACACCTTCGGTATCATTAATTTCATTATGTGCATCATTTGAGGCTGGCCTCATTCATTCATTGGGAACTTTAACTTTAACCGACATAGATCATGTGAGCATCATGAAATCCAGTGTCTCCCCCACACCGAAAAGAGGTGGAATCACCGGCCAAAGTGATCCAATAACATGCTAGCGTACATGGGAATTGAACCCCGCCAGATCCCTATATTGGCAGTATAGGTTCGAAGACTAGGAGATTTCAGGAGACCCATACCCGGCAAGCCGGACAGTCTCATCTCATGAGAGTTACGTGAACCTCCGCCCTTCCTGAAAGAAGGCATCACCGCTCATAGCTAGTCTATCGGTGCTCAGTATAAAGTTCCATTACATTCATCTCATACGTCATGGAAGTTGGCTTCTAGTATGAGGACATCATAGCTCATTAGATGATTTCTCATCTCATCATTCGTATTGAGTGTGTTAAGCTCAATACTCTCATTAGAGTATTCATAGAGACTGGTCTCTTCATTATCTTTCACTCTCATAGGTGAGTACGTATTGGTAACATTTACTTAGGCTCATTTGAGATTGCTCTCATCATTTACATTAGCCTCATATCATGTTGTCACCACGTTCATCATTATTAGCACCTTTGCTTTTCATAGTTATTCACCTCTTATTACGTGAATTTTCATTTCGTCTTATGCCAATGCACTTGGCCTTTTGGTGTGCTTTACACCCTCACTTAACCCTTCTAGGGTTTCATTATTTCATTGTTCATTTCATCATTTCATTGTTCATCCCATCATATGCCAATGCACTTGGACATTTAGTGTATTTTACACTCATACTTAACCCTTCTAGGGTTCATCATTTCATTTCATACATCTCAAGTTCACTTACTTTTGAACGTATGTTAGACTTATGTGTCTATACATACAAGCCATGAGGCTTCATTCGTAGTTCATTATGTGACTCATACATTCCTAAGATTTTATAGTACAAGACTTATGTATCTTGTATATATACCAAGATCTTGATTTCGATCTAAGTAGATGGCATTATTCTTGGATGATTTGTTCACGTATGACTTATGTATCAAACGGAAGTTTGGGTAAGGAATCCCAAGTCTTGAATCAATTGGATACCATTTATATTTTTAATTGATTTTATTCTAATATTCATAACATTTTAACTCTAAGTCAAATCACAATATTAACATTGAAGGATTACTTTTCTATTTAACCTTGTTCTTGAATTGGCCGATGGGTTGTGGGTTCGAGCCCCCACAACCCCATTTACATTTTACATTAACATTATATTCTCCCATCTTTCTTAAACCAAGAGGTTGTGGGATCAAACCCCCACAGCCTCTTTTATTTTACTCTTAATTTCGCCCAAGTAAGGAGGTTGTGGGTTCGAACCCGCACAGCCTCCTTCTTTTTAATAAATTTTCGCTTAAGGGCTGTGAGGTGGTGGGTTCGAACCCCCACAGCCCCATATATATATTTTAAATATTTTCTCTAAGTTAAGAGCATGGACAGTGAGGTCGTGGGATCGAACCCCCACGGCCTCACCTATTTTTTTTTACTTATTTTCGCCTCCTTTATTCCAGCCTTGAGGTCGTGGGTTCGATTCCCACGCCTCACATCTTTTATTTTTCTTATTTATCCCTCTTATTTGCTGCCCATAAGTCATGGGTTCGATTCCCCCCATCCCCATTTTTTTTATTTTTCATTTCGTGGGCAGCAGCTAAGGGGTTCGAATCCCCTTAGCCCCAACACATTTTTTTTTAAATTTCTCAACCTCTTGGTCACGTGAGGTCTTGGGTTCGATTCCCCTTGACCTCACCTATTTTAGTCCCTTTTTAAAACCCTCCCAAAGTCTCCAGAATTGCCCGAAATTAACATCAAAAATCTGGAAATTTTAATTACCTTTTTACAATCTATTTTTCTCCACTTTTTAACGTTGAAACTTTATGCGTTTGGAGTAGTGTTTAGTGAATCCTTTAGGTGCATTTTCATGAACATATTTGGCCAAGAATTCTTCATTTAAATTCAGCCACTTTACACTTAATTGAACATCATCATTTGCATAAGTTTATACACTTAAATGACACCCAAAATCATATCAAACTTGAAGCCATAAATCAACACTCATTTACAGTAAGTTTACAATAAACTTTTTCACATACTCACACATATTTTTGGCAACAAAGCTTGTCATTCATATGATTCCAAATACATGTTCATGAAAACACATTGCAACACCTAATTGCTACCAGCAAACATACCAACCTACGAATTCGTTGGGAGCTAATGACAGGGACATGCAACGGGGAAAACAACCTTAGTTTTGAGCCGAATATTCTGAGTCCTAGGGGTCTCTTGGGAAAGGGACCAAGAGTAAGAAGACCCATACCTTAATTTTCTTGTTCAAACGTGAAGTTGCTGCCCAAAATCCTCTCCAAAAATCAGTCCAAGCTTCCTCAACGTCCACACCACTCGGCAAACAACTTCTCTTTGCCTTAACATTTTGGTTACTTTATTTTTCTTAAAATTTCATGTGAGTTCTTCAAGTGTGAAGAACTCTTGATGTATTTTAAGTTCTTAACCTTAATTTGGCAGAGAATAAACGTGAAAGAGATTTTTTTGAGCGTGGAGAGGTGATAGACGTGTTAGGAGAGTGTTAGTTTAGGTTTAGGAGTCTAATTCAAGACTTAGTCAAAATAAGGCATCTTAATTAATAAATAATTAATAATAAAAAACTGATTTTCCTTTTTATTAAATCAACTAATAATTATTAATTAATTAAATTAATTTATCAATTTAAATAAAAACAAGTTAAATCATTGCTTCCACCTAGGTTCGAACCCGGGTGGAGCAAGACTTCACTTCAAGAGCTCAATTTCGACTCTCTCTCCCCAAATTGCCCCTCCACTTTATTAATTAAATAATTAAATATGTATTTAGGGTAATTATGATATTACCCTTATCCTGGCAAAGACCATTTTACCCCTAGACCCTCAAAACTTAAGATTTCCTCTTTTTAAGTCCGGTAAAGACTCTTTCGAGTAAATCTTCGTATTCGAGAGCCCTACATGGTTGGTTCCAACCTTTCAAAGCTCAACTAACTCCCTAAGTTAGTTGGATTGGCCGTAGTAAGGGTTCCGAGGTCTGGTTCTACGCGCATCGATCCGTGTGAACCTTTGTATAATCGCAAGCATTCTTGACACCTTAAACATTTAGCTTATTTATTTTTTTAGGGTTGTTACATTATCCCCCCTTAGGAACATTCGTCCCCGAATGACACTACTCTTTATTAACAATAAGTATGTCATCTATAGAACGTACACATATGTAGGTACTTCAATACTTCCATGGGTGAATATCTGATTCACATCTTAACATGATGGTACACATCCTTGAAACCTACTAGTAGCTTCACATTAATAGACTAAGGAATTCTTCCCTAAACTAGCCTCATCAAAGCATAGAACATAAGTCAACATAAACGTCATATAAATCAGCAACCAACATGATGACTTCAAACATATTAACCTCATACTAGGGTATAAACACCATACGCAATCAAATATATGAAAGGCTAATTAAGGATATGCACCTGAGGCTTCATCAGAAGTGCCTTTTCCTGCACCCCTAGACTTGAGTGCAAAGAATCGTTGCCTCATTGGAGCCTCTGGGCCATTAGTCTGAACTCTCTCCTTCCCTTGTTCTTGACTTCTTCTATTCGGACAATCCTTCACCATGTGTCCTAGTTTTCCACAGCTGTAACAAGCGTTAGAGCCCATCATACACTCTCCTCCATGTTGTCTACCACACTTCCTGCAAGGTTGCCTTTCCTTAGGTGTATATACTTCCTTGTTTCTCTTATCTATGGACTCTGAATCCCTATCATAGAGACCACTGGATGAACTTTACTCCCTTTGGTGGGAGAGTCCCTTCTTAAACCTTGGCTGCTCACGGACGCCAAAGTTATTTCTATGGCCTCCGTGGCTGGGACCTACCTGATCTTGAGGCTTAGGCCTCATAGCATCACGAATACCTCTCTTTCTACGGCTGTCCTCTACCTGTTGTACATGCACCATCAACCTGGAAAGATCCATATTATCGTGGAGCATCACAGATCGACACTCCTCCTCTAAGTCTCCATTGATTCATGTAAGGAACCTGCTCATATCATCCCTGCTGTTAAAAACCTGGGAAGTAGCATACCTTGACAACTTAACAAACTTCAGGGAATACTCCCTGACTGTCATAGAGCCTTGTTTAAGGTTGATGAATTCCTCAACCTTGGCCTCCCTCATCTCCCTGGGGAAGAATCTCTCTAGAAATGCTGTCTTGAACAGCTCCCATGTGACTGGCACTCCACCTAAGACACGGCTATCTTGCCACATCTTGCACCAAGTCTGTGCAACATCCTTGAGCTGATAGGAAGCCAGCTCAGCCTTCTCAATATCAGTGGCCCCCATAGCCACCAGAATCTTATGTACCTCCTCCACAAACTCCTGGGGATCCTCTGATGTCCTAGACCCTGTGAAAATAGGAGGATTCATCCTCGTGAAATCCCTCAGCCTGTCAGCCATGCTACGAACCGGTGGGTTCTCCCTCTGAACATCCTGCCGGTTGACCTGGGCAGTCATAGCCTGGGCCTGCATAGTAATGGCCTGTGCCATCTGGGCCAGATATGCCCTCACCTCAGCATCAGTCAACCCAACTGGATTAACTGGCACAGCCACTCTTCAGCTGGAGCCTGGGGTGGAATTCGGTTACCCCAATAGCTGCTCCTCCTCTCCTCTGACCATTAGCTCTCCTAGTGTTCATTCTCTAAAAAACAACAAGCATTGATGTTAGAAACGCTCATAACACCAAGAACTCAGACATTAGGAAAACACGATAAGATCAGAAGAAGGGAAATTTTCCTACGCATCATGCAGTCTCTAATCAGGATAGTGGTGCACTTCACTACCATGACTTAGAAACTACTCAATGTGGTTGATGTGAACTTATTATCCTCGGAAGTAAACCTAGTGCTCTGATACCAACTTTGTCACGACTGGAATCTAGACCCCAGACGAGACCGGCGTCGTTGACCTCTCAGAGGTCGCAGACAAGCCTACTTACGTCATTCTTACTTTACTAGGTTAATTTTAGCGGAAAATTTGAAACTTTTTGTTTCTTAACATACTTATAAAACATTCTCATTATACGTAATTGTTCACCATCAACCATCTAACATTAAGAGATAAGCAACTGAAAGAAATAGTTCAATTCTTATTAAGTGTATAATTGCCAAAATGGCACCAATACATAGTCTGAATAAAATAGGAAAGAAACGCTAGTGGAACATGCTCCACTAGCTCAACTCTAAAACTAAGCTAGAATATAAAACAGTAGCATCCTCGAAAGCATGAGGACCTACCAAAACCGGATGAATGCTGGACGTCCGGATAACTGCAGCGATGATCCTGTAGCTCTATCGTCCACCTGTGCCTGCACCTAAAATAGTAGAGTTTGTATAGGGTTAGTACACACTTGTACTAAGTATGGGTATATGCAAGCACACACCAAGGACATGCATGAGAAAGAATAGCTCTTTCCTAACAACATGATTTTTGGAAGTCAAGTCAGTGGACTTGCCAAATTGAGATTAGGAAAGTTTCCAAATTTGGATTAGGAAAGTCAATGAGCTTTCCAAATTTGGATTAGGAAAGTCAGTGAGCTTTCCAGATTTGGAATAGGAAAGTTATGCCATGAGAATAACATACATCATCATACTTTACATTTCACACAGCACATACAACATACACTAACACATATTATAATCATGTAGCACATAACTTTTTCATTCATTCATTCATATGCCATGAGACCTTGGAATCATGGACTTACATTAAGACTCCAGAAATGAGGGCTCAAATATGGGACCTCAACTAGGGAGTCTTCATTAGCAAACACAGAGTCTGCTTCATTCATTCATACGTACTCATTTCATTTCATTCGTCCAGTGTAACACCAGCTATACCTAGGATGTAGTTTAAGACTTTCATTAGGTTCGTTGTGCAATGACCAAGAATGACCTAATGTCATTACTTGAATCTAACTCACCTTTTGATTATCCTATCCTAACACCTTTGGTATCATTCATTTCATTATGTGCATCATTTGAGGCTGGCCTCATTCATTCATTGGGAACTTTAACTTTAACCGACATAGATCATGTGAGCATCATGAAATCCAGTGTCTCCCCCACACCGAAAAGAGGTGGAATCACCGGCCAAAGTGATCCAATAACATGCTAGCGTACATGGGAATTTAACCCCGCCAGATCCCTATATTGGCAGTATAGGTTCGAAGACTAGGAGATTAGGAGACCCATACCCGGCAAGCCGGACAGTCTCATCTCATGAGAGTTACGTGAACCTCCGCCCTTCCTGAAAGAAGGCATCACCGCTCATAGCTAGTCTATCGGTGCTCAGTATAAAGTTCCATTACATTCATCTCATACGTCATGGAAGCTGGCTTCTAGTATGAGGACATCATAGCTCATTAGATGATTTCTCATCTCATCATTCGTATTGAGTGTGTTAAGCTCAATACTCTCATTAGAGTGTTCATAGAGACTGGTCTCTTCATTATCTTACACTCTCATAGGTGAGTACGTATTGGTAACATTTACTTAGGCTCATTTGAGATTGCTCTCATCATTTACATTAGCCTCATATCATGTTGTCACCACATTCATCATCATTAGCACCTTTGCTTTTCATAGTTATTCACCTCTTATTACGTGAATGTTCATTTCGTCTTATGCCAATGCACTTGGCCTTTTGGTGTGCTTTACACCCTTACTTAACCCTTCTAGGGTTTCATTATTTCATTGTTCATTTCATCATTTCATTGTTCATCCATCATATGCCAATGCACTTGGCCATTTAGTGTATTTACACTCATACTTAACCCTTCTAGGGTTCATCATTTCATTTCATACATCTCAAGTTCACTTACTTTTGAACGTATGTTAGACTTATGTGTCTATACATACAAGCCATGAGGCTTCATTCGTAGTTCATTATGTGACTCATACATTCCTAAGATTTTATAGTACAAGACTTATGTATCTTGTATATATACCAAGATCTTGATTTCGATCTAAGTAGATGGCATTATTCTTGGATGATTTGTTCACGTATGACTTATGTATCACACGGAAGTTTGGGTAAGGAATCCCAAGTCTTGAATCAATTGGATATCATTTATATTTTTAATTGATTTTATTCTAATATTCATAACATTTTAACTCTAAGTCAAATCACAATATTAACATTGAAGGATTACTTTTCTATTTAACCTTGTTCTTGAATTGGCCGATGGGTTGTGGGTTCGAGCCCCCACAACCCCATTTTCATTTTTCATTAACATGATATTCTCCCATCTTTCTTAAACCAAGAGGTTGTGGGATCAAACCCCCACAGCCTCTTTTATTTTACTCTTAATTTCGCCCAAGTAAGGAGGTTGTGGGTTCGAACCCCCACAGCCTCCTTCTTTTTAATAAATTTTCGCTTAAGGGCTGTGAGGTGGTGGGTTCGATCCCCCACAGCCCCATATATATATTTTAAATATTTTCTCTAAGTTAAGAGCATGGACAGTGAGGTCGTGGGATCGAACCCCCACGGCCTCACCTATTTTTTTTACTTATTTTCGCCTCCTTTATTCCAGCCTTGAGGTCGTGGGTTCGATTCCCACGCCTCACATCTTTTATTTTTTTTATTTCTCCCTCTTATTTGCTGCCCATAAGTCATGGTTCGATTCCCCCATCCCCATTTTTTTATTTTTCATTTCGTGGGCAGCAGCTAAGGGGTTCGAATCCCCTTAGCCCCAACACATTTTTTTTTAAATTTCTCAACCTCTTGTCATGTGAGGTCTTGGGTTCGATTCCCTTGACCTCACCTATTTTAGTCCCTTTTTAAAACCCTCCCAAAGTCTCCAGAATGCCGAAATAATGGAAATGAGTTTATTGTAAGATAAAAAGAAGTAGATTCACTGTAAGATTTCTTGAGTTCCCTGTTAAGCTTAGTTTTGTACTAAATTATGGAAGTTTTTACTTAATGTGCTAAATGTTGATTTATATGTTGTTTTACCACTATATCAATGCAAATTTTACTTAAATATCATGAAAGTCGTATTTAACTAAAATGTTCCATTTGTACTAACCCCATACTTTTCAATACTCTATGAGTATAGGTTTGAAGCAAGTGGAAGTCTAGAAGGCAGCTTGGGAATTGATTCTCTCAAGATCGGTATGTCCTCTATATTCGTGGACATACTATGTTTCTTTTAGTTTTTCATTAAGACTGTATAAGAGCTTACTATGTATTTTCTTTAATGCAAAGGGTCGTGATCCCAAGATATTTAAGTTGTGTCTTTATGTGTCTTGTGACGCCGAACTTATTCTTAGTATTTATAAAGAGTTTCTTATTATTATTCTTGTGAAAAGTTTTAATTCCGTACTTACTTTTCATGTCTTATGTAATGAACGATAGTTAAGAGTCTTGTACAAGACCCTGAAGGGTCAAGTACGCTTCTGACGACTCAAAGAGTGCTCCCTTTTTCTAAGGTGTACGTGCGGGTCGTTACAACTACCCCGGTGGGTGACTCGGTTATTGCTAAAAGAGTCTATAGGAATTGTCCTATAATGTTGTCCAATAGTTTTACCTTAGTGGATTTGGTAGAACTTGGTATGGTTGATTTTGATGTCATTTTGGGAATGGATTGGTTACATGATTGTTTTGCTTCCATGATTGTAGAACGAGGGTATGTTAAGTTCAATTTCCTAATAACCCACTTAGAATGGAGGGGGGAAATCAATCCGTAAAGATCGAATCATTTCATGTCTAAAAACTTGTAAGATGATCTCTAAGGGGTGTCTTTACCAATGTTAGGATCAAGGACCTAGACTCTGAAGCTCCTCCATTAGAGTCTTTCCTCTAATGAAGGATTTTACAGAAGTCTTTCCCAATGACTTACCCGGAATTTCTCCCGAATGGGCAATAGACTCATTATTGACTAATTTCCCGATATGAATCCTATTGCAATTCCTATTATCGGATGCACTGGACGAACTGAAAGAGTGAATGCTTAACTCAAAGATTTACGATTGAAAGGTTTTATAAACCTAGTATTCTCCATGGGGCGCTCCGGTGTTGTTTGTGAAAAAGAAAGGACGGGTCCCTTAGGTTGTGCATTGATTATCGTCAACCTAAATAAAGCACCATAAAGCACAAGTATCTTCTCCCTAGGATTGATGGTTTATTTGATCAACTCCAAGGTGGCGACTTACTTTTCGAAAATTGATTTGAGGTCGGGATATCACCAACTTAGGTGGAGAGGTGACATTCCTGAAATGACTTTCGCAACTAGGTATTGGTCATTATGAGTTCCAAGTCATGTCTTTTGGGTTAAAAATGCCCCGACAACTTTTATGGACCTTATGAATAGTGTTTTGAAATTACCTTATTCTTCTGTAATTTGTCTTCATTGATGATATCTTGGTAAATTCTAAAAGAGAGGATGAGCATATGGGCCATTTGAGGGTTGTATTGGCAAGTCTTCAAGAACATCAACTCTTGATAAATATAGTAAATGTGAATTTTGTTTGAGATCGGTTGCGTTTCTTTGTCAATTATCTCAAGTAAGGGTATAGAGGTCGATTTGAAGAGACGAACGCTGTTAATAATTGGCCTAGACCTTTGCTCCAACTGATATTTAGAAGTTTCTTGGGTTTAGCCGAGGTAATATAGAAGGTTTTTGATGGGTTTGCATCTATTGCTTCTCCTTTGACAACACTAACTCTCAAAAGAAGTTTAAGTTTGAGTGGTCGGAGTCTTGTGAAAGAAGCTTCAAGAGTGAAGGATTATCTTACCTCCGCTCTGTTTTGACCTTACCGAGGTACCAAAGGGTTCATAGTGTATGTCACATTTCTCGAGTCAGTTTGAGTTGTGTACTCATGCAACGTTTAACAACCTCAAGGTGCATGACAAGAATTATCAACTCATATCTTGAATTAGCGGCCGAAGTGTTTGCTCTGAAAATATAGAGACATTACATATATGGTGTTTATGTGGATGTATTATCGACCAACAAGAGCCTCCAATTTGTGTTTACTCAAAAGGAGTTCAATCTCCGACAAAGAAGATGGTTGGAACTTTTGAAGGATTATGACATGAGTGTTCTCTACCACCCCGGCAAGGCCAATGTGGTTGTAGATGCTTAAGTCGTATAACTATGGGTCGTGTGGCTCATGTTGAAGAAGGTAAAAAAATAGATAGTAAAAGATGTTCTAGATTGACCCGGTTGGGTGTTCGGTTAGAAGATTTTCCGAAAGGTAGTTTTATGATTTCATCATAACTGCGATTCGTTTTGTGGTTGAGGTTAAGTCTAAGAAACATCTTGATCCTATTAATGGATTTGAAGGAATCGGTCCTTAGCAAGTTTAATGAGTCATTCTCCCAAAGGGG
The DNA here is from genome assembly GCA_022817965.1 of Solanum lycopersicoides. Taxonomy (NCBI): domain Eukaryota; kingdom Viridiplantae; phylum Streptophyta; class Magnoliopsida; order Solanales; family Solanaceae; genus Solanum; species Solanum lycopersicoides. Next base: position 4,283,640 of record JAJJBR010002753.1, read on the forward strand.
ATGGTGTACTTAGGTACTAAGGTAGGTTGTGCGTACCGGACGTTGATGGTTTAAGAAGGAAAATTTTGGAAGAAGCCATGTTCCCGATATTCTATTCATCCGAGTGCCACCAAATGTATCTTGATCTTCAAAAGATCTATGGTGGGAAGTTTAAAATGGGACATAGCGAGTTTGTGGCTAGGTGTCCTAATTGTCAACAAATCAAGCCGAACATCAAAGGCCGGGAGGTCTAACCCAAGTAATGGATGTCCCTACTTAGAAGTGGGAAGATATCAATAAGGACTTCGTAGTGGGGTTGCCTCGAACACATAGGCAAAATGACTCCATAGGGTTATTGTGGATGGATTGACATGCTAGATTTTACATCAATGAGATTATGAGCTTACATGGGATCCCTTTGTCCATCATTTCGGATAAAGGTGCCCAATTCACTTCTTGTTTTTGGAGGTCTTTTCAAAAAGAGGTTAGGTACACAAGTGAACTTAGTACCACTTGTCATCCTCAAACGGGGCCAAGCGGAACGTACCATCCAAACCCTAGAACAAATGTTAAGAGCAGGTGAATAGATTTTAAGGTTTATTGGGAACGATCACCTACCGTTGATTGATTTCTCCTATAATAATAGCTACCATTCGAGTATTTCTTATGGCACCTTTTGAAGCACTCTATGGTAGGAGATGTTAGGTCTCCAGTTGTGTGGTTTGAGGTTGGTGAGTCTTCACTCCTTGGTCCCGATATAATCTATGAGGTCTTGGAAAAGGTTCGGATGATAAGTAAATAGGTTAAAAACAACCTATAGTCAAAAAAAAATCTATGCTGACTATCGAAGAAGAGACCTTGAGTTTGAAATAGGTGATTGGGTCTACTTGAAGATTTCACCGATGAAAGGGGTGATGAAATTTGGTAAAAAAGGGGAGCTTAGGTCCAAGTAGTGACTCCTTATGAGATACTGAAACGGGCGGGAAAGTTCCTTATGAGTTGAAGTTACCAAATGAACTAGCTTTGGTTCATCCGATAATTCATGTTTCGTATGCTGAACGAATGTATAGGCAACCTAGTGTCTATTCTTCCCTATTGAAGGACTAGGGCTGAATGAGAACCTTTCTTATGAAGAGGTTCCTATTGAGAATCCTAGATCGTCAAAGTCAAAAATATAATAAACAAATATTTGCCTCTGTAAATGTCCTATGGAGAACAACCTTGTTGAGGGTGCAACATGCAGGCCGAGGCCGACATGAAGTCCCGCTGTCCTTATCTCATTCCTCTTACTCTTAGTCAAATTTGAGGTTATTAGTTCCTCTAAAAATAAAATTATGAATAATGTGAAAATTGGTTTGTATTTCTAAGTATGTACATATTTGGTAAAGGTTCATGCAAAATTGCGTTTTCTTGAGAAATAAAAAATGCTCTCATGTTCTACTTTCCCTTATATGAAAGGTGTGCATTGCTTCTTAGATTATAGTGAGCATGTTTTAAGTTTCTTGAAAGAATATTTGCATGGTAACTCCTTGATGTTTATATTAAGCTCATCTTGATACTGAGAGGTATTCCCTCATTATGTGTTAAGAAATATTGAGCTCTTATATGTGATGAATTTGAATTGAGTTGCTATATGTAGTACTTCGATTTTGTGTATAATGGAGTTGAGGAGTAATCTTATGAGATGTTACTCATGAATATATGCATATTGTTTTTAAGTTTCTTGAAAGAATATTTGCATGGTAACTCCTTGATGTTTATATTGAGCTCATTTGATACTGAGAGGTATTCCCTCATTATGTGTTAAGAAATATTGAGCACTTATATGTGATGAATTGTGAATTGATTGCTATGTGTAGTACTTCGATTTTTGTATAATGGAGTTGAGAGTAATCTTATGAGCTGTTACTCATGAAATATGCATATGTTGTGTTTTTGTTGGGCTGCTAGTATTGTGTCTTTGTCTCTCCCTATAAAATGATTTAGCTGTCATTCGGGCACGAATGTTCTAAGGGGGGATAATGTAACACCTCGGAAGTCCTATGAACCAGACTAGAGCCTCACCTATTAAATAATGTATAAAAATAATATTTCCAAACCCATACTAATTTAATAAACATTATTTAGAAGTGTTACAGACTAAAACATCAAAGTGAGACCGTGACGTCCGGAAACTAGCTAAAATTGAACTAGTAGACGTCCTTATGTTTAGTGATGGTTTGGGAGTGTGAATATGAATTATAAAATTGTAAAAAGACTTTAAATAGATACAATAATGCTTATAGGGTCAAAACGTGTCACGACTGGAATCTAGACCCTAGACGAGAATCGGCGTCATTGACCTCTCAGAGGTCGCAGACAAGCCTACTTACGTAATTCTTACTTCATCTAGGTTAAATTTAGCGGAAAATTTAAAACTTTTTTCTTAACATACTTATAAAAACATTCTCATTTATACGTAATTGTTCACCATCAACCATCTAACATTAAGAGATAAGCAACTGAAAAATATTCAATTCTTATTAAGTGTATAATTGCCAAAATGGCACCAATACATTAGTCTTAATAAAAATAGGAAGAAAACGCTATGGAACGTGCTCCACTAGCTCAACTCTAAAACTAAGCTAGAATATAAAACAGTAGGCATCTCGAAAGCATGAGGACCTACAAAAACCGGATGAATGCTTGACGTCCGCATTACTGCAGCGATGATTTGTAGCTCTATCGTCCACCTGTGCCTGCCACCTAAAATAGGTAGTTTGTATAGGGTTAGTACACACTTGTACTAAGTATGGGTATATGCAAGCACACACCAAGGACATGCATGAGAAAAGAATAGCTCTTTCCTAACAACATGATTTGGAATCAAGTCAGGGACTTGCCAAATTGAGATTAGAAAAGTGTTTCAAAATTTGGATTAGGAAAGTCAATGAGCTTTCCAAATTTGGATTAGGAAAGTCAGTGGGCTTTCCATATTTGGAATAGGAAAGTTATGCCATAAAAATAACATACATCATCATACTTAACATTCTCACACAACACAACAACAGCGTACACTAACACATATTATAATCATGTAACACATAACGTTGTTCATTTCGTTCATCGTATGCCATGAGACTTGGAATCATGGACTTAACATTAAACTTCCCAGGAATGAGGGCTCAAAGATGGGACCTCAACTAGGGAGTCTTCATTAGCAAACGCAGATTCTGCTTCGTTCTTCATACGTACTCTATTTCATTTCATTCGTGGGCCAGTGTAAACACCGCTATACCTAGGATGTTATTTAAGACTTTCATTGGGTCGTTGTGCAATGACCAAGAATGACTTAATGTCATTACTTGAATCTAACTCACCTTTTATTATCCTAACCTAACACCTTGGTATCATTATTTCATTATGTGCATCATTTGAGGCTGGCCTCATTCATTCATTGGGAACTTTAACTTTAACCGACATAGATCATGTGAGCATCATGAAATCCAGTGTCTCCCCCACACCGAAAAGAGGTGGAATCACCGGCCAAAGTGATCCAATAACATGCTAGCGTACATGGGAATTGAACCCCGCCAGATCCCTATATTGGCAGTATAGGTTCGAAGACTAGGAGATTTCAGGAGACCCATACCCGGCAAGCCGGACAGTCTCATCTCATGAGAGTTACGTGAACCTCCGCCCTTCCTGAAAGAAGGCATCACCGCTCATAGCTAGTCTATCGTGCTCAGTATAAAGTTCCATTACATTCATCTCATACGTCATGGAAGTGCTTCTAGTATGAGGACATCATAGCTCATTAGATGATTTCTCATCTCATCATTCGTATTGAGTGTGTTAAGCTCAATACTCTCATTAGATATTCATAGAGACTGGTCTCTTCATTATCTTTCACTCTCATAGGTGATACGTATTGGTAACATTTACTTAGGCTCATTTGAGATTGCTCTCATCATTTACATTAGCCTCATATCATGTTGTCACCACGTTCATCATTATTAGCACCTTTGCTTTTCATAGTTATTCACCTCTATTACGTGAATTTCATTTCGTCTTATGCCAATGCACTTGGCCTTTTGGTGTGCTTTACACCCTCACTTAACCCTTCTAGGGTTTCATTATTTCATGTTCATTTCATCATTTCATTGTTCATCCCATCATATGCCAATGCACTTGGACATTTAGTGTATTTTACACTCATACTTAACCCTTCTAGGTTTATCATTTCATTTCATACATCTCAAGTTCACTTACTTTTTAACGTATGTTAGACTTATGTGTCTATACATACAAGCCATGAGGCTTCATTCGTAGTTCATTATGTGACTCATACATTCCTAAGATTTTATAGTACAAGACTTATGTATCTTGTATATATACCAAGATCTTGATTTCGATCTAAGTAGATGGCATTATTCTTGATGATTTGTTCACGTATGACTTATGTATCAAACGGAAGTTTGGGTAAGGAATCCACAGTCTTGAATCAATTGGATACCATTTATATTTTTAATTGATTTTATTCTAATATTATAACATTTTAACTCTAAGTCATATCACAATATTAACATTGAAGGATTACTTTTCTATTTAACCTTGTTCTTGAATGGCCGATGGGTTGTGGGTTCGAGCCCCCACAACCCCATTTCATTTTCATTAACATTATATTCTCCCATCTTTCTTAAACCAAGAGGTTGTGGGATCAAACCCCACACTCTTTTATTTTACTCTTAATTTCGCCCAAGTAAGGAGTTGTGGGTTCGAACGCACAGCCTCCTTCTTTTTAATAAATTTCGCTTAAGGGCTGTGAGGTGGTGGTTCGAACCCCACAGCCCCATATATATATTTAAAATATTTCTCTAAGTTAAGAGCATGGACAGTGAGGTCGTGGGATCGAACCCCACGGCCTCACCTATTTTTTTTACTTATTTTCGCCTCCTTTATTCCAGCCTTGAGGTCGTGGGTTCGATTCCCACGCCTCACATCTTTTATTTTTCTTATTTATCCCTCTTATTTGCTGCCCATAAGTCATGGGTTCGATTCCCCCATCCCCATTTTTTTATTTTTCATTTTCGTGGCAGCAGCTAAGGGTTCGAATCCCCTTAGCCCCAACACATTTTTTTTTAAATTTCTCAACCTCTTTGGTCACGTGAGGTCTTGGGTTCGATTCCCTTGACCTCACCTATTTTAGTCCCTTTTTAAAACCCTCCCAAAGTCTCCAGAATTGCTCGAAATTAACATCAAAATCTGGAAATTTTAATTACCTTTTTACAATCTATTTTTCTCCACTTTTTAACGTTGAAACTTTATGCGTTTGAGTAGTGTTTAGTGAATCCTTTAGGTGCATTTTCATGAACATATTTGGCCAAGAATTCTTCATTTAAATTCAGCCACTTTACACTTAATTGAACATCATCAATTGCATAAGTTTATACACTTAAATGACACCCAAAATCATATCAAACTTGAAGCCATAAATCAACACTCATTTACAGTAAGTTTACAATAAACTTTTTCACATACTCACACATATTTTGCAACAAAGCTTGTCATTCATATGATTCCAAATACATGTTCATAAAACACATTGCAACACCTAATTGCTACCAGCAAACATACCAACCTACGAATTCGTTGGAGCTAATGACAGGGACATGCAACGGGGGAAACAACCTTAGTTTTGAGCCGAATATTCTGAGTCCTAGGGGTCTCTGTGAAAGGGACCAAGAGTAAGAAGACCCATACCTTAATTTTCTGTTTCAAACGTGAAGTTGCTGCCCAAAATCCTCTCCAAAAATCAGTCCAAGCTTCCTCAACGTCCACACACTCGGCAAATCAACTTCTCTTTGCCTTAACATTTGGTTACTTTTTTTTTTAAAATTTCATGTAGTTCTTCAAGTGTGAAGAACTCTTGATGTATTTTAAGTTCTAACCTTAATTTGGCAGAAATAAACGTGAAAGAGATTTTTTTTTTGAGCGTGGAGAGGTGATAGACGTGTTAGGAGAGTGTTAGTTTAGGTTTAGGAGTCTAATTCAAGACTTAGTCAAAATAAGGCATCTTAATTAATAATAATATAATAAAAATCTGATTTTCCTTTTTATTTAAATCACTAATAATTATTAATTAATTAAATTAATTTATCAATTTAAATAAAAACAAGGTTAAATCATTCTTCCACCTAGGTTCGAACCCGGTGGAGCAAGACTTCACTCAAGAGCTCAATTTCGCACTCTCTCTCCCCAAATTGCCCCTCCACTTTATTAATTAAATAATTAAATATGTATTTAGGGTAATTAGAATATTACCCTTATCCTGGCAAAGACCATTTTTACCCCTAGACCCTCAAAACTTAAGATTTC
>JAJJBR010002753.1:4290000-4468323 GCA_022817965.1 Solanum lycopersicoides
TTTCCTCTTTTTAAGTCCGGTAAAGACTCTTTCGAGTAAATCTTCGTATTCGAGAGCCCTACATGGTTGGTTCCAACCTTTCAAAGCTCAACTAACTCCCTAAGTTAGTTGGATTGGCCGTAGTAAGGGTTCCGAGGTCTGGTTCTACGCGCATCGATCCGTGTGAACCTTTGTATAATCGCAAGCATTCTTGACACCTTAAACATTTAGCTTATTATTTTTTTAGGGTTGTTACATTATCCCCCCTTAGGAACATTCGTCCCCGAATGACACTACTCTTTATTAACAATAAGTATGTCATCTATAGAACGTACACATATGTAGGTACTTCAATACTTCCATGGGTGAATATCTGATTCACATCTTAACATGATGGTACACATCCTTGAAACCTACTAGTAGCTTCACATTAATAGACTAAGGAATTCTTCCCTAAACTAGCTCATCAAAGCATAGAACATAAGTCAACATAAACGTCATATAAATCAGCAACCAACATGATGACTTCAAACATATTAACCTCATACTAGGGTATAAACACCATACGCAATCAAATATATGAAAGGCTAATTAAGGATATGCACCTGAGGCTTCATCAGAAGTGCCTTTTCCTGCACCCCTAGACTTGAGTGCAAAGAATCGTTGCCTCATTGGAGCCTCTGGGCCATTAGTCTGAACTCTCTCCTTCCCTTGTTCTTGACTTCTTCTATTCGGACAATCCTTCACCATGTGTCCTGGTTTTCCACAGCTGTAACAAGCGTTAGAGCCCATCATACACTCTCCTCCATGCTGTCTGCCACACTTCCTGCAAGGTTGCCTTTCCTTAGGTGTATATACTTCCTTGTTTCTCTTATCTATGGACTCTGAATCCCTATCATAGAGACCACTGGATGAACTTTAGTCCCTTTGGTGGGAGAGTCCCGTCTTAAACCTTGGCTGCTCACGGACGCCAAAGTTATTTTTGTGGCCTCCGTGGCTGGGACCTACCTGATCTTGAGGCTTAGGCCTCATAGCATCACGAATACCTCTCTTTCTGCGGCTGTCCTCTACCTGTTGTACATGCACCATCAACCTGGAAAGATCCATATTATCGTGGAGCATCACAGATCGACACTCCTCCTCCAAGTCTCCATTGATTCCTGTAAGGAACCTGCTCATATCATCCCTGCTGTTAAAAACCTGGGAAGTAGCATACCTTGACAACTTAACAAATTTCAGGGAATACTCCCTGACTGTCATAGAGCCTTGTTTAAGGTTGACGAATTCCTCAACCTTGGCCTCCATCATCTCCCTTGGGAAGAATCTCTCTAGAACTGCTGTCTTGAACAGCTCCCATGTGACTGGCACTCCACCTAAGACACGGCTATCTTGCCACATCTTGAACCAAGTCTGTGCAACATCCTTGAGCTGATAGGAAGCCAGCTCAGCCTTCTCAATATCAGTGGCCCCCATAGCCACCAGAATCTTATGTACCTCCTCCACAAACTCCTGGGGATCCTCTGATGTCCTAGATCCTGTGAAAATAGGAGGATTCATCCTCGTGAAATCCCTCAACCTGTCAGCCATGCTACGAACCGGTGGGTTCTCCCTCTGAACATCCTGCCGGTTGACCTGGGCAGTCATAGCCTGGGCCTGCATAGTAATGGCATGTGCCATCTGGGCCAGATATGCCCTCACCTCAGCATCAGTCAACCCAACTGGATTAACTGGCACAGCCACTTCTTCAGCTGGAGCCTGGGGTGGAATTCGGTTACCCCCAATAGCTGCTCCTCCTCTCCTCTGACCATTAGCTCTCCTAGTGTTCATTCTCTAAAAAACAACAAGCATTGATGTTAGAAACGCTCATAACACCAAGAACTCAGACATTAGGAAAAACACGATAAGATCAGAAGAAGGGAAATTTTCCTACGCATCATGCAGTCTCTAATCCAGGATAGTGGTGCACTTCACTACCACGACTTAGAAACTACTCAATGTGGTTGATGTGAACTTATTATCCTCGGAAGTAAACCTAGTGCTCTGATACCAACTTTGTCACGACTGGAATCTAGACCCCAGACGAGACCGGCGTCATTGACCTCTCAGAGGTCGCAGACAAGCCTACTTACGTCATTCTTACTTTATCTAGGTTACATTTAGCGGAAAATTTGAAACTTTTTGTTTCTTAACATACTTATAAAAACATTCTCATTTATACGTAATTGTTCACCATCAACCATCTAACATTAAGAGATAAGCAACTGACAGAAATAGTTCAATTCTTATTAAGTGTATAATTGCCAAAATGGCACCAATACATAGTCTTAATAAAAATAGGAAGGAAACGCTAGTGGAACGTGCTCCACTAGCTCAACTCTAAAACTAAGCTAGAATATAAAACAGTAGCATCCTCGAAAGCATGAGGACCTACAAAAACCGGATGAATGCTGGACGTCCGGATCACTGCAGCGATGATCTTGTAGCTCTATCGTCCACCTGTGCCTGCACCTAAAATAGTAGAGTTTGTATAGGGTTAGTACACACTTGTACTAAGTATGGGTATATGCAAGCACACACCAAGGACATGCATGAGAAAGAATAGCTCTTTCCTAACAACATGATTTTTGGAAGTCAAGTCAGCGGACTTGCCAAATTGAGATTAGAAAAGTTTCCAAATTTGGATTAGGAAAGTCAATGAGCTTTCCAAATTTGGATTAGGAAAGTCAGTGGGCTTTCCAGATTTGGAATAGGAAAGTTATGCCATGAAAATAACATACATCATCATACTTAACATTCTACACACAGCACACAACAGCGTACACGTAACACATATTATAATCATGTAACACATAATGTTGTTCATTTCGTTCATTCGTATGCCATGAGACCTTGGAATCATGGACTTAACATTAAGACTTCCCAGGAATGAGGGCTCAATAGATGGGACCTCAACTAGAGAGTCTTCATTAGCAAACGCAGAGTCTGCTTCGTTCGTTCATACGTACTCTATTTCATTTCATTCGTGGGCCAGTGTAAACACCAGCTATACCTAGGATGTAGTTTAAGACTTTCATTGGGTTCGTTGTGCAATGACCAAGAATGACTTAATGTCATTACTTGAATCTAACTCACCTTTTGATTATCCTAACCTAACACCTTCGGTATCATTCATTTCATTATGTGCATCATTTGAGGCTGGCCTCATTCATTCATTGGGAACTTTAACTTTAACCGACATAGATCATGTGAGCATCATGAAATCCAGTGTCTCCCCCACACCGAAAAGAGGTGGAATCACCGGCCAAAGTGATCCAATAACATGCTAGCGTACATGGGAATTGAACCCCGCCAGATCCCTATATTGGCAGTATAGGTTCGAAGACTAGGAGATTTCAGGAGACCCATACCCGGTAAGCCGGACAGTCTCATCTCATGAGAGTTACGTGAACCTCCGCCCTTCCCGAAAGAAGGCATCACCGCTCATAGCTAGTCTATCGGTGCTCAGTATAAAGTTCCATTACATTCATCTCATACGTCATGGAAGCTGGCTTCTAGTATGAGGACATCATAGCTCATTAGATGATTTCTCATCTCATTATTCGTATTGAGTGTGTTAAGCTCAATACTCTCATTAGGGTATTCATAGAGACTGGTCTCTTCATTATCTTACACTCTCATAGGTGAGTACGTATTGGTAACATTTACTTAGGCTCATTTGAGATTGCTCTCATCATTTACATTAGCCTCATATCATGTTGTCACCACGTTCATCATTATTAGCACCTTTGCTTTTCATAGTTATTCACCTCTTATTACGTGAATGTTCATTTCGTCTTATGCCAATGCACTTGGCCTTTTGGTGTGCTTTACACCCTTACTTAACCCTTCTAGGGTTTCATTATTTCATTGTTCATTTCATCATTTCATTGTTCATCCCATCATATGCCAATGCACTTGGCCATTTAGTGTATTTTACACTCATACTTAACCCTTCTAGGGTTCATCATTTCATTTCATACATCTCAAGTTCACTTACTTTTGAACGTATGTTAGACTTATGTGTCTATACATACAAGCCATGAGGCTTCATTCGTAGTTCATTATGTGACTCATACATTCCTAAGATTTTATAGTACAAGACTTATGTATCTTGTATATATACCAAGATCTTGATTTCGATCTAAGTAGATGGCATTATTCTTGGATGATTTGTTCACGTATGACTTATGTATCAAACGGAAGTTTGGGTAAGGAATCCCATGTCTTGAATCAATTGGATACCATTTATATTTTTAATTGATTTTATTCTAATATTTATAACATTTTAACTCTAAGTCATATCACAATATTAACATTGAAGGATTACTTTTCTATTTAACCTTGTTCTTGAATTGGCCGATGGGTTGTGGGTTCGAGCCCCCACAACCCCATTTTCATTTTTCATTAACATGATATTCTCCCATCTTTCTTAAACCAAGAGGTTGTGGGATCAAACCCCCACAACCACTTTTATTTTACTCTTAATTTCGCCCAAGTAAGGAGGTTGTGGGTTCGAACCCCCACAGCCTCCTTCTTTTTAATAAATTTTCGCTTAAGGGCTGTGAGGTGGTGGGTTCGAACCCCCACAGCCCCATATATATATTTTAAATATTTTCTCTAAGTTAAGAGCATGGACAGTGAGGTCGTGGGATCGAACCCCCACGGCCTCACCTATTTTGTTTTACTTATTTTCGCCTCCTTTATTCCAGCCTTGAGGTCGTGGGTTCGATTCCCACGCCTCACATCTTTTATTTTTCTTATTTCTCCCTCTTATTTGCTGCCCATAAGTCATGGGTTCGATTCCCCCCATCCCCATTTTTTTTATTTTTCATTTCGTGGGCAGCAGCTAAGGGGTTCGAATCCCCTTAGCCCCAACACATTTTTTTTTAAATTTCTCAACCTCTTGGTCATGTGAGGTCTTGGGTTCGATTCCCCTTGACCTCACCTATTTTAGTCCCTTTTTAAAACCCTCCCAAAGTCTCCAGAATTGCTCGAAATTAACATCAAAAATCTGGAAATTTTAATTACCTTTTTACAATCTATTTTTCTCCACTTTTTAACGTTGAAACTTTATGCGTTTGGAGTAGTGTTTAGTGAATCCTTTAGGTGCATTTTCATGAACATATTTGGCCAAGAATTCTTCATTTAAATTCAGCCACTTTACACTTAATTGAACATCATCATATGCATAAGTTTATACACTTAAATGACACCCAAAATCATATCAAACTTGAAGCCATAAATCAACACTCATTTACAGTAAGTTTACAATAAACTTTTTCACATACTCACACATATTTTTGGCAACAAAGCTTGTCATTCATATGATTCCAAATACATGTTCATGAAAACACATTGCAACACCTAATTGCTACCAGCAGACATACCAACCTACGAATTCGTTGGGAGCTAATGACAGGGACATGCAACGGGGAAAACAACCTTAGTTTTGAGCCGAATATTCTGAGTCCTAGGGGTATCTTGGGAAAGGGACCAAGAGTAAGAAGACCCATACCTTAATTTTCTTGTTCAAACGTGAAGTTGCTGCCCAAAATCCTCTCCAAAAATCAGTCCAAGCTTCCTCAACGTCCACACCACTCGACAAATAACTTCTCTTTGCCTTAACATTTTGGTTACTTTGTTTTCTTAAAATTTCATGTAAGTTCTTCAAGTGTGAAGAACTCTTGATGTATTTTAAGTTCTTAACCTTAATTTGGCAGAGAATAAACGTGAAAGAGATTTTTTTGAGCGTGGAGAGGTGATAGACGTGTTAGGAGAGTGTTAGTTTAGGTTTAGAAGTCTAATTCAAGACTTAGTCAAAATAAGGCATCTTAATTAATAAATAATTAATAATAAAAATCTGATTTTCCTTTTTATTAAATCAGCTAATAATTATTAATTAATTAAATTAATTTATCAATTTAAATAAAAACAAGTTAAATCATTGCTTCCACTTAGGTTCGAACCCGGGTGGAGCAAGACTTCACTTCAAGAGCTCAATTTCGACTCTCTCTCCCCAAATTGCCCCTCCACTTTATTAATTAAATAATTAAATATGTATTTAGGGTAATTACGATATTACCCTTATCCTGGCAAAGACCATTTTACCCCTAGACCCTCAAAACTTAAGATTTCCTCTTTTTAAGTCCGGTAAAGACTTTTTCGAGTAAATCTTCGTATTCGAGAGCCCTACATGGTTGGTTCCAACCTTTCCAAGCTCAACTAACTCCCTAAGTTAGTTGGATTGGCCGTAGTAAGGGTTCCGAGGTCTGGTTCTACGCGCATCGATCCGTGTGAACCTTTGTATAATCGCAAGCCTTCTTGACACCTTAAACATTTAGCTTATTTAATTTTTTAGGGTTGTTACAAAACGTCCAATTACGACTCCCCAAGGACCAACCGAAGGGACCTTGAGGAGGACACGAACATTGGCGAGGAGGCTGCCAAAGCAGCCTGTAGGGCAGGCCCTTTTTTATGGTTGTGGCACATCATGCATCCATCACTTGATAGGAAAAAACTTCCTCGAGACGCGGGGCCTTCACGAGGCTCACTTCCTCAAACCGGATTTAAGAAAAAAGATTCGGAAGTACCCACCCCCCAAAAGATTTGGAAGTACCCCCCCCCCCGATGCGCAGCCAGGTCCCTATTTGATTGCGTCATTTTTAAGTCAATTTGACTTCACAAAAAGACCCAATTAAGTGAGGGGTCTTTTGGTTAATTTTGGGGATGACTATATATTGATTTAGGGTCAGTTTTAAGTCATAACTACCCACCCAAATCAATTCCTTAAATCACTCTTACTTCTCTCTATATTCTCTCTCTACTCAACCTTCACTGAAGAGCATTGGAATCTTTGAGAAGAAGGTCAAGTTCTCAACTTTTCTTCTCTAATTTGTGGATAAAGTATTAATCAAGTTTTTTATTCTTCACTCTTGGGATTCCTTTCCCCAAGAGATCCATTCAAAGTTGATTTCTAAATCACCCAATTCCAAGGGTTTTTCTCTACAAATGGGTTTTCTTCTAAACATGATATTTAAAATTGATTATGATGAATTGTGATTACCTATGGCTAATTAAGTGTATATGTCTGATGTTGATTAATTGGAATTTTGTGTGATCCATGTCCATTCCCCAATTTTTCCAAATCTTGGATGTTGCCCATGAATTGATTGGAAGTAATGAATGTATTAATTGTTAGACTTGTGTAAACTATGATATTTCATTCATTGACGGCCTATTGCCATGTATTGTAGGAATTGGATCTATTTCTTGGATGAATTCATGGATGAACCCTTTTCCATAACCCTAGTTATGAATTTGATTTGTACATGTTTAGGGTTTTTTTAATTGAATATGTTATTATTTGATTCACTATTATATTATGATGGTGGTTGGATTATTGGATAATTGTGATGAATTGAGGGTAAGATCTTGAAAGATGTTTTGGAAGCTATTGGTAAGACTTTTGAGAATATGATTTCTCTACTTCAATTGTGTTGGTATATTATTGAATATGATATTCAATCGAAGCATGATTATTTGAATAGAATAAGAAGATGATGATATGATAAATATGATGGCATGTTATGAATATGTTGAATGTGAGATCATGGTAAGGGTATGATGATGCAAGGTTGAAAGTGATTCTCTTGTGTACCTATTGTTATGACTATGATGTGTTGATCTCACTAAATGATGAGTTGTGATGAAAGAATTTCTCATTCTAAACCTAAAGATCTATGATCATGATTATACAAGGGGTTAGTCTCTTATGGCCTATATTAAGATTTGATGATTAAGAAAGGCTTAAAGATATTTCAAAAAGGACTTTAGCTTAGCACCGAGCGAACTAGATATGAGAGGTGTCCCTTCCAAATGAGTGAGGTAGGTTCACAATGAACCATGCAATGTTCATACATGAGTTCTAGTATATATCCTAGTTCCTTCACTATGTTTCGCCAATAGAAAAACTAGCTAGAGTATCCACCTAGAATGTTATGTTCATGTTTGGTTCTACCTTGGCAAGTAGAGCACCTTCTTTTGGTGTAGGGTTTCATGACACCGGATTCAATGTTTTGCTCACATGGTCTATTGTCGGTTAAGGAGATTGTTCCCGAAATTAAAATGAATGAATTAAAGTAATAAAGATGGACACTAACGAGGGTGACTCAAAGGTTACTACTTAGTGTAGGTATGGTTATGGGATGTTACCTATACATTGCACAAGTTGGCCTTGAGAGGAGTCCTATGAGGATGTTCTTATGCACTTATATCGTGAATGAAATGTATATATGTTTGTCCTATATGATGTTGCACTTATATGATGTTGGTTTCATTTGATGAACATGATATTGGTTTAATTGGCTATAAATGATGATGACTATACTTGATGTTATGTTATATGAGGCAAGGCATTACGTATGATCTCTTTTCTTATTTACTTGATTATGTGGGGTTATGGAGCTTCACATGAACATTTCACTTGTAGGCTTGGGATGGGATTGTTTGTAAAGGCCTTGTATGTTTTGATGATATAAAGTATTCATCATTAGATATTGATATGACTTTATGATAATCTTGTTCTTGCCTATACGAACATGTCTTGGTGATGGTGTGGTAGTTGACTTGTATGTGCTCTTGAATGTGCATAAAGGCTTTCCAAATGACTTAGCATGTTTCTAAAGAAATTGTCCCTTTTGTACATGTCTTCAAATGGTTTATTTGCTTATATACATTACCAGTACATATGGTTGTACTAACCCATATTCTTTATAATTCTACAAATATGTAGGTTCGGCCATTGAGGTGCTTCAAAGCTATTTAAAAGAAGACTTGGACTTTCTCCCAAGTTGTTGGTGAGTCCTCAAAGTTCGAGGATGGTGCCACATTTATATCTTAGTAGTATTGTTTATGTCTAAAGAAACTTGTTCTTTCCTTATCTTTAAGACTATTGTTGTAAGCCTATATATGGCATATTGTAATAGTGTATGGGCTATGCCCAAACGTTGTAATTCTCTTTTAGATGGTTATATGTGAGACAAGTATTAGACTACTTTAATGAATTAGCTATATTGCGTAAATAAGAAGTCTATGTTAACTTCCTAAACGAGGAGCCTATGTAAACTACATATATGATATGTGAGAAGTCTAAGTATACTTGGTAAAATTTTTAAATTTTCCTCACTTTCTACCTATGATATGCTATGATGTATGCTAAGGGCTTGCCTAAGGCCTCTTCGAGGATGAAGATTCGGCTACGTCTAGGGGGTGCTCCCTAGTTATGACAGATTGATGCCCTCGCGACAAAGATAGAGGTGTGTGAGAGAGTCAGAATCCACTCTTGAGGTGACAGACCAAAAGGTCGCGATTGCAGAGTTGAGAAAGGATATGGACCAGCAGAAGTCAACAGATATGTCGATAATTTTTGGACCATGGGTATATTTGATGATTATATACTGATATGTCAGTGGATTCTGAGGTACCTACGTCTACTACCGGAGATGAGATTCGAGTTGATGATATGGTTGCAGAGTTTGAGGTTGAGGACTAAGACTAGCCTCTTAGCTTACATCAGTACATTCATAGGTTAAAAATGCGGAAAATTAAAACTTTTCTATATCTATCTTGAGGTTTACATAGACCTCTCGCATACACATAATATATTCATAACGAGTATACATAGACCCTTCATATAAGAAGATTACATAGTCTTCTACTTTTATTGCACATATATATATATATATATATAAGATATAAAATAGTCTTAAAACCGGATGTCTCATCTCATAACCATCTAAACATGAGTATAACAATTGGGCCTAGACCATACATCAATACAATAAGAGCCATATATAGGCTATACAAACTTTAGTACTCAAATGAAAAGAAATGAAAATATTGTCTTTAAGACTAAGCAATATCCAAAGCTAGAAAATGACATTGTCCTCGAAGTAGTGAGGACCTACCAACTTGGAGAGTGAGAATTCCAAGCCTTCCTTCAATATCGTCACAAACCCTTCAACGACCGAAACCTAAATGTTGGGGAAAAGGGATAAAATGGGGTTAGCACATCACTTGTAATAAGTATGAGACCATATGCACACATAACATAAAATCATTCTAAAAAGGGACATTTCACTAAAGCATGCCATTTTCTTTGAAAAGCCTTATGCACATTCAAGAACCAATACAAGTCCATCATGCATATTCATTAAATCAATACCATATACATCACAAGACCAACAACACTAAGTCTAGTCAAGTCAACATGCATATTCAACATAATTGAGCACATAATCAATACAACTCTGTTATCAAGTCATAACTTCAACAAGCATGGATAAGAGTTCAACATCATAACCAAAGTAAGACCATTACCTATGGACCCTCATTAAGTCTACTAGTGCAATGACTAAGCAAAGACCCATAACTCTACTCAATCAAGTAAACCCAACAAGAACCATAACCAATGTCCAACTTAACATACATCATTTTGAATAGTCATCATCTTCATACTTTAACATTAGAGACGAAACCACATGTTCATAAGTGCAACCAATATCATATAGTGTCAACAACATGTAAGATCATCATATACATATCATTTAAATTTATAAGCATATACATACATAAGAACATCTTTCTAAGACTTCCCTCAAGGCTAACTAGTGCAATGTATAGGTAGAGTCTCATACCCCTACCTAAACTAAGCTAAACCCATTAGGTCATCCTAGTTAGAGTTCATTCCATTACTTCATTTTACCTTTTGGGAACATCTTGCCTTAACCGACATAGACCGCATGAGCTAATGTGGAATCAGGTGTCATGGAACCCTACACCGAAATAAGGCGGACAACTTGCCAAGGTAGTACCAAAACATGAACATAGCTTCTATTCTAGATCCACTAGCTAGTATTCCTACGGGGGCAACATAGTTCAAAAACTAGGAGATGTAGTTAGGACCCTCTTTATGCTACATGCATTATAGTCTCCAATCTCATGAGTACATTAGTGATCCTACCTTCCCTATGTGGGAAGGGACACTCCTCACTCTAGTTCACTCGTTGCTAAGATAGAATCCTTTTTGAAATGTCTTTAATGCCTTTATTAATCAACATAGCTTAATGTAGGTCATAGGGTATATCCCTTATATATTCATCATTTTAGCTCAATAAAAATTGCATGAGTATTTTCCTTTCATTACAATCCATACATGTGAGTTTAGCACATTACATAATGACATCATGATAAGGCACATTGCTAAGTCATCACCATCCTTATAAAATTTACATCTTAGCCAACAACTCACAAACCATAGTTGAAGACATTTAAATTCAAAATCATACCAACCCTATCAATCTTAATATAAGGTATACTTCAATACAACATCATCACTTAATCACAAGTAATCATAATTGAAATAGAGAATTGAGATCACAAGACTTACCACAATCTCCTTCATAAGCCATTATAAATGTCTTACCATCAGCCATTCAATTCAACCCAATTATTGGTGTAATACCATCACACCATAATAACCAACATAGTAATGATGTCAATTGAATCACTATACAACAATTCATCACTAGTTCATAGTCTAGAATTAGAGGCTTAGGTCAAGTTCATGTTCTACTCTACAATCTAGGTCAATTACTCAAGAACTTGCATAATTGGATTACAATACTTCACAATGTTCTCATAATTGTCATAATAACAATATAGGATAGAAATTCACACACTAACCAAGCCAATCGTATCAATACTATACAATTTAATTCAAGATCACAACCTAGGGTTAAGGGGAAAAGGTCATCTTCCACAAACTAGGTCAATTAATCAAGAATTAGTATAATGTAATCATAATACATGTTAGTATACTCATAATAACCAAAAGGAATCATAAACAAAGTAATTCACAAGATCAATTTCGTATTGGAAGTAAACCAACTTGAATTTCATATTTTTGAAATAATCTTGAAGGACCCTTTGGGGAAAGAGATCCCAAAGGTGAAAGTAATACCATACCTCACTAATTGATGAAGTTTGATGGAGAAAATTTATCCTTAGAATCCCTAGAACCCACCTTTTTTTGGTCTTCAATGAGGTTTCTTTGGGAGAGAGAAAGAAGAGAGAAGGAGGAGCAATTTGAGTTTGGGAAATCATGAGGGTTAGGTTAGTTTAATTAGGTTAGGGTATTTATATAGGTAATTAACCAACATAATTAGACCTCCCTTAACCACTAACTAATTAACTAACCACTTAATTAATTAATTTAACTAATCTAAAAATGTGCAGTAAAAACAGTCTTGATAGACGACACCCCGACCCACGCCCCGTTTGTCATAGACGGCCAAGGGACCAACCGTCATGTTGGTCCGTTGTTTTGGTCTGAGGTTTTTCAAAATGAACCCTTTTCCAAATTGAATAAGTGTCCATCGATTGTGGCCATGGACGCCAGTCGATTGTACCACGCCTCGTCGATGGGCCACGTTGGTGAACACTGTCTCTTGACAGCCTTTAGCAACTTTTGCAAAGGTCCTCCTCAAGGGCCCTTGGTTGGTCCTTGGGGAGTCGTACCTGGACGTTTCGACTATAAACTAACTCTTACACGTGTTAGACACCCTTCCACAAGATTTCATCATTTTTCGACTCTTAGAACTTAGTCAAAAGGCTAAGGCACATTATCACCTCTTGAACTTGTTTTCGGACGTCATGAACGTTCCTTGACGTTTTGTTTCAAGAACTTCCTAAATGACTTATATACACTATTTTTTTCCTTAAACTAGTGTTACTACTCTTAGAACCTCATGTTAGGATCTAGATTAGGCTTTAGACTTTCAGATTATTATATTTGGTACACTCAATCGTGCAGACTTTGTTGAGAGAGATTTTCATGTCAATATCTAGTGGACCCAATACTGTTGTTACCCTGTGCAATGATGCCCAAGACAATAGTTTGACACCGGTCATTGATGCCCTGACAGACAGAGCGAGTGAGTAGACAAGATTATTCTTTATCTCCCTCTATGTGGTTTTTACTGACTTTTTGTAATTTTAGTTGCATTTGAGTACAACTATTTTCTTTTGTGGGTGGAGTGAGATATTTCCATACTTACCTTTTGTGATTCTATTTTTTTGTATATATATTGGGTTTGTGTTTTAAAACTTGTTTTATACTATCTTGTGGATATTTGAGATTTTCGCTCCTTATTTTGAATGGAAATGGTTTTTGACCAATTTTGAAAAATAAAATTGTACCACCTCTTTTGTATGTGGTTGTGGTTGATCTTGTGCAAATTTTATTATCGGTTATGATCAATAACGATGAGTTAAATAATGCTCTTAATCGAACAAACTGAATGTGCAGCTACGATGAGGCAAAATGAAGTTTCATGGACAATATGTGGACTTTTTGCATCTCGTTATGACTAGCCATTAATTGAATGGAGTCTCTTGTGATGAACATTGCACACTTGAATGAGTCTCGTTTGATATTGTTGTCAATGCCTTATGTGATGAGCATACCTTGAACACCGTGTGTGGTGCTACCTAGAATTTTTATTGTTGGTCCAGTTGACTAAGTGATGCAAGTTCTTAAAATGATCTTAGGCAACAATTTTGATGACTGAAACAATTTGGGAATATACCTCTTTTTGTGGCCAACCTTGTGAGATGTGTGAACCATGCTTGAAC
Organism: Solanum lycopersicoides; assembly: GCA_022817965.1. NCBI lineage: Eukaryota > Viridiplantae > Streptophyta > Magnoliopsida > Solanales > Solanaceae > Solanum > Solanum lycopersicoides. Next base: position 4,303,711 of record JAJJBR010002753.1, read on the forward strand.
CGCTTTGAGCCTTATCCTTTTCTTGGAAGAAACTTGAACAATTGTGAACCCTCTTTATCCATTCACCCATAACTCTCATGAAGTGTGGTTTGTTTGAATATCCAACTTAGGCCAAAAGCCTAAGTTGGGGTGTGGTGAAAAGAGAAGGCAAATCAAGAAGTGCGGAAAAATCCTTTTTGAGCCATGGTCATGAAAAATATGGAACCCCTCCATGTAAAAAAATAATGAAAAAGTTAAGATAGTTGCGAGAAAAATGGGGTGTCTGGTAGTCCATTGGATGTTGAAATAATGAGGTGAATTATCAGAATGATTAAAATGTTGTAGAGAAGGAAGAAAGTGATGTTCAAACAATATTTCATGAGGCTAGCAACCACTAAGCCTAAATGACCATACACACTCCGCCTCGTTACGAGCCACCGAAAGACCTTTGTGATCTTGAGTGAGTTGAAGAAAATGTTGATTGGAAAATACGGGCAAACCTACGGGTGAAGTCATGTGTGTGTTCATCTTTGTGAGTGACAGATTCATATGTGATTTCGGAACTTTAAATTGTTGAAGAACTTTATGTGAATAGGGAATCATTTGTATTGTGATGACATTTGAGTACTTTTGTTGAGATTGAACTTGCATTTAAGCGAGTATTGTAAACTCGAGCATCTTTGGTAATGGTTACTCACAACTTGAATCTTTGAGTGCACAATTGATCATTGCATGAGTAGCTGATTCGTGTTGTGTGCATTCAGGTTGAGTCTTTTGTAGCACTGTTTGAGACATCCGTTCTGAACTGTGGAACCAGCAAAAGTTTAAGTTTGGGGTGTTGATGAGTCCGACAGTTGGACTTATTTAGATGTTTGTTTATCTAGATTTAGTGTCCTCAAATGCTTAATTTATGTCATAAACTGGTGAAAAATACTTGATTTTTAGGTGCATGTCTTGAGAAACAAAGAAACGACACTAACATGCAAAAAGGAACAAAACAAACTAAGGAATTGAAGAAAAGCAAGCCTGGTGATCGCCAAGAGTATTTGGCGAATCGTTGAAGGACCATTTCGGCCGCTTTATAGTTCCAATGTGCTAACCCTAAGGGAAGAAACCAAATCGGCGACAAGAAGAAGCAATCAGCACATCACCGAGTAGTTGCACGATGCAGTGATATATCTCCCAAAGTTACAGAACCTAAGGATGATAAATGACAAGGCAAAAAGGCTACAGAAGAGATGAAAGGGTTGCTCGTCGAGTGGATCGACGAGCCCAACTTACTTCGCCTTATGCCTATTGTTAGCATATTTTTGGTGACTATAAATATGTTTTTGAACATTTAGTTTATAATCAGTTAGTATCTTGAATAGTCTTTTATCATTTGTTGAGTATCTTGAGATAGTTTTTCTCTAGAATTTTCTTTAGCTTTGAAGGATCGAACAAATTCACATTTGAGAAATTTAAAGTGGGTCTCTAATATTCATAAAGTTGGAGCATTGGAAGTATGAAATCACTCTTGCCCAGTTGATGTATAATCAATTTGGTAAATGTTTTTACCTTTTATAATATCTTGATAAAACCCCAATTCTTTGGGTGTGATCATGTGACACCCCGAAAATCTAATGACCTAAGCTAGATCATAACATGTAGTCTAGTAGCCTAATGAATTTAAACGTAAGGTAAGAATCCTCAAATAATTTCCCTAACCTAGTACTAGGGTTCTAGTGTCTAAACTTCAAGGCATGACCTCCAAGGGCCCCAAAGGGTCCTTGAAGTGGACCGAGAGAGGGTCCTAATAGTTGTCAAATATAACATGGACCACGGATAGGGACTCACGAGCCCTGAGTGGACCCACGCTCTGTGGAAGGGAGGCATGGGTCGAGAATTAGTTTCCCCAATTCTTCACCCAATTTCCTAGCCTTAGATCAAGACCATGCACTAGCACGACGGTATGTGGACCCATCCACGGTTTGTGGGTCACACCTATAAATCTTGCCTAGGTTCGGCCAAGTGAGGGATGGGTTCATAAATTCCAATTTAACTAATAAAGAGTAGGGAAAGTTATTATTAGTTATTTTAAATATATTTAAGTAATATTAACTATTAAACAACTATTTAACCCCTCATAACTCACAAGACCCAAACTTAATCAACTCTCATCTCTCGAAATGTTTCTCTCTCCAGACTCCATTGAAGAAGCAAGGTCAAATTAAATCTAGGGGTCAATAATCACTATTTGTTCCTCAATTTCTTTTGGAATTCAACCTAAGGTATGGATTCTATCTATCTTTGGGAAGCTATCACCCAAAGAGCCTCTTAAAATTGAGTTTTCAAAATTGTAAATTCCCCAAACCTAGGGTTTTCCAATCTTCAACATGGGTCTTCTTCTAAAATAATTTAAATTGTTTAATTATGGTATATTATGATTAATTATGATCATTTATGTTGGAATAACTGTTTATTGTTTGATTTTGAATAAAGTCTCCCTTGGACCCATGATTTCCCCTTCTTTCTAAAGTATGAACTAGAGTATGGATTGGTTGACTATGGAACCTTGATGATTGATTATGTTTACATTTATTATGTTATTGAATCATGATGTCTCTCTATCTAGTGTTGTAATTCTAGAAGTTAGGGTTTATCTTGATTCTTATCCTTGAAGGGAAATTTGATAGGGTTGTATATGTTGATAAGGATTGTGTATGAACTCATGATTCACTTAGATCGTGATGACCCTATGACTATTGTGTATTGGTGTTTTTATTGTAAGATCCTTCTTCCCTTACCCTTAAACATGACTATGTATTAATGACTATGATTATGGTAATCTTGTTCTGTTACTTGAAACGTTATTCTCATGGACACACTATGATTAAGATGTTAAAGGTTTACTCACATGTTTATGGTTCTAAGGTTAAAAGGGCATTCTCACCTAATGAATCAATGATATATTATGCCGATATATTGTTGGATGCCTTGTGCATTCTTTTATGAACATGAATTTAAATAAAGACTTAATATGAATTTTAAAGGGAATTTTAAAATGAGATGGAAGGTTTTATGCTAGAAAGTCCGGGTTCCCAAAGTAAGAATCTCATGACATGGAAACCTTTTACATTGGAAAGTCTGGGTTTCTAGAAGCAATCTCCTTACCCCGAACTATGTGCCCACACATAGGTATTAGCTAGTGGATCCAACTAAAAGCTAATATGTTAGCTCTACCCAGGAAAGTAGAACATCTTTTTCAGTGTGGGAGTAACACACCGGATTCCATGTAGCTTAACATGGTCTATGTCGGTTAAGGCTATATTTCCCTATATGGTAATAATATGAATCATGTTAAGAACATGGACTTTACTATGACTTCTTAAGGGGTTACTTAGTGTGGATGGGGGTATGGACTCAATCTATGCATTGCACAAGTGGGCTCTAAGAGGGGTTGTGGTGAGGTTCTTTTATGTTATGAAGGCATATGGTTATATATGTATGATATGTTATGTTGTTAAGGATGACGGTAATTGTTACAAGTTACGAACATGAATTACTCCTTACTTATGTATGTTGGTTATGAATGAGTTAAAAGTACGATATGTATCATGTTATAGACCTATATGTGTGTTACACCTCAAAAATTAAATGAATTAAGTTAGAACTCTAAATGAAGTTTAATGACTTAAAAAGGGTTAAAATGATGTTTCAATACCTAGCCTAATATAAGCGTCAAGAAACGACCATGACGTCGGAAACTACTGAAAGTGATCTATTGTGTTCTTAGGTATTGTATGTGGTTTGAAGAGTCGTATGAAGAATAAACCTTGTAAAAAGGATTTAAATATGTAAAATAACATGTTTAGGGTCCAAACGTCCTGGTACGACTCCATAAGGACCACCCTAAGGGTCCTTAAGGAGGACCCAACCCTTGGTTCTAAAGCTTTCAGAAACAGCATGGTCCACAAAACTCAAGCCATGAGCCGTCAATTGACTCACGTCCCGTCAATGGGATTCAAAAGTCAATGCATATCGTAACCTAGAAACTCCCCAAAAATACACCCTCAGCCACAAACCACGAACGTGCAGTACGGTCCATGGACTGACTCATGCTCTGTGGAACGGTCTCATTAGTTGAGACTTAGTGTCCTCACCAAGACCCTTGGATGGATCCCTCAGTCACACACCACGAGTGACCAGAACGGTCCATGGATCATTCCGTGCCATGTGGATGGGGACTCGTGGATGCCATATGAGTGCACTACCTCCACATGACTTAAGTAGGGTTAGTTGGGTAATTAGCTAATTAATAAGTTAACACTTAAAATAGTTATAAGTAGTAAGTTTAGGTATATTAATGTATTTAAATCATAAACAAGGCTTGCCCATATGACTCTAAAACCCAAAAGCTCCCACTTCTCTCTAGATTCTCTCACTACACAAAGACTCCATTGAAGAAGAAGGTCAAAGTTTCAAGTAGGGATCAAGAACAAGACTTTCCTCCATTAATCCTTAATTATAATCAAGGTATGGGAACTCTTCACTCTTGGGACTCCTTTCCCCAAGAGGTTCCTTCAAAATTTATTTCAATGTTGTTCCAAATTTCTATGTTTACACTACTTCGTGAGTCTCTTTCGAACATTACTTATTTGGTCTATAATTTATTGATAATGATTGATCATGAATGTTTGTGAATAAATTTATGTATTGATTAGGGTTTTTTACCTAATTCTCAAAAGACCCATGAATGTTCCTCTTCTCTTAACCCTAACTCTTGAATTATGTTACATAATGATTATAGGTGATGTAATTGAGTATGTTCTTAAATAATTGTCAATTGTATGATGATGATAACCTATTTGATGTATTAATATCATTGATTTTGGATTCAATCTTTAAAGGGTATATTGAAGGCCATGAGTAAGACCTTCAAGGATATGAACAATCTATTGTAGTATTGTATGTTTATCTTTGGTAATTGGATTACTTGAAATATGAAGGATGAATTTATGAATGTATTATCATGATATGAATGTGATTATTGTGAGATGATTGTAGGTGTGTTACTAAAGGTAATTGAAAGTAATTCCTATGTACATTCAATGACTATGTTTATGAAGTAGTGTTCTCACATGATGTTGGGTTTGTGATGAAAGAGCTTTCTCATCCTAGGACCTATGAGATATGTACATGTTATATGAGAGCTTAAACTCCTAAGACCTAAAATATAAATTTATGATTAAGAAAGACATGAAGAGGGAATTTATCTTAGCACCAAGTGAACTTGACAATGAGAGGTGTTACTTCACAAGGAAGAAAGGTTCACCCGATGATCTCAAGGGGTGGAAAATACAATGCTAATTATCATAAAGAAGGTTTGTAGTAACAACCTCCTAGTTCCTTAACTATGTTCCCCCATAGGAACCTTAGCTAGTGAATCCAATTAGATGCTATTATAAATGTTTATGTCTTACCTTGGAAAGTAGGAAACCCTTCTTTTGGTGTGAGGGGTTGACACCGGATTCCATGTAGCTCACATTTTCTATGTCTGTTATGGAAAATTTTTACCGAATGTTAAAATGAATTAATGAAAGTAAGAAGATGAACATTAACTAGGACTACTTAAGAGGTATTACTCAGTGTAGGTAAGGGTATGGGACTTTACCTATATATTGCAGAAGTTGATCTTGAGAGGAGTTCTAGGGCGGGTTCTTTATCTATATATATTATGAATGATATGCATAATGTTGGTCTCATATGATATGCATGATGTTGGTTTCACTTGATATACATGATGTTGGTCTCACTTGGTATGCATGTTGTTGGCTATACATGTTATGATGATGTATGAGGTAAATAACAATGCTTGTGATCTTCTTGATAGTTTCCTTGGTGTGTGTGGGGTTATGCGGCTTCACATACACATTGCACTGGTAGACTTGAATTAGGGTTATGAGTAAGGTCTTGGGATGTATTGATGAAATGAATTCTAAATATGAAATGTTGACTATGGCTTTAGCAGGAGGTTACTTATAGTATGGACTTGTATATTGTTCTTGGAATATGCATAAAGGCTTTTAAAAAATATATCATGCTTATAACCAAATGTCCTTTTGTGCTTGTTTTCAAATATTTACTTGAATATGTTTCCATACTTAGTACATGTGGTTTGTGCGAACCCATATTTCTTCTATTTTCTACACAAGTGTAGGTTCGGATCATTAAGGTGATTCTAGTCCTTTCTTGAAGAAACTTGGATTGCTATTCCCAAGTTGGTTAGCCCTCAAGTCTGAGGATGGAGATGCTTGATTCTAATTCTAGTTCCGCTTTCCTTATTGAAAGACCGTTGTAATTCGTATTATAAGACTTGTTATTGATGTAAGGGCTAAGTCCCAATTTTCATACTCTTGCGTCTAGATGGCCATGTTAGACAAGTTAGTTTCTATTTTAATATATGAAGTGAAGTTGAACTTCAAATGAAAAGTAATAAATTTTCAGTTTTTACTCTATCTAATATGCAATGATGAAAGCTAAGGGCTTTTCTAAGACCTCTTAGAGGTCGACGACGCCGGTTACGACTAGGGGGTTCTCTCGGGTCATGAAAACTTGGTATCAGAGCATGAGGTTGAATAATGCTAGGAATGACGTCTCACAAAACCATGTCTATGTAACTCTTGGTCATAATTGTGAAGTGTGCCTCACTTATGAATGAAAGGCTATGTGATGCTTAGAAAATTTTCACTTCTTTTGGTATTCTTAAGTCGTGCCTAAGAGTATTAACTCTATATGTTCTTTCCTTTTAATCCTTTTCTTGTGGATATAGACTATGACTACTAGAAGGGAATCCACAAGAAGGGTTGAAGAGGAAATTGCGAATGCAGGAATTCCTCTTTGAGGCAACCAAGCTCCTCATCAAGAGCAAGTTTTTCTAGGTGGCCAATCTATGATCAATCCTCCGTTCATTATGGATGGAGATATAAGGGTGGCATTCCTAAACTTGACTCAAGTCATGGCTACTCAAGCTCAAGATGTAACTACTCAAGCTATGACGGCACAATCTAATCGGGAAGTTGTACCTCGTGTGAATCAAAATGCTAGTACCATGGCTTCACATTTGAGGGACTTCACTAGGATGAATCCTCCAATGTTCTTTGGGTCTAAGATGAATGAAGATTCTCAAGATTTACTAGATGAGTTTTACAAGATTTTGTATGCTATGGGGGTGAGTTCAAATGATAAGGCCGAGCTCACCTCTTATCAACTCAAAGATGTGGCTCAAGTTGGTATACTTAATGGAAGGACAATAGGGCTTTGAGAGCGGGTCCCATAAGTTGAGATGTTTTTAATAGGGCATTTCTTGATAGGTTTTTAACAAAGGAGAAATGAGAGGCAAAAGTGGAAGAGTTCATCAACCTTTGTCAAGGAGGTATAAGAATACTCTTTGAAATTTATTAAGTTGTCTAAATATGTGTCGTCTTTGGTGACTAATCCTAGAGATGAAATGAGTCATTTTGTGATGGGTGTGTCCGGTGATCTTGTGGAAGAGAGTTGTGCAACAATACTTCACAATGATATATACCTATAGAGTTTGATGGTACATGCTCAACAAGTTGAGGAGAGCAGGCTGAAGAAGAAAAATAGGGATGCCAAGAGGGCAAGATTCTACAATGGTGGTACTTATAAGGGTAAATTTTAAATCCAAGACAAACTAAAGTTTAAGAAGAGATTCTCCAACCAAGTTCCTTCTAATTTATCAAGATCTAACAAGTATAGTATACCCAACCCTAATCCTCAATGGGAAAAGGTAGTTGTTCAAAAAGTGAGAAACTCATTTGTGCCAAATGTGGCAAGAAGCATATGGGTAAATCTCTAGTGGGTACGGATAATTATTTTGGTTGTGGAAAGAATTGAGACATGGTGAAAGATTGTCCCATGGGCAAGACTCAAGGAAGGGAGAGTAACCAAGAACAAGCAAGTGGTCTTAATTCTGATGCTCCTAAGAAGAACCGCTTCTATCTCTAAAATCTAGAGATGATCAACAGGATTCTCCCAATGTTGGTACCAGTATGCTACAAGTATTTTCAATTAATGTGTATGCATTGCTAGATCCTGGTGCCACATTGTCTTTTGTAACTCCTTTTGTGGCTATGAAATTTAATGTACTCCCAATGTTTTAGAAGAACCTTTTATGTTTTCTACCTCGTGTGGGTGACTCCGTAGTTGCTAAGAGAGTCTATAAGAGTTGTCCCATAATATTGCCCAATAGAATCACATTGGTTTATTTGAAAGAACTAGTATGTTTTACTTTGATGTCATATTGGGGATTGATTGGTTACATGCTTGGTTTGCTTCAATTCATTGTAGAACAAGGGTACTTAAATTCCAATTTCTGAATGAGCCCATGTTTGAAATGAAAGGGGTATACTCAATCCCTAGAGGTTAAATTATTTCATGTCTAAAAGCTTGTAAGATGATTTCAAAGGAATGTCTCTATCATATTGTGAGGGTCAAGGACCTTGGGTCCGAGGCTCCTCCTTTAGAGTTTGTCCCCGTAGTGAAGGATTTTCCGAAAGTCGTCCCCGATGATTTTCCCAAAATTCCTCCCAAACGGGAAATAGATTGACATTTATTTATTGTTGGATACTCAACCTATATGAATTCCTCGCTACCAGATGGCTCTGGCTTGAGTTAAAAGAATTGAAAGGTCAACTCAAGGATTTGCTAGATAAGGGTTTTATTCAATAAAGCATATATCCATGGGGCGCTCCGATATTGTTTGTGAAAACAAAGATGGGTATGTTAGTATGTGTATTGACTACCGCCAATTAAACAAGGTCACTATAAATAATATGTATCGTCTCCCTAGAATTGATGATTTTTTGGACCAACTCCAAGGGACGAGTTACTTTTCAAAGATCAATTTGAGGTCGGGGTATAACCAACTTAGAGTTAGAGGAGTTTGACATTCCTAACACGGCTTTTTGAATAAGGTATGGTCAGTATGAGTTTCTAGTCATGTCCTTTGATCTAACTAATGCCCCTACGGCTTTTATGGACCATATGAATAGGGTGTTTCAGAATTATATTGATTCATTTGTAATTATCTTTATTGATGACATCTTGATATATTCCAAAAGTGAGGATAAACAAATGAGTCATTTGAGGATAGTATTGCAAGTCCTCAAGGAACACCAACTTTTTTCTAAATATAGTAAGTGCGACTTTTGGCTAAGATTGGTTGTTTTCTTGGTCACATTACGTCGAGTGTGTGTATAGAGGCTGGTCCGAAGTAAGCAAAGACGGCTAAAAATTGTCATAAACCCCTAACTCCCATCGATTTTTGAAGCTTTTTGGATTTATCCAGGTATTAGAGAAGATTCGTTGATGGATTCACATCTATCACTTCTCCATTTACGACCCTAAAACAAAACAAGGTTAAGTTTGAATTGACGGAAGCTTGTGAGAAAGGGTTCCAAGAGTTTAATGATAAACTTACCTCTGTTATGGTATTGACCTTATCGGAGGGTACCGGAGGGTACCAAAGGGTTTGTGGTATATTGTGATGCTTCTCGAGTAGGTTTGGGTTGTTTTCTCATGCAACATAGTAAGGTTATGGCTTATGCCTCAAGGAAACTCAAGATACACAAAAATAATTATCCAACTCATGACCTTGAATTAGCGGTTATGGTGTTAGCTTTGAAGATATGGAGACACTTTCAATATGGAGTGCATGTAGATGTGTTCACCTATCACAAAAGTCTCCAATATGTGTTCACCCAAAAAGAGTTAAACCTCTAGCAAAGAAGGTGGCTAGACATTTTTAAAGATTATGATATGAGTGCCCACTACCATTCTGGAAAGGCAAATATAGTTGCGGATTCTTTGAGACCTCCATGGGTAGTGTTGCTCATGTAGAAGATGAGAAAAAGGAGTTAGTCTATGATGTGCATAGATTGGACCGGTTGGGAGTTCAATTAGTAGGTTTTCCTAAGGGTGTTGTCATGATCCAACATAGCTCCAAGTCCTCCTTAGTGTTGATTGAAAGCCAAGCAACACCTTCATCGCGTCTAGATGGAGTTGAAAGACTCCGTATGGAAAATCCATTGAAGATTTTCCCCAAGGGGGAGATGGGGAACTTAGGTATCTTGAATGTCGTGATTGATGAAGGGAGTTTGATAATCTAATATTTTTACATTGATTGGGTAATTTTCTCATTTGATTAATATATATAATGTGTTAATATCAAGAAGTAGGGTTGGATCCTTATGTATAGCCTTGAAGTCCATATATGAAGGAACTCTATGTTCAAGATTACTATGTATGAATTATTGATCCACTTGAAAGTATGGAGGTTTTTACCTATCTTGTGTCTTACTTATAAATTATTGATCCACTTGAAGGGTGGAGGTGCTTACTTGTCATGTTTATGGTGGTGTTGAGATAGGGTCCCTCTTCCCTACAACTCTAGATGTGACTAAATATGACATGATATGAATACGTCTGATGTGTATTGATTATGGTAGCGTTATTATGTTTAATGTACGGATATTCTCATGAATATTTTATCATTATGATGTGAAAGGTTTCTTACATGTTGATGATTCCAAGATTGAAAGGCGATTCTCACCTAATGAATATATGAGATAATATGATATAGGTTGGTTTGAATGCCTAAGTGAATTCTTCCATGAACATGAACTTAAGTAAAGACTTAAAATTACTTTAAAGGGAATTATGATTATCACCGAGTGAACATTAATATTATATGAAATCTTTTACATTTAGCAAGTTCTGCTTCCCATATGGGTTCCTTTTACATTTAGCAAGTCCGGGTTCCCAATATATACGTTATCTCATGAGATGGAAACCTTGTACGTTTAGCAAGTCTGGGTTTCTAGTAACAATCTCCTTGTTCCATAACTATGCGCCCATGTAGTTCTTTAGCTAGTGGATCCACCTTGATGCTAATTAAGTGTGTTTCACTGGGCAAGTGAAACACCTCTTTTTGGTGTAGGGTAGAACACCGGATTCCATGTAGCTCAAATGGTCCATGTCGATTGTGCAAATCTCCCTATATGTTAAGAATATAAACTATGTTATGAATATGACTTTAGATATGAATATGGACATTAACTATGACTTCTTGAGGGGTATTACTTAGTATGAGTGGGGGTATGAGATTCCACTTGTGCATCACAACAGTAGACTTTAAGAGGGTCATGGTGAGGTTATTTATGATTATAAAAGCTTATTAATCGTGTATGTATGACATGTAAGGATGTTAAGAATGACTTAACTTAATATGAATTTTGAATACGTATTTGAACTACACTTATTACTTCTTGATGAGTTTGTTTGGTGTGAGTGAGAGTATGGGACTTCACTTGAACATCGCACTAGTGGACTTATGAAGGAGTTGTGGGGTAGTTTCCTTATGATATGGAGCTATATGAACCCTTATAATCATGCTATTAAATTGTGTCTATGAATTATGTTTCTTATGCGTATGAATATGACTATACATTGTGGTATGGATTTACTATGTATTGTCTAAATGTGCATTATGAGTTTTAAGCAAGAAAAGGCAAGATTTTAACTAAATGTCCTTTTCGCATGTTTTAATGATTTTTATGCATGGCTTCCATACTTGGTACATTAATTGTGTTAACCCATATTTCTTCTATTTTACTACCAAGTGTAAGTTCCAAAAAGTGATTGTGCATCTGAGGGTTGAAGCTTGGAATAGACTCCTATAAGACTTTTGGTATGTCCTCAAGATCCTAGGACAAGCATTTGATGCCACTTTATGTTTTTTTTCCATTGTAATAGACTTTGTAGACTTTCTATGTACTTTCTCCTATGAAACTATTATGTTGTAAAGGGATATTGTACCTATTTGAGATTCTCTATTGTACTTAGATGGTGTATCAGACAAAGTCTAGACATCCTATTTTCTTTTATGGAAAGAGCTTGACTTGATTGTATAAAAAAAATTGATTTCCTCTTATTCTATGTCTTATGCAATGATTAATAATGTTATGGGCTTGTATGACACCCCCTTCGCGGTCAAGTACGTTGTGTCACATCTAGGGGGTAGACTTGGCTCGTTACAATGTTAATATGGACTTTTGTGGGTCTTCGTCATAATCGTAGGCAACATTATTCTATTTGGTTCATTGTCGATAGGATGACTAAATCAGCCCATTTTATTCCAGTCAAGGTTTCTATTTCGGCGAAAGACTATGTCAAGTTTTACATCAAGGAGATAGTGAGGTTTCATTTGATTCCTTTGTCTATTATTTTTTATTGGGGTACTTAATTTACTTCACACTGTTGGAAAACGTTCCAAAAAGGGGTTGGTACCAATGTTAAGCTAAGTACCGTTGTCCACCCACAAACGGATGGTCAAGTGGAATGCACCATTCAAACCCTAAGGACAAGTTGTGGGAGTGTGTTATTGACTTCAAAGTTAATTTGGATCACCATATACCATTGATAGATTTTTCTTACAACAATAGTTGCCACTCAAGCATTGCAATGGCTTCGTTTCACGCAGTATATCGTAGAAGGTGTAGATCTCTAGTTGGGTGGTTTGGAATAGGAGAATTTTCCCTAAGTTGTCCCAAATTGGTCTTTGAGGCCATTGAAAGGTTTTGACTCATAAGAAATGCACTAAAAATGGCCCAAAGTCGGCAAAAGTCTTATATCGATAATAGAAAATGGATCTATAATTTGAAGTTGGTGATTAGGTCTACTTAAAAATCTCACCTATGAAAAGTGTGATGATATTTGGTAAGAATGGAAAGCTTAGTCCCTAGTATGTTGGCCTATATCAAATCTTGAAACGTTTTAGGAAGGTTGCATATGAATTAGATTTATCAAGTGAATTAGCTCCGATTCACCCGGTGTTTCATGTTTCAAAGCTCAAGAAATGTATTGGTGATTTGGTATCCATCATTTGTTTAGATGGTTTAGGATTTGATGAGAATCTTTCTTATGAAGAGGTTCGCGTAGAGATTTTGGACCGGCAAGTTAAAAATTTGAGAAACAAAGAAGTAGCTTCCGTTAAGGTGTTATGGATGAATCACTTAGTTGAGGGTGCTACATGGGAGGCCAAGACCGATATGATGTACCGCTATCCTCATATCTTCCCTTGTACTCATATTCAATCTTGAGGTGAGTAATTTCTATTGAGTTTTTACTCTTTAGGGAGTCATGTGTATTGTATGAGTTTTCTATGATTTCCTTATGTTGTGCATGTTCCTTTGAGATTTCATGTTTAGAATAAATTGAGTTTTCATAGTTTATGTGATCCTCGTGTTTAGTTGCATTTTAGTATGATGATTGCATACTTTACTTTATAAGGTGAATTGATGAACATGCTTAGTTGTGTTTTTAATGAAATGATATGTTGGCTCCATATTGTGGTCATGAACTTTTTTGGTTGGAGAAGGTATTTCCTCCTATGAAAAAGATATATGTTGCATATCATGCATATTAAGTTGGTATATGTAGTTCCTACTCTTTTGTATTACATTGATCATGTCTTTGAGATGGAGTTGAAGTTTCCTCCTTTTGAATAATGTTTGAAATGAATTGTGCATTTGTAAGTTTTGCGCATTTTTTAAGTTTCATGAAATGAATTGTGCATTTGTAAGTTTTGAGCATTTTTTATGTTTCATGCATAATGGGATGCTAGTCTGGAGTTTCTAACTTAGTTTGGTGTTTATATCATCATTCGGGGAAGAAAGTTCCCAAAAGGAGATAATTTAACACCCCGGAAATCTAATGACCTAAGCTAAAGCTTAATATTTACTCTAGTAGCCTAATGAACTTAAAATGTAAGGTAAGAATCCTAAAATAATTTCCTAACCTAGTACTGGTGTTCTAATGCCTAAATGTCAAGGCATTAAACCGAACCCCACCCACCCACCCCACAAAGGGTCCTTGAAGAGGACCCAAGAGAGGGTCCTAAAAGTTGTCAAAAATAGCATGGAACAGTGATGGGCACCCATGAGCCGTGGGTGGACCCCCGCTACGTGGATGGGGGTGGGTCGAGACTTAGTCTACCCAATGTTTCCCCCAATTTCCTAGTCTAAGACGCAGACCACGCACTAGTAGGATGATCCGTGGACCCATCCACAATCCGTGGATGTAGTCCGTGGATCACACTTGTAGGTATATGTAGGTTCGGCCAAGTGGGTGGATTCGTAAATTCTAATTCAATTAATTAAGGGTAGGTACGGTTATTGTTAGTTATTTTAGATATTTAAGTTCTTTTAACTATTAAACAACTCTTTAACCCCTCATAAATCACAAGACTCAGACTTAATCAACTCTCCTCTCCTAAAATATTTCTCTCTCTAGACTCCAGGAAGATGCAATGTCAATGTCAAGATAGGGATCAAGAATCACTCTTTATTACTCAATTTCTTGTGGAATTCAATCTAAGGTATGGATGATATTCATATTTGGGAAGCTATCACCATAAGAGCCCCTTCAAATTGAGTTTTAAAGATTCTAAATTCCTGAAACCTAGGTTTTTCAATCTTCAACATGTGTCTTCTTTAAAACGATTTAATTGTTTGAGGATTATATGTATATAATATGATTAGTTATGATGATTTATGTTGGAATAATTTTTTATTGTTGTATTTGACGAATGTATCCCTTGGACCATAATTTCCCCTTCTTTCTAAAGTATGAACTAAAGTATGGCTTGGTTGACTATGGAACCTTGATAATTGATTATGTTATAGTAATTGTGTTATTGAATCATCATATATCTCTATATAGTGTAGTAAAATCTAGAATATAGGGTTTATCTTGAATCTTAGCCTTGAAGGGCAATTATATAGGGTTGTATATGTTGATGAGGAAGGTGTATAAACTCATGATTCACTTCAATGGTGATGATCCTTATGACTATTATGTATTGGTTGTTTGACTATAAGATCCCTCTTCCCCTACCCTTAGACATGACTAGTATGAATGACTATGATTATAGTAAGCTTGTTGTGTTACTTGAAAGGCTATTCTCATGGACACACTATGATTTAGATGTGAAAGGTTTGCTCACATGTTGATGATTATAAGGTTGAAAGGACATTATCACCCTAAATCAATGAAGCTTTCATGATGATATGTCGTTGAGTGCCTAGTGCATTCTTTGATGACCATGAATTTAAGTAAAGATTTAAGATGAACTTTAATGGGAATCATGCTTAGCACCGAGTGGATATGAAAATGAGATGGAAGCTTTGCCTAGAAAGTCCAGCTTCCAAAGTCAACATCTCATGAGATGGAAACCTTTTATATTAGAAGTTTGGTTCTAGAAGCAATCACCTTATCCCGTAACTATGTGCATAGGTCTTAGCTAGTGGATACACCTAAAATCTAATTGTTAGTTCTACCTAGGCAAGAGGAAATCATTTTCGGTGTGGGAGTAAGAGACCGGATTCCATGTAGCTCAATATGGTCTATGTCGGTTAAGTCTATATTTTCCTATATGTAAGAACATGAATTATGTAAGAACATGGACCTTAATTATGACTTCTTAAGGGGTATTACTTAGTGTGGATGGGGTATGAGACTCTATGTATGCATTGCTCAAGTGGGATCTAAGAGGGTTGTGGTAGGTTCTTTTATGTATTGAAGAATTATGGATTATGTATATATGATAAGTGATGTTGTTAAAGATGACACAACTTGTTACAAGTATGAACATGAATTACTCCTTACTTATGTATGTTGTTATGAATGAGTAAAACCATGATATGTATGATGTTGGTGACCTAAATGTGATACTTAGCATTTGGTAAGGTTATAGGATCTTACCTTTGCATTAAACTACTATGGAATTGGGTTGGTTGTATGTTGTTTGACTTGTAATTATTTTTATATGTGTATAATGACTTTTAAACTTGATAAATGCATGATTTCAACTAAAGTCCCTTTTATACATGTTTTTATGGTTTTTGTGCATGGGTTCCATACTTAGTATTATTGTGCTAACCCATATTTTTCACATTCTATGAGTGTAGGTTCAGGTCGTTGAGATGCACTAGTTCTTCCTTCAAGGGAAGCTTGGGTTGACTATCCCTTAGGCTTGGTGAGCCTCCAGTTCAAGGACAAGATGTTATCTTTTCTAGTTTCTATTGTACTTATACTTTGAGACGTTATTAAGTAAAGGCTTATGACCCTATTTGTACTCACTTTTGTATTAGATGGTCAATGAGAAAAGTCTAGATTCCTATTTCATTAATCAAAAAGAAGTTGACTTCGATTGTAAAAGTTTAAAATTTTCCGATTATTCTATTCTTGATAGAACATTATTATGGGCTGATAGTTATAGGTATTGCTAATTGTTAGTTTAAATGCTATTTAAAAGGATTTTAATGATTAATTGTTGTTTAATTTAAGAATTGTAGTTGCAAATGCAGTTTTGTACTTTGTTCTGGTTGCTTAAGAGATAGGTTCTACAACTAAGGTTTTGATTAATGGATTGTGGGTATTGGGTTATTTTCATTTAGCGAGAGAGAGTAAATCCTAAACTCAATCCCACACATTTAGCTTGAGAGAGTAAATGGATTAAGGTGTGGGTTGCTCTTAATTTTCATGTTTATTGATGTTCGAAAGAAATCACTTAATGTTGGGTATTTGTTCGAAAGAAAATTACCTCCCTTATCGTCTTGCCTACACTAATATCTAGATATTACTAATAGTTGCAATTACCCATATGCCTAATTTCCTGTAATCGATCACATCCTAAGAATTTGTCTCATTATTATTAACTCTTGTTTGTGACTGCTTTTAGTTGATAATCAAAACCAAAAACCCCATTTGACATTCTTTTCACCCCTTTTACTTGATTATGTCTTTAATCGATAATTTCTAATCATATGGACGATTTTACCACATTCATACTAATTTAAAAACGTACCGCTCCGTGTGTATTCGACCCCAACTGATTTAGTTGGATTGATATGTTGAACACCTAGAATTGGTTGAGGTGTGCTTGAAACATTAAATTAGAGGTATGTGCTTTGCCTTGGGTGACCAACTACGGATCCCTACCTATGGTCCGTGGGTTAGACCACGGATGTGGGTGGCCGGTCATGAATGGCCCATGCATCTTTTAGAGAGCTGCATATTTTCCTCTTTGAATATGGGGTGTTACACTGAAAGATTGTAAAAATCATCTCTAAATCCGAATTTCAAGCATATTGGAGGTGAACTTTGTATGAATGTAGTTGAGGTTCAAGAAGTTGCTCTTGCATGTCCAACCATGGTATTGCAGTATTTTATTGTAGACAACTGGTATTGTGGTACTTTTATTATAGCCTTGACTCAATCAATAAAGTGTGGCTGATCAATTAGTCCATGGTGGATTGATGATACAACCTTATGATATAGGTGCTTTGTTTCTATGATATGACTAAGATCAAATGAGCATGGAGTTCTAGAGAGACCAATTGCCTACTCTACATGTGGGTCTAAGTAAAGAACCAAGTCTAGAAAGACCATAAAGAGATGAAAACATGGCCAAAATAATGACCCAAATCGATTTGTTGTCTAAACATGTCATGGGAGGTGGAACCAAGTTAGTAAATTGGTTGGAACCAATAATGGGCAGTGCCAAGATGATGCCAAATTTGAGGCATTGTACAGTTAAGAAGTTCAATACTTGGGAAATCAAGTGGGGGGTTCTCGCACCAATTGTCAACGACAAGTTGGAAGCCAAGGCTGGATCAAAGATAGAGATGGTAGTTGGAAAGGCTGACGAGGTGCAAATTTGAGAGATTGGGCATGGAAAATATAGATATGTATCTCTCCGTGATTGTCCACGCCCAAAAGAACCAGTTGGTCTAGAAGGAAGTCAGGCATAAGACATGCTTGTAATGATTACAAAAAGGTTCAAGGGTTCCATAAGATGTGAAGGACTTGAAAAATGCCTTTTCTCAAATTCTATCAAGCAACTGGAGACCCAACTGGTAAATTGCCACTCATCTAAATCCAAGGCAAAAGGGAACTTTGTCTAGTGATACCATCCCAACCCCAAAAAAATTTTTGAGTTGGAGAAATATGTCATACCACAATTGTAAATAAGGCGCTTCTATGGAGGCAACCGAAGCCTTTACTTATGTTTTTATGGATTCAGAATAATGTGCCTTGTACTGCAGATTAAGAAGAGGTTGGAGGATTGAAAAGGGATCATGTGTAATGCAAAACCCAATCGGTGATCTTCCGAAGACATTACATGGACTAATGTTTGTTTCTCTTTTGAGCTTGAACATATGGAAAAATGTGATGTCAAGATTGGTATCAGAACTCCAAACGATAATTAGGTGACGTGCAATACGCAGACTCATGTGTGTCACGAATTAGCGTTCAGGTTGGTTTTTGTTCAGGCATGTTCGGTGAGTTTAAGCTCCAATTATAGATACGCGTAACACATTTGGAAACATTAACTGAATAGTCAAAAGGGCCTGACATAAAAATGCCAAACGTCTTTTCAAATTTATAAATCAAATTCTTTGAAATTAGATAGCCTTTTACATTCGTTTCTCCTGTATCAACAATTTCGAGTGTTTGTGAGTTATTGTGAGTATTTCAAAGTACTATGAGTGCATTTTCTTGGATTTTGGGTCAACCCAACCCCGAAACCTCATTTTCTCAATCATTTTCAGCATTAAGGTTGGTTTTTCAACCTTGTTGATTATTTGAGTTTAAAATACATATTGGGTGTGAGTTTGAGACGTGTGACTGATATTGTGAGTTTGATTTTGATGAGTAGATTCGCATTCCCTTATTTGAAATGGGCTCATGTGATTTTGAGTGTGAATCCTATATAACTGTGAATCGTGATTGTGTTGGTTACGTTCTAAAATTAACTGCTAAATATGTTGGGTATAAGCTTAATTGAATGTCGGTGAATCTAAATAGCCTCGAATTGACCCAGTTGCATGATTTTTCCCAATGATAGATAGGGTGACTACTTTCGTAAAGGCAAATAGTCAATTAGTGCAATGCTTAGTCAGTGATGGTAGAAAAGCATATAGGTGGATTGTAATGTTTGGAAATACTAGAATTTGATGTGTGTGTTGAATTATTTAAGAAAATTAGGCATTAGTTGAATTTTCTGTTCGGCGGGATTTCTTACCTTCCAAGAGAATAAATCAGATTGCCCTCTTTAGCATATGTAAGGCCTTCAGCACTATCCGGTTAAGCAGGCTGGTTTGAGTCCGCTGAACCCATTTGGCTAATTGATTACTGGGAGAGGATGTCACCGTTGATGGTTGTTATCTTCCTTTTGCACTGTCATATTTTCAACACTTGTCTTAGCTCACAAATATCAACTTGGTGAATTGTCGATTTGGCATTGACTGCGCCTTTTATTCTTAAGCCCTCTACTTTCCATTTCGGAGAACTCACCAGAGATTGCAATCCTATTTGCGATCCTCCATCATGTTAGGTGAGCATAAGGAATTTTTTTTCATCTATGATCAATGTGTATTTGATTTCAACTAAACTACACAAATTTTTGGTTTGAATGTGAGCTTTGCAGGTAATGACAAGAACAAAGGGCAACCAAATGGTTTTTTCTATAATAAATCGGAAAGAGAGTCTTTTTTCCTCAGCCTCTTCTCAACTAAATAGATATTGTACCCAATAAAATAAAACTCAGACCCCTACCGATGAGGGTAAGAAAAGAAAAATATCACATCACTACTAAGCAACTCAGAAATGGTGTTGCCACCTCAAGATGTCAATTCTGCTTCTCACTTTCTCCCTATAATAGCTCCAGGGGCTTTGAATAAGCTCAAGGCAAAAGGGAACAGACAATTTTAGAGGAGGGATAACTCTTGACTAATGGAGTGATGAGCGAGTATCGAGACATATGGAGACAATCAAATTCAACAAGCTGGAGAAGCTTTCAAAAGCTAGGAACCTCTATGTGCCAAAGTGTGGTAAGAGTGATTTAAGATGTATTTGTTAAGGCATTGCATAAGAAAAGAGAAAGGTTTGTCTCAAAAACACTAGATGAATTGAAGTGCAAGGTAAATGGTTCAGTGTCATGCCACTAAATTTAATGCAATTGTTCACCCTGAATAATTAGGATGATGAGTATGAAACTAGATGAGAAAGACTTAAGATTCATAAAGGGGGTGTGATATCCGGTAGTCTACCCCTTCTTAGATGGTGAAGTTCCAAGATAGAGAATAACGACATGAACATCGTCGAAAGATACTAGTTCGGGTTTATCAGCAACAACGGATGTCGACCCAAAATGAATCCATACTCTAGCAATCTAATAGAAGTTGTTAGTGGGTTTTAGTATTACAGAGAGAAGATCAATGGTGGTGACATAATTGTGGAGGAGATATTACTCTAGGTCATACAAGGGTAGACCTCTCTCCCTTCTCGCCATGCTCATTACTCAACTTTGTAAAAGAGCGGTAATTCTCTTTAAGGGAAAATAGACGTCAACATCACAACGGTCTCCTATAGTAACATTCAGATGATTGAGGCCGTGTATTTACAGAATGATAGAGCTCAGAGAACCTGCCACCACCAGATTCTATGCATGAGGTTGATCCCACTACCTTGGCATTAGAGACGAGCACACTTGCTCCTTTTGTGGATCATACAGGTATTGCCACACCTTCTTCGGTGATAGTCATTCTATTACTGATGTTGCGACAGTTTGAGGCCTACCAGTCTCCTACTACTCGTACACTTTAACCCGGGCCATGATCTACCAAATGGGAAGACTTGTGTAGTTTAAGACGGGCATGCCACAGATCATGGACCGGACATTAAGAAGGAATTGTTTCCTTTGATGAAGCGAATGTTCAGTGGTGAATAGGATATTGGAAATCATGTTTCAATGCTTGTTAATCTTTCTACTAGGATTGAGATCGGGAGAAGGTTCGGGATATCTCTAGAGCACCAAACAATATGAGGGCTGAGATTGCTATCTGCGGGTAGAGGTGGTTGATGAGTCTAGGATTTTAACTCATTTAATGTTTATTATTCATAGAATTAGTGTCCTTGATGCTTATTTTTTGCTTTAAACTAATGCTTAAATGTCCATTTGAAGATATAAAGTCAAAAGAGGCAACGTAAGGACACTACCATGAGAAAAGGAGCGAAAAAATGAAAAAAGGTTGCAGATAGTGAAAGCTGATAATCACCAAAGACACTTGGCAAGTCGCTAAGTGGAACTTTAGCCCGCCAAATGTTCCAGGCTTCCATCCTCTGTGGAGAAGCCAAACTTGGCGAGTGAATTAGACCTTTGGGGAACGTTGAATTGATCGCGCATAAAGAATTATCGCTAAAGTTATAGGGCCTAAAGGATATAGATTTAAGACAAAATGGCGATAGAGAAGAGAAATTGGCTCGTCGCCGACCTCGTCGCGATGCTCAACTAACTCCACCGAGTGCTCCAAAGGCTAAAATTTGAGACTTAAAAATTGATTTTCAATAAAGAAAAGGCATCCTGCCATGTTAGTCTTGGTGTTTTTTTATTGAAACGTGTTTTTCTTAGTTTTTGACAGTTTTCTAGTAGATTTCAAGTTGGTTTTTGATATTAAGCATATTTAGCATTAAAAGAC
This sequence comes from Solanum lycopersicoides, assembly GCA_022817965.1. Lineage (NCBI taxonomy): Eukaryota > Viridiplantae > Streptophyta > Magnoliopsida > Solanales > Solanaceae > Solanum > Solanum lycopersicoides. The sequence continues at coordinate 4,325,295 of JAJJBR010002753.1, forward strand.
GTGGATTGCATTTCCCAACTTATGGTAATGTAATTGGTATAACTTCTATTTTTTATAATGTGTGAAAAAATTCCATTCTTGGGGGTGTGATTGTGTTATTAATTCTGTTATTAACTTATGGGTGGGTAATTACTGATTGAATCGTTGTTTCGAAGTGGGTTAAATTGACAATTGACTTTTAATTATGAATTGTTGTTGCAAATGCATTTCTAGTTCAGGTATTTTGTGGTTGCGAGAGAGAAAAGAGTTATTAGAACTAAGGTTATCAATTCATAATTGTAGTTATTGGGGTTGTTGTGTGTTCAGGTCGAGAGAGTAATTTAATTGATCCTACCTATCTAGCTCAAGAGAGTAGATAAATTGAGGTTTTATGCTTAAATTATGATGTTTGTTGAGGTTCGAGAGAACTCATTTGATTCGTGATAGGTTATTGAGAGATTGTTATTACACTTAAATCTTGGCCTACCCACTAAGATTCGATGACTTTGGTATTTTGTAATCACCTGTATAGAAAAATTGGTAATTAATCAATCACATCTCAGAGTATCCCTCTCTAATTAATTACTCCCTGTTTTCTAGTTATTAACTGATAAACCTTACTCCCCATTTAACATTTGTACTAAACCCCTTTGATTAATCTAATGATTTCGATAATTTCTATTCCTACAATTGTTTAGAAGTGTCTTTTACTTCATAATTTAATTCTCCATTGTATCCTCCGTGTGGGATCAACCCCAACTCTTTTTTTGGTTTATACTAGATTGTGATTGCAGACAATAGTATTGGTGAACTGTAGTTGGCGTTATAAAAAAAATGGCATCGTTGGTGTAACACCCTAAATAACTAAAGGTGAACTAGAGCTTCGTAATTTGTTCTTGAGTTTAATTTTGTATAAAAATGAAGTTATATTAGTGTTCTTAGGCAGTGTGTGAAGTTTGGTTAAGTTTGGAGAGTCAAACGTCCATGACGTTCGGAAGGTGTGTCTTAGAAAGTGTTCATGTGTCTTGATGTTTTGAGTGAGTTTTACGTGTTCGTTTTAATAGAAATTGATGTGGGATGTTCCTAAAACCTAGGCAACTATTTTTAGGGGTTTAACGTCCGGGTACGACCCCACCTAGGACCCACAAGGGTCCCTAGAAGAGGACCCCATCTCTTGGCAAGAAGCTGCCAAGCAGTGACCAAACGACAACCCAAGGTACGGTACGTTTGTCAACAAACGGTCCGTCGACCATGGGCGTCGACTGGACCTGAAAGTCATGATAGCCTGATCTTCAATGAATCTAAGTCCCAACCAAACCCCCCCACCAACGGGCCGTCGATGGACAAATGGTCCATTGGTTGGAGCCGTCTGTGAAGACTGCCAAAAGCTGTCACGTTTTGCAGCTTTGGCTTGGGGTGTTTTGTAAATTCACGCCAAATCTTTTAGGACCCTAGGATGATATTTTTAGAGGTTTTAAGTTATATTAGATTATTTTTAAGTCCTATACCTATAAAAGACCCCTCACTTCAAATATTCAAACTCTCTTTCTAAAAACAAACTCTCTCAAAGTCACCATTGGAGCTAAGACTCAAGGAAGATCTAGGAGGGCTGGTTGGACGTGTTTCTTCATCAAAATTAGTAGGTTTCCTTATTATTGAGGTATGGTAGTCATCCTTGAACCCTCTTCCATTCAAGGAGTCATTTCTAAAAGATTTCAAAAAGGGTTTACAAACTCCACTTTCTTCTATTTTTTATTCTAAGCATGGGTCTTCATGTAGAAGTGTTTTAATGATTCAAATATGTTTATGATAGTATTAATTGATGATTTTAATGTCAAAACCCTAATGAACTCATGTTTATGCATATTTCCAACACTTAGCTTAAGAAATGGGTTAAATGAACATGATTGTGTAGTGTTTGAGTTTTGGTTTCCTTATGTTGTTATTATGGTTTAGATACTACCATAAGGGATACATTATTATGAAATATTGAAGAATTTATTATAGGTGGTGAAAGCTTGGTTAAATGGTGAGTTTGTTTTATTGTATAACACTTATTATGAAATGCTCTTGAGTGGTATCGTCCATCTTCTTGGTGACGGTGTTTACTTGATGTATTTTGATATATTTGGCATGTATTGTGAGTATGGCTTTGAAGGCCTAATGTGTAAAATGGAGTGATAATGAAAATGGTTTTTGTGATGTGTATTATGAAGATTGAATTGCACGTTTTGCTTAAATTATGCCTAAATGAAGTAAGTGTATATGTTGAGCATGTTAAAGTATGAAGTAAGTGTATATGTTGAGCATGTTAAAGTATGAAGTGCGATGAATAAAGGTCTAAGCATGGATAGAAGTTTATGTAAATGAAATGATGCTTATGTGCAAGATCTGTTCACATGTACACACACTTACACTTGAATGAATGAATGAAGCTAAGTTAAGTAAAATGGGGGGTTGTGGGGTGAACACTCTTCGTGAGTTGAGATGAAGTGTTTAGTAGCAACCTCACTACATCCTAAGAGCTTTATAAGATAGGTAGGAGGATGAATACCCTTCGTGAGTTGAGATGTGGTGTTCACTAGTTATCCTTAACCTATAGTACATAATGTTGAGAATCTGTGCGGGATTATGCTTAGCATCGAGAGGAAATGAAGAAGGGGTGGTTACACTTCGTGATTTGAGATGTTGTATTCCAATGTACCTCTTGAGATGAGTACTCCTCGTTAGTAGAGAATGAGTTACTTAGTAGCAATCTCCTTATCCCTTAACTACGCGCCCGCATAGGTGTAGCTATTAGGAAAGCCATGTAAAAGATAAGAGAATGACCTTACTCTAGGCAAGTGAGGATCCCTCATCCAATAGGGGTTAATATCGGGATTTCATGTCTAGCTCTCATGGTCTATGTCGGTTAAGCTAACCCCCACAAAAGTAATGAAAGTACTAAGTCTTCTAAAAGATTGTACTACTTAGGGTAGGTAATGGAATGGGACGATATCTATCCATTGCACTAAGTAGGCATTCTAAAAGAGAAGTCTTGGTGGGTCTTATAGGGATTGAATGAGCTAAGTCTTCTAAAAGAGTGTACTACTTAGGGTAAGTGGTGGAATGGGACGCCATCTACTCATTGAACTAAGTAGGCATTCCGAAAGGGAAGTCTTGGTGTGTTGCTTGAGTGTTCTCCTACCATTGAGTGGGGATTTGTTCTTCCGAGGTGAGTAAGCCTACAACGGGGTAGTCTTGGGGATCACCTAAGTGTATTGAAGGAAGTGTACGGGTGTTTCCTTCATGTCTTACCTTGGTGAGTCTTAGGATAACCTTAGCTAGGAAAACTCCTACGGAAATGAGTTTACTTCCTCTTTGCTTGACTTTGGGAGTTCACTGTTTTGGGATTAGATGGTTCACTGTAAAGGCTAAAATAAATTCACTCTAATGTTTCACTGTGTTGACTGTAAGGTTTCTTAATGTTACTGTAAAGTGTGTTTTGCTTCTAAAATTATGAGAGTTCTACTTTATGTGATAAATGATGATTCTTATACTATTTGAACTATTAAATCACGAAGGTTTTACCATTTTGGCATTAAAGCTAATTTTACTAAAATGTCCCTTTTTGCATGTTTTTGCATATGACATACTTAGTACATTGTTTTGTACTAACCCCATACTTTTATATACTTAATAAGTATAGGTTGGAGGCTTTTGAAGACTAGAAGGCAAAACTTGGGAATCTACTCTCTCAAGACAAAGTACGTCCTCATATATCCGAGGGCATAGTCCTATTTTTTTAGTTTCTATCTTTAAGACATAATGTGTATTTCTTTTAAATGTAAAGGGTTGTGTCCCTAAAATTATTTATGCCATGTCTTTAAGTTGGCTTGGGTAGACGAGATCATTCTTTCTCTTTTATGGAAGATGCTCCTTTATTATTTTATTCGCGAAAAGTTTTTAATTCCGCACTACTCTTCATGTCTTATGTAATGAATGATAGCTAAGGCTTGTACAAGACCTCCGAAAGGTCAAGTACGCAATTGTTCCGACCCATGGGTGCTCCCTTCTTCTAGGGGGTACTTTCGGGTCGTGACAAACTTGGTAATCTGCAGAGCATAAGGTTATGGGAAATAGTTTAGGGTCTAAAAGTCTCACAAGCCACATCTAGTAGAGTCTTGGTCATTGGTGTGAGTCGCGACACATCCATGAACAAGAGGCTATAAGATGATAGAAGTTTCACTTTTTTCTCTATTCTAATGTCGTGTCTTGGAGTTGATTTCTGTAAGGTGTCTTTTCTCAACCTCTTCTCTTTATGTTTATAGGACATGAATACGAGGATATCAACCACTAGAAGGGAGGAGGGAGGTGTAGATAATGAGAGGATCCCTCCCCGTATTGACCAAGTTCCTATTGTTGGCCTATAGGTAGAGAATGAGGAGGTTCCCTTTCAAGAACCTCAAGTGCCTCCGAAACCTCAAGAGCCAGAAGTGGCCCAAATGCCCCTATACCTCAAGCTCCTTTTGTTGAAGGGGATATGACTAATGCGTAGTTGAGGGCTGCCCTAATGAATTTGACCCAACTTATGACGGGTCAAGCTCATGTCGTCAATAATCACTTTATTGCCCAAGCTAATCAAGGAGATGGACCTCAACCTAATGCTAGTACTCCCGCTTCTAGAATTCGGGATTTCATGAGGATGAATCCTCTTACCTTTCATGGCACTAAGGTAGATGAAGATCCACAAGGTTTAATAAATGAGGTGTTCAGAGTGGTAGATGCTATGGGTGCTACCCCTAAGGGCAAAGCGGAGTTAGCCGCTTACCAACTCAAGGATGTTACTCAAGTGTGGTTTGAGCAATGGAGGGGTGAAAGACCCTTAGGAGATGGTCTAGTTGATTGGGAAGAGTTCAAAGAGGCTTTCCTAGATAGGTTATTTTCCTTAGAGTGGAGGGAGAAGAAGATAGTTGAATTCATGAACCTTCGTCAAGGGGGAATGAGTGTGCAAGAGTATCTCTCAAATTCACCCAACTCTCTAAGTATGCCCCAACCATAGTAGCCAACTCCAGGGCTAGGATGAATAAATTTGTGATGGGAGTGTCTATCTTGGTGGAGAAGGAGTGTTGTACGGCAATACTTCTTAATGACATGGATATCGCTAGGCTCATGGTGTATGCACAAAAAATTGAGGAGTCCAAAATTAGGGAGATAAGGCAAGAGGGTAAGAGTCCTAGGTCGGATGATTCTAGTCACCAAAAACCTAAGAAGATGTTCTTTAACCAAGATTCTTCCATGGGGAACAAGGATAGGGCTCCAAACCAACATTCCCAAGGTGGTGGCCATACTTTTGAGAGGACTAGGTGTGCTTCTTGTGGAAAGCAACATTTGGGTAAGTGTCTTGCCTGAATGGATGGTTGTTTTAGTTGTGGTAGTAAAGTCCACAAGATGAGGGACTGCCCTAACATCAAAGCAAAGGGGAAAGAAGTCAATCAATCTCCTCAAGGTGGTCTAGATCCCAATGCTCCAAAGAAGAATCATCCCTATGGGATGGGAGATAGGAAGGATAACTACTTCGGAGTTGATAGTCCCGGTAAGCGTTAGCTCTTTATGGTTGTTGTTTTTATGTTATATGATGATTTTATATGATTTTATACTTCATATGATCATGCCTTCTTGATTAATTTCTTAAATAATGGAATTGTTAAAATTCATGCATATTTCACAGTGTTACAGTGAATGCTCACTGTAAAAATTTTGAATTTTGAAAAAAGTTGTCTTGTCTTTAATTGAAGTTTCAATGTGTGAAAAAGTGATGTATATGATCATGTTTAATGTTGGAGAAGGTAGTTCCTCTATAAAAGAAGGATAAGGGTGAGTTTTGAATTTGTAAAGTTTTGCAAAAGTTGCATGTATTGCAAGTGTTTGGAAATGTTAAATGGTGCTCCTTGTTAGTTGGTGCCTTGAATATGAATGTTTGATCATGATTGTAATTTTTTATGCTTTGCTAATGGAGTCCTTGATGGTATTAAAGTTTTTGTGTCATTCGAGGACGAATGTTATTCCAAGTGGGGGAGAATGTAACACCCTAAAACGAACTAAAGTGAACTATAGTTTCGTGATTGTTTCTTGATTAATTTTGTAATAAAATGATTTATATTAGTGTTCTTAGGCAGTGTGTGAAGTTTGGTTAAGTTTGGAGGTCAAACGTCCAAGAATGTCCACGACGTTCGGAAGGTGTGTCTTAGAAAGTGTTCATGTGTCTTGATGTGTTTGAGTGAGTTTTACGTGTTCATTTTAATCGGAATTGATGTGGGATTTTCCTAAGACCTATACGACTATGTTTAGGGGTTTAACTTCCGGGTACGACCCCACCTAGTACCCACGAGGGGCCCTACAAGAGGACCCCATTTCTTGGCAAGAAGCTGCCAAGCAGTGACCAAACGATGACCCAAGGGACGGTCCGTTTGTCAACAAATGGTCCGTCGACCATGGGCGTCGACTGGACCTGCAAGGCAGCCTAGCCTTCTCTTCAATGAATCTAAGTCCCAACCAACGACCCCAACAACAACAACAACAACGGGCCGCTGATGGACAAACGGTCCGTTGGTTGGAGCCGTCTGTGAAGACTGCCAAAAGCTATCACGTTTTGCAGCTTAGGCTTGGGGTGTTTTGTAAAATCACCCCAAATCTTTTAGAACCCTAGGATGATATTTTAGGGTTTTTAAGTTATATTAGATTATATTTAAGTCCTAGACCTAGACAAGACCCTTCACTTCAAATATTCAAACTCTCTCTCTCTAAAAACAAATTCTATCAAAGTTACCATTGGAGATAAGACTCAAGGAAGAGATAGGAGGGCTGGTTGGACGTCTTTCTTCATAAAAATTAGGCTTTATTATCATTGAGGTATGGTAGTCATCCTTGAACCCTCTTCCATTCAAGGAGTCATTTCTAAACGATTTCAAAAAGGATTTTCAAACTCAACATTCTTCTATTTTTTATTCTAAGCATGGATCATCATGTAAAAGTGTTTTAATAATTCAAATATGTTTCTTCAAGTATTAATTGATGATTTTAATTTCAAAATCCTAATAAACTCATGTTTATGCATATTTCCAACTCTTAGCTTAAGAAATGGGTTAAATGAACATGATTGTGTAGTGTTTGAGTTTTGGTTTATTTATGTTGTTATTATGGTTTAGCTACTGCCCTAAGGGCCACATTATGATGAAATATTGAAGAATTTATTATAGGTGGTGAAAGCTTGGTAAATTGTGAGTTGTTTTTATTGTATAACTCTTATTATGAAATGTTCTTGAGTGGTATGGTCCACCTTCTTGGTGGCGGTGTTTAGTTGATGTATTAGAATATATTTAGCATGTATTGTCAGTATGGCTTTGAAGTACTAATGTATGAAATGAAGTGATAATGAAAATGGTTTTTGTGATGTGTATTATGAAGCTTGAATTGCATGTTTTGCTTAAATTATGCCTCAATGAATTAAGTGTATATGTTGAGCATATTAAAGTATGAAGTGTGATGACTGAAGGTCTAAGCATGTAAAGAAGTTAATGTAAATGAAATGATGCTTATGTGCAAGGTGTGTTCACATCTACACACACTCACACTTGAATGAATGAATGAAGCTAAGTTAAGTAAAAAGGGGAGTTTTGGGGTGAACACTCTTCTTGAGTTGAGATGAAGTGTTTAGTAGCAACTCACTACATCCTAAGAGCTTTCTAAGATAGGTCGGAGGATGAATACCCTTCGTGAGTTGAGATGTGGTGTTCACTAGTTATCCTTAACCTATAGTACATAATGTTGAGAATACGTGCGAAATTATGCTTAGCACCGAGAGGAAATGAAGAATGGGTGGTTACACTTTGTGAGTTGAGATGTTGTATTCCAATGTACCTCTTGAGATGAGTACTCCTTGTTAGTAGAGAATGAGTTAGTTAGTAGCAATCTTCTTATCCCTTAACTATGCGCCCGCATAGGTGTAGCTATTGGGAAAGCCATGTAAAAGATAAGAGAATGACCTTACTCTAGGCAAGTGAGGATCCCTCATCCGATAGGGGTTAATATCGTGATTCCATGTCTTGCTCTCATGGTCTACGTCGGTTAAGCTAACCCCCACAAAAGTAATGAAAGTACTAAGTCTTCTAAAAGAGTGTACTACTTAGGGTAAGGTAGTGGAATGGGACGCTATCTATCCATTGCACTAAGTAGGCATTCCAAAAGGAAAGTCTTGGTGGGTATAATAGGGATTGAATGAGCGAAGTCTTCTAAAAGAGTGTACTACATAGGGTAAGTGGTGGAATGGGACGCCATCTACTCATTGCACTAAGTAGGCATTCCGAAAGGGAAGTCTTGGCGTGTTGTTTGAGTGTTCTCCTAATGTTTGTTCATTGAGTGGGGATTTGTTCTCCCGAGGTGAGTAATCCTAGAACGGGGTAGTCTTGGGGATCACCTAGGTGTATTGAAGGAAGTGTATGGGTGTTTCCTTAATGTATACCTTGGTGAGTCTTAGGATAACCTTAGCTTGGGAAACTCCTACGGAAATGAGTTTACTTCCTCTTGGGATGATCCTACCGAGGCATTCTACATAAAAAAAATCCCTCCTTCAAAGATGCTGGCATTGAGACACAATATTCTAGGCTTTAAACGTTTAGATTGTGAACAAATCCACAAAACATGGTTGAGGTTTCAGAAGTTACTACTCCAGTTCCCGACTCATGCACTTCCAAACAACGTGTTGTTACAACACTTCTATGGGAGTCTAGACTCGGTTAACAAAGGTGTGGTTGATGAACTTGTTTCATGAGTTATTATGTATCATCTTTTTGAGGTATTGTCGACTTTATTTGTTGGGATAAAGAAGATAAACCGAGCTTGGTTTACTCGGGAGGATCAGGTGTCTCCTTTGACTTTTAGGATGACAAGGGAGAAAATACAACAAGACCAAGAGCGAGATCTAAACATGGCCAAAATGATGACCCAAATGGATATTTTGTCAAAATATGGTATGGGTAGTGGTTCTAGAGTTGTGAATGTTATTGGAATTAGCGGAGTGAATCTCGATGATGCACACTTTGAAGTGTTGTACAATTACAAAGTACACTTTCTAGCAAACTAGGGAGATGGTTTCTGCCGAAATTATTTAAGGCTATGTAGAAACCAAGGTTGGAATAGAGAACATGATGAAGAATGGAAGGATTGTGATAGGGAGTGGTGTGACCATGGTACAAATTGCAGGGAGCGTGATGGTGACAAAGAGAGAGATATTCCTCCCCATGAGCGTCAAAATCCAAAAGAGCAAAGCCTGACCCGGAGAACTTTCTCACTGAAAATATGCTAGCACTTATTCTCAATAAAGTGGAAGGGTTAGATAAGGTTCTTAAAGAAATGAAAGACAACGTCTCTACACTAAACAAAACAGTTACTTCTCACTTGGTGTCCATTAAGCAACTAGAAATTAAAATGGGTCAAATATCATCTCATATGAACCCAAGGCCAAAAGAGGGTCTACCAAGTGATACATTTGTTAACCTAAGAACTAACCTTGAAAGTATATCAACGTCATGCCAGGACATTAGATAAGGAGCTTCTTGGGAGACAAACCAAGTGTTTAATCTTTTATTATTGTCATTTGAATAATGGGTGTCGAATGTGCAGTTTAAAAATTTGAAATTTTAGGAAAAAACAGTTAGGCAAGCCCAAGGACCAGGATGACTCTCAAAAAAGGTCAGCGAGCCTGACTTGGATCGTTATTTTAACTTCCTAGTTGGCCAGAGGTTCAGTAAAACTTGGTGGTCTAGAAAGGGAATCGGCGCATCGCTGAATGGGTCGGCAACATAAGTGAGTGTCGCCGACTTGTGTGCGAGCAGAAGAGTCAAAAGGCCCAAACCACTTTTAAGTTTGAAACTCTTCCTCATTTCATATACTTTTCAACTTTTACATTTCTACAACCGCATTTTAGATTCTAATTCTTCCATTTTATCATATCTTTGGGTTGGATCAATCACTCGGGGGGGGGGCATTTTGGTACTTTGCTAACCTAGCTTTTCAACCGTCTATTTTATAGGTTGTTTATCCGAACACCACCTTTATATTTCGATAAGTTCAAATGTGTGATCATTTAGAATTGTGCATTCTTGATTGGTTGAATGTTTGTTGTAGTGCTTGACCAAATTGTGTTCCGTTTTATATTTTTCACCTAGAATATTTGAAATCCCACGTATTTAATTAATAAATTTTATGGGTTGTGTTGATTTTGTTGTTGGGTCTAGTCGGGTGAACTCTATGTAGCCCTGATTGTATTAATCGTCCAATTTTGCCTAATGTTATAGCGGTTGACATCATTCTTAAGTACAAAAGACGTCGATTGGACAATTTTGGATAAATCAAGGAAAGTTTGAGTACCGCGAGGTCATGGGTAGTATGGCTCTAAGCTTAATTGCATAAAATAGGTGTTTGATTTTGTTTTCGTGGGCTCAATATAGAATTTGAAGGTCGAGTTAGAAATCTAGCATGTTGGACTATCCGGCGAGATGGTTTGAGCTCGTCAAATGGTTCAGCAGTTCTCTTAATGACCCCTGGATTGCCTTTTTATCTATCATTTTTGTAATTTTTTGTTCTGTAACATTCGGTGATATGATTGAGTTATTTGAGTTTACTCGGCGACTCACCGAATGCCCCTTCTGATCGCCCTTCTGTGCACCTAATTTTGGAAATTATTCTTTAACATACAAAGAGCTACTTTTAGTTTGCCGAATAGTATCGGAGATTCGCCAAAATACAATGTACATCACCGAAATAAGTCTAACATTTTTGAATTTGTTTTGCAGGTATGGCAAGACCAAAAGTAATAGTGAAAAATCAGCTACCCTGAAAGCGAGCAAGAGGCATAGTGATTAATGAGGGGGTTGTACCCTCCAGGAATGTGCCGGCTATATTACCTCCAACTGGGGGGAAAAGGAAAACTAAAAGGTCCATTTGTCACCACACCAGTGGTGGAGAGTTCAGATAGCGAGGAAATCTATATCACTCACCTCACCACTTCTAAAAGTAAGGGTCTGTCAGAGGACAGTTCTCCGACCCTGTTTCTGAGCTGTAAGATGATCAACTCCTCCAAGCTAGGAGATCAGAGTTATGCTCCAAGGCGATGCATGATCAAACTTGTATCCCGGTGCCTACTACGCCCCTCCACCTCTAGCACAGGTTGTAGAGAAGGTACCACAAGTTCAGGCTTCTCCTCCTCGGTCACTGAACAAATTAGAGGTCGAGGGTTTGAGGATGATATTATAAGAGAAGTGGTTGTCTATAGATGGAGTTGTAGACCGATACCCAGATATGTAGAACACCATAAAGTTTCAAAAAGTTCAAGATCTTTTCCTAGATTTGAGGCTCATACATTCCTACTTAGGTCCGGGAGTTCTATGCCGAGTACGAGAAGATGGTTATCAAAGGAAACAACAAATCCAATGATTTTAAGACGACTGACTATGTGGTAGTGCGGGGCCAGAAAGTCAACTTCTGTAGCACCGAGATAAATAAGGTACTAGGACGTACAGTAAACTCCATGTACTACTACATAGACAAAAACCAAAAGAAGTCACTAGATGATTTAAAGGGTTGGTTGGCACCACTGTTTTCAAACATCATGCAACGGTGGATTGAGGCTGATGTTCCCATTGAGAAGAAGGACATGAACATGGCTTCCATATATTGGTTCGGGTTCATTAGCATCACAATGATGTCTTCAGAGAATGAATCGATACTTTGGCACCCGAAAGTTGCGTGTTTAAGCTGTAACACGGATTAGGAGAGGAAAACATTAGGTCTACTTATCGAGCTGTAGATGTCCATAAGGGCCAAACAGAGTCAGACCTCTCTCTCTTTATTGCTTTTATTATTAAACTTTGCAGGCGGTCCAGTGTTTCGGTGTTAGCCAAGGCGGATGTGAAAGTGACTCCCACTTCCTTACGGACATCCGACAAATAGAGATCGAGTATATGAGGGATGAGGCAGATCGTAGGAGCGATGCACGGGCGGATACATCCTTGGTAGGCAATGTTGAGATGTTGCCGATAGAAGCAATATCAAGCAATACTTCCCCTTCAAGCCAGTGAGCCTATAGGTACTCCTATCACCTCTTCTTCTGCACCTTCAGATTCGACTATTGTTTCCCCTCCTTCTACTGGTGCTCTTTCCAAACCCCCAATTCACCCAAGACGTGTTGTACAAAATGGTCCATCTAGATTAGTCTGTATATGTGTGTGCCTCTAGGGTAGAGCTTATTGTTCCTGGGTTGATTGAGCGGGCGATTGTTGCTGCCTTGGCCTCGATTAGAATTGAGTTGAGAGAGCACAAGAAGTTGATAGATTCCCACATATTTTTCACTTGATACCCTTACTGTGAGGGTAGAGGCTTGTAAGTAGGGTCAAGGTACTTTTGCTAATGTGATTTCCTTGAAGATCGATATTGTTGGGATGAGGAAAGATGTGGATGAGATGAAGTCTACTGATATATCTATTATATTCGATACACTAGAGATGCTCGAGGTCCCGAGTGTAGAGTTTCCGACTATTTTTGAGATTTCTCTGGCTACTACTATCAGAGATGTTGCTATGGATAAGGTTGATGTTGAATCTATGTCTTAGACGATGAAGAGGAGCTAGGTGTTCGTGACGCATTTGTATATGATGACTTGGAGGACCTTAAGAGTGCTATGGTACATGCACTTGTAGAGTCTTCTTTGAGGGATACCTCGATGGTGGGCTCTAGTGAAGCAAAGGATGTTGTTGAGTTGGGCAGTGATGTCTAGACAAAGGAGGTCACAGACATGCAGAGTTCACCCAAGGCTTAGCCTGGCAGGATGATTCTTTTGACTCTCTTTCAGTTATTATTTTGACTGTTTTACTATTTTTTGTGCATTTGAGGACAATTTCTAGACTAGTTTAGCGGGGTGAGGTATTTCCATACCCACCTCTTTTGGTTTAGTTTATAGAAATAATGTGTTTGTGATTTTTTTGTGAATATTGATTTTGGTTATATATATTGGTTTTGATCCATTGTGTTGGTCCTATGTTTTGAAATGAAAATTGTTGGAATGTTGGTTTTGAACCAATTTTTAATAAAATTGCCACCTCTTGATGTCACGACCGGAGCACCCCCTAGACGTAACCGGCGGCGGCGGCCTCGGAGAGGACTAAGACTAGCCTCTTAGCATTCGTCATTACATTTCATAGGTTAAAAATACGGAAAAATTAAAACTTTTCATATATACAAGTGATGTTTACATAGACCTCTCGCATACCACATAGGGAGTTTACTTAAACTCATCGCATAGGAATCATACATAGGTTTCTCGATTAGACAATATACATAACATATAAAGATTTAGTCTAATATACCGTCTCATATTCAAACCATCTAAAATTAGTAGAACATTCAGTCATAGCCCTTACTTCATTACAACAAAAGTCACATATAGGCTTATACAATAATAGTCTTCAAATGAAAGAGAAGGAAACTAAATGTATTTAGACAATAACAACATCAAGTAGATAGATAGTGTCATCATCCTCAAATGGTGAGGACCTACCAAACACTTGGGAAATATCCAAGTAGTCTTGCAAATGGCTTTCTAACTTCAATGGCCCGAACCTACATATTTGTAGAAAACATAGAAATATGGGTTAGTACACCACTTGTACTAAGTATGGGCATATGCACATAAAATCATTTGAAGACACACATGAAAGGGACATTTCTTTAGAAACATGCTAAGTCATTTTGAAAGTCTTTATGCACATACAAGAGGGCATATACAAGACAAGGATCACAACAACATAAGACATGTTCATAAACAAGGACAATATCATCATAAAGTCATATCATAATTTCATGTTCATTAGTTCATATCATCAACATTCAAGACCCTTACCAACAATCCCATCCCAAGCCTACAAGTGCAATGCTCATGTGGATCCCCATAACCCATACAATCAAGTAAACAAGATAGGAGATCATAAGTAATGCCTTCCTTCATAACACATATCATCATTAGGAGCCATCACCACATATAGCAATTTAGACCAATACCATGTTCATCAATGTAACCAACATCATATAAGAGTAACATCATATAAGGTCAACATTATACATTTCATGACATCAATATACATAATAACATAAGAACAACCTCATAGGACTTCCCTCAAGGTCGACTTGTACAATGTATAGATAGAGTCCCATACCCCTACCTACACTAAGTCAAACCCCTTAAGTCACCCTAGTTAGTGCTCATCTTCATTACTTCATTTTACTTTTGGGAATAATTACCTTCACCGACATATACCACATAAGCTAAATGTGGAATCCGGTGTCATGAAATCCTACACCGAAAGAAGGTGGTCTACTTTCCAAGATAGAACCACAATATGAACAGAACATTCTAGGTGGATCCACTAGCTAGTATTCCTATGGGGGCAACATAGTTCAAGAACTAGGAAACATACTTGAGACCCTCTTTATGAACAATGGCATTGTAATCTCTATCTCATGAGAACCATTGTGAAACTAGCTTCCCATATTGGGAAGGGACACTTCTCATAACTAGTTCACTCGGTGCTAAGCTAAAATCCCTTTTTGAAATGTCTTTAAGCCTTTATTAATCAATCATAGATTAATTTAGGTCATAGGATACTTACCCCCTTGTATAGCATATCATTTATCTCATTAGGTATTGCATGAGAATGTCCTTTCATTACAACCCTTCATTTGTGAGATTAACACACCATCATCATCATATCATAGTAAGGCACATAGGTGATTCACAATCAACCTTATATCATCATACCTTAATCATAATCTCACAATTCATATAGTCAAGACATTTCAATTACACTCATCATTCCATACCAAGGTAATATAATCATATGAAATACTTCAATTAACCATCATCATCAAGTACAAGACATCACAATTGAAGTAAGGATTCAAGATCACAAAGTCTTACCGATTCTCCTTCAAAGCCTTCCTCAATGTCTTACCATCAACCCAACCTTATTCATCAACCAATATACTTAATAATATAATAGTAATCAACACAAGAACTAAGTCAATTGTATCATCATTAATCCATTCAACATCAATCCATAACCTAGGGTTACGGGAATAGGGTTCATCATGAATTCTTCAAGAATTAGATTCAATACAACAATAAATGACCCTAGGCAGTCCATAAATGAATTAGGATAGTTAAAACAAGTCTAACAATCAACACATTCATCAATTCCCATCAATTCATAAGCAAGATCCAAGATTTGGGGAAATTGGGGAATGGACATGATCTACACGAAAACCCCACAATTAACATCAATTACTAAAAATATACACTTAATTGTCCATAGGTGATCACAATTCATCACAATTAATCATCAATTTCAAGTTTTGAAGAAAACTCATTGGTAGAGGAAAACCCTTGGAATTGGATGATTTAGAAATCAACTTTGAATGGACCTCTTGGGGAAAAAAAACAAGAGTGAAGAATATATACCTTAATGAAGACTAATCCACGAAATTTGAGAAGAAAAGTTGAGAATTTGGCCTTCTTCTCCAAGCTTCCAATGCTCTTCAATGGTAGTTGAGTTAGAGAGAGAATTTATAGAGAAGTGAGAGAGATTTGGGGAATTGATTTGGGTGGGTTCGAACGTCTTAAACTAACCCTAAATCAATATATAGTCACCCCTAAATTACCGAAACTACCTGTCACTGAATTGGGTTTTTTTGTGAAGTCAAATTGACTTAAATTCAACGCGAACGAATATGGGAAGTGGTTGCGCGTCGCCGGTGCAGTTCCACATTTTTTTTCTGAAATCCGATCGAGGCAGAGATCCTCATGAACTCCCCTCATCGTGAGGAAAAATGTTTCTTGCCAGTGTTGGCTGCGGGACGCGTGGCAGCCTTCAATTCTTGGTTGCACGCAGGCTGCTTTGGCAGCCTGCTCGCCAAAGTTCAGGTCCTCCTCAAGGACCCTTCGGGTGCTCATTGGGGAGTCGTGACTGAACCTTTCGACCCTATATATTATATTTTATCTATCTAAAGTCTTTTACAAGTTTTATACTCCATATGACACTCCCAAACCTTCACCAAACACAAGGGCGTCTACTAGTTCAATTTCGCTACTTTTCGGATGTCAAGGTCTTTCTTTGACATTTAGGTTGTAATACTTCTAAATTAACTTTATTATGCTAATATAGGTCTAGAAACATCATGTTAATCATTATTAGGTAAGTGAGTCTCTAGTCTAAGTAAAGGATTTTCAGAGTGTTACACTTGATGTGTTTGAATGGGGTTGTTCTCTTGAAATTGTAAGTTTCGGTTGTGATCAATACCGATGATTTGAATAGTTCTCTCGATTAAACAATATGAGTGTACAGATCCAATGAGGAAAATTGAGTTACATAGGTTATATGTGAATTCCTAGCATCTTATTATGCCTAGTCGGATGTTAAGTTAATCTGTTACGATGATTGTTTCATGCTAGCTGAAATTGTAGAGTCTTGTTTTGATAATTGTGTCGAATGCATGTGTGATGACATTTTCTTGAAACGTGTTCTTGGTAATTCATAGAACTTGCCCCGTTAGTCAAATTCATTAATGTAAAAAATTAATTGAGATAATCTTAGGCAGAATTTGTGAAGAGTGAACCAAAACTAATCGTATACCTCTTTGTGACCGCCTTGTGAGAGTGTGAATCTAATTTTTGCACCATTTGAGCCTATCCTTTTCTTTGGAAGAACCTTTAACAACTTTTACCTCTTTGTTCCATCACCTATAACGTGCATTAAGTATTGGTTTGTGTAAATAGTCAACTTAGGCGAAAAGCCTGAGTTAGGGTATGATGAAAAAGGAGAAAAGTGAAGAAGTGTGTAAAATCTGCCCCTTAAATGATCATGTTGAAAAAAATGGAACCCCTCGATATAAATGAAAAAGATGGATCCCCTCCCTACCAAAAAAGAATTAAAAGATGAATGTGAAAATAGAAAAAAGATTAAAAAGAAATAGGTTGTGAAATAAAGCTTGATAAATGAGCAAAAGAAATGGGATAGCCAATGATTCATGCTTAATTGAACATAGGGTGGATTATGAACATCATATAGTGTGAAAGAGAAGGAGAAAAAAGTTTAATGCATGACATGCTTGATGAATATAGAAGTCACTAAACCAAAATGATCATACATTTACCCTTAGCCTCGTTACAAGCCTTGAAAGACCTTTCTGATCCTGAGTGAGCTGAACATAATGTTGGTTTGAAAATAAGGGCAAGCTTATGGGTAGAGTTATGCATGTTTATATTTGTGAGTGTGAGAGTTATTTTTTAATTTTGATATTGTAAATTTTTGATGAGTTTTGTGGGAGCATGGAGTCATTCTTGGTGTGAGGGCATTTAAATGCTTTTTATAAGCTTGAACTAGCATTTGAAGAAAGCATTGTGAGCTTGAGTTATATTTGATAATGGTTAGTCAAATTATGAATCTTAGAGTGCATAATTGAACATTGCATGAGTAATTTGAACCTCTTGTGTTCATTCGTGTTGAGTCTTGAGTAGCACTATTTGTAGAAATTCTTATTGAACCGATTGATCTTGTGTTTTACTTGAGGACAAGCAAAAGTTTAAGTTGGGGTGTTGATGAGTCTGGGATTTTCACTCATTAAGGGCTTATTATTCATAAGAATTAGTGTCCTCGATGCCTATTTTGTGCTCTAAACTTATGTTTAAGTTTTAATTTGCAAATATAAAGGAAAAAGAGAAAGTCAAGGACATTAGAGGGTAAAAAAAATAAAAAAAAGATTAAAAAGGCTGAAGATAGTTAAAGATGATAATACCCAAATCCACTTGGTGAGTCGCCGAGTGGCACTCCAGCTCGCCAAATGTTCCATCGCGCCAGACCTGGTGAGAAACTAACTTGGTGATGAAATTGAACCTTCGTCGAAATCCGAATGGATTGGTGACAAACAATTTGATCGCCTAAAGTTATAGGGCCTGAATGATGAAGAATTGAGATAAAAGGGTGATGGGGAAGAGCAATTTGCACGTCACTGACCTAGTCAGTGATGTTTAGCTAACTCCACCGAGTGACTCCGAAGGCCAAAATCTTAGAGCGTATAAATTGATTTTAAAAAAAGAAGAAAAGGCATCTTGCCATTGTTAGTCTAAGATTTTTTTTTTATTGACACATTGTTTTGTCTTAGTTTGTTAGAGTTTTCTAGTAGATTTCAAGTTGGGTTTTCGATATTAAGCATTTTGGACCATTGTAAAGAGGTGGAATGCATTGCCCAACTTATGGATAATGTAGTTGGTACTAATTTCCTACTTTTTATGATGTGTAGCTAAAAACACCATTCTTGGGGGTGTGATTATGCGATTAATTGTCTCAATTAGCTTATGGGTGTTATTAATTACTGATTTCATTGTTGTTTCGAAGTGAGTTTAATTGATAAATGAGTTTTAACTTATAAATTATAGTTGTCAATGCAGTTCTAGTCTAGTGTTCTATGGTTGCTCGAGAGAGAGGTACTAGAACTAAGGTTATTAATTGATTATTGTAGTGTCGGGTTGTTGTGGGTTTAGCTCGAGAGAGTGAATCTTAATTTAATCCTACTTATCTAGCTCGATAAAGTAGATAAATTGAGGATTGGGCTGCTTCTAGTATCATGCTTGTTAAGGTTCTATAGAACTCTCTTAATTCGTGAAAGTTGATCAACAGATGGTTATTACACCTAAGTCCTAGCCTACCAACTAAGATTCAGCGACTTTTGGTAATTAGTAATCACCCGTATAGCAAAATTGGCAATTAATGGATCACATCCCCAAGTATCTCTCTACTTGATTACTCCCATGTTTTCGTAGTTATTAATTGACAAACATTACTTCCTATTTGAAACTTGTTGTCAACCCCTTTGATTCAATCTAATTATTTCGATAATTTATATTCCTACAACTGTTTAGAACATGCCTTTCACTGCGTAATTGAATTGTCTACTATATCACTCCTTGCGAAATCAACCCAAACTCTTTGTTGGATTTATACTAGATTGTGATCGCCTATATTAGTATTGGTTGAAGTGTATTTGAGCATAATCAGTGGTCCAGTTATAGTCGATGGACATCTCTATTCTTTAGGGGGAGTTTCCCCTCCCAAATGTACCGACTTTTAGCTTGTGCCTATTGTGCATGAGTTTTGAAAAGTTGTGGTAGTACTTTTAGTTTATATTAGATTATTATTTTAGGTAAAGCTTATTTCACTGTATCAGTTTTGTTCTCCATTGACATTGCAATTCCCTATGAGTTTAAATCATGAAATTCTTGAAGTTTTCATTGATAAAAATTTGAGGGATCAATCGTTTCAATATCAATGTCTTGAATAATACTCATGATCCGCATGATGTATTGTGTTGGTGTTACGAGAATGAAATCGATGTGGTTTCACCTTTGAGCAATATCTTTGAATATTCGTTTGACTAGCTACGTTTTGGTGTGAGCCTTGTAATTAACATCGTATATAAGCTTTTGATCTTTGCAGGATGTGCTAAATGAGTGTATTTCAAAGTGTCATGTTTTGTGAGATATCACTTTAAAGTATGCATGTGGAGTCCTAGAATTAATCTTGTTAGTCCAATTGTGTGAATATTGGTAAATGTGAGACATGATCTTGGGCAACAACTTAAAGAGGGAACCAAATTGTTCATAAATCCTTTGTAACTACCTTCTGAGGGGGAGAATCCATTTTGGCACCATTTGATCCTAACGTATTTGTTGATGTATAAAAGAAGCCCCTCACACCAAATTACTCCTAACTTCTCACAAAAAATCCTTTTTGAATTATTGTATTATTGTAATATCAAACTTAGGCCAAAAGCCTAAGTTGGGGTGTGAAAAGGAAGGATGGATGAAAGTCAAGTGTAAGGAAGAGAAAGAAGAAATGAGACTCAATCTGAAAGTTTTCCAAGAAGGAACCCCTCCTTATAAAAAATATTTATCATCATTGTGATGGACATAACTTGAAAAATAAAAATGAAAAAGAGAAGTGGAGGCTATAAAAGTAGAATTCCAAATAAATTGAGTCACAAGTCAAGGTTTGAGTTCTCAAATGAAAAGGAAGAAAAAGAACTTGAGAAGAGGTGTTGATGATTGCAACTATACTTTGTAAAGATACAATTCATCAATCAAAATTTACCATACCTTAACCTTTAGACCCATTACAAGCCAAAAAGACCCTTGAGATCTTTCATGAATTAGGTTTTTTCATGATTGGAAAATATGGGCAAACCTGTAGGACAGAGCTTGCATGTGTTTCTCTTTTGAGATACTGAGAGTTGCATTGACTCATATTACCTTTGTTAATTGGTTTCGTGAGAGCAGGGAATTGTTCTTGATGTGAGGGTACATGAATGCATTTGTTGAAACATATTCTTGCAATAGACAATAATCTAAGGTGATCATGCGCTTGTGTTAAGACTAGCTAGTCATCATTTGAAGATTATTTATCATGATTAAGGGTAGCATGCTATTAAGAGTAGTCTTTCTATGGGGCTTGCATTTTCTTTCTCATTGAGTACTTTAGTAGACACTTTTATTAAGCTTTTTGTTTTCTTGATTTACTTGAGGACAAACAAAAGTTTAAGTTGGGGTGTTGATGAGTGGTAGATTCGTACTAATTATAAGTCCATTGAGTCAATAATTAGTGTCCTCAATGCCTAAATTTGTCATTTCTGGAAAATGGAGTTTTACTTCCTCAACGAACTCGATTTCCTCTATGTATTTCTCTATCGGGCCCCATTCGAGATTTTTGTCCAGTACCTCTCGCTTCTCAGACATAAATACATAAAATCCTCGGTAGGATTGGCAGCATCCCCCCTCAAGGCACGATTCCGAGACAGAATATCTTGAAAGAGAAAAAAACATAAAAGTTTTCTCACCTTGATTTTCTAATAGAATATTGATCATTTGTAGTTATGGAGGCAATTGGATAAAGACAGTGATTGATGATGAAAAAATGCAAAAAATACAAAAAAAAAGAAGTGAAAAGTAAACATTGTTAATTGCCTAACATGAAAGGCGGTCTCCAATTGAGTACGACCTCTCCCAAATGACAGTGCATAACACTTTTCTCTACTAAAAGGGTTGGAGAACTCCAGTAAAGAAGATGATACGCCGAGTGAGAATGGCAGTCATGATGCACATCGTCCAAAGTGACAAAATGCAATGATAAAACAGAATGCTTGAAAGGCGAACCAAGGTGGCATTCGGCGATTTGTCGAACGTTAAAAGTCTGACTCAATCGAGCTCTCTAACTGAGGTTTAAACACCTAAAGCCTAGAGCGTTACAAGGTGAGCTGAGGAGTGAAGGGCGATTGTCACCACCCAAGGTTCCCCGTAGGCGTAACATTGTGTATAGGACCCCCAGAGGCCCCATACAAGTGACTTAGCATTCATAACATAATAAATATAAGAAAGAGATAAAGAACGAGATTTCAAGTCCAAAAGTTTTATAAAAGTAAAGTGAAAGTCTATACACTTGTCTTTTTCGCCATCTAGTACATAAAAATTAAATTTGGGCCTAACCCATACATCATGTCCAAAACATAAAGTGGGGAAGAAAACTGAAAACAATGAAAATTTGGTCCTGAATCATGAGGACTCACCATAGCTCAAAATCTCTCAAATCAACCTCTAGCCATAAAACGAAGGACCTTGACTGTCTAACCCTACATTTTTGGAAATGTAGGCAAGAGTTTATGTTAGTACAAAATATGTACCAAGTATGATAGTCATGCATAAAAACATTTAAATCATGCCAAAATTGGACATTTTCATGAGCATGCAATAATCAAACTAAAACATATAACTTGAGAGTTAGGAAGTATAAGTCATAAAACATGATCAATGCAAGTGAACATCATCTTAATACATACTTATGATACTTATTGAAGTAACCTTGGTTCATCATAGATTTACTTGTTAGTGGGAAGTAGCCTTAACCGACATTTAAGACCATGTAAGCTAGCAACATGGAATCCTATGTCTCCCACACTGAAAAAGAGTTGTCCTACTTTCCAAGGTAAGGACCATGAACTTGTAGCTATTGTGGACCCACTAGCTAATGTCTATCTACACATCCTATGATGACGCATAGTTTATGGGACTTGGGTAATCGTTACTTGTCCACTCAGTTGTAAGATTACCTCTATGGAACATTTTTAATCCTATTCATCTTAGCTCTTAAAGGAACATGGGTTATCCCCTCTTGTCCTTACATCATATGACATGGGTAATCTCCTCTTGTCATTCAATTAGAGAGCATTGGTGATCGCCTCTTGCCTCATCTTTCTGTACTAGTTCCTAAGTGATGCACATATGTTTCCTAGTTGATTCTAACGCTCTAAAGTACATCTAGACATCGTGAAATCATCCATAAACATGATATAATGAACCTTGAATCCATAATCCCATTAAACAAAGTTAAGATCAAAGTCAAAGAAGTTAAGAGAAAAGTCTAAAAGTTAAGAAGCAAGTCAAACAAAGTTTTTAATAGTTTTCAAGAGTCTTTAGCTATGTTTTAACTTTATTTTAAGACTCAAGTTTCAAGATAAGTGAAGAGTAAGGATTCAAAGTTCTTTCTTCGAAGAAATATATGGGGACTATGTATTCCCAAAGAAGTTTACAAGAAAGTTTTCACATTTAAACAAGAACGAAATTGAGATTTCTAAAGAGCCTTCGAGATAGTTTTCAGAAAAGAGTTATACCTTTATAAAATGAGGCAAGCGGGGAAACTGAGATTTCCAAGATAGCCTATGAGATAAGCTTTTGAGAACTTATCTCAAATCACAAAAGAAGTATGTTTTAAAAACATAAGAGCCAGTATATTTTGGGAGTAGTATTGAGAACCGAATTGGGGACGAGCATGATTTTAGATAACTCAACTCTCCTTAAAACCATGTAGCAACCATGGCTAGAAAAGGTCATACTTTTTAGATGTACCCTTTTCACAGTTGACTAGTGGATCCATTAGGAAGTTCAGGTCTTATACCTTTGGCCGGGTATAGGATGTGCTGGCAGTGTCAGGTAGATCATTGTATCATCACTATAGCTCTTATATGATGGTTGTCTCTTAGAGAAACTCCCACAGAAGTTAAGTTATTGTATTTTATATACACTGTTTATTTGTATTTTCATATACATCTCAGAGTTGATTGTATTTATGCATACACATAGAGTTTAGAACATGTGTTTAAACAGTCTTTCTTTATATTGCACTTATTTTTAAATTGATTTATATTGAAATGAGCCAATTATAATGAGTTTAGTTAAGCCAGGTAAGTTCTTTAGTTTCTTTTGTACTCTTTCTAGCCTATGTTGTTTAGCATTCCAACTCGCATACCGTACATTTAATGTACTGATGCTAATTAGCATGCATCGTATTATAATGCAGACGCATGTAATGAGGATCCACATCCAGCGCACCGTTGATCCAGTTGAGAACTCCAGAGTCAGTTAGTGAGCCTCCTTGCATTCGGGAGGACTCTTTTTTAATTGCTTTCACTATTTTTTTTCTTTATTAGGATGTTGAGGGGTCTGTCCCAACAACCATATTAGTTTTAGAGGCTTCATAGATAGACAGTCAGATGTTAGTCCTTTGAGTCTTTAAGTATTATTCCTTATTTTAAGACTTGGGCTGCCAGTTTTGGCCAAGTTTGAATGTTTCAGTTTTAAAAACATTATCAGTATTTACATTTTCTTTAATTCAGTTAAGTTTATGATTATTAGCTTTCCGATGAGTTAATTAATCTAGGACAAGGGTCCGTTCGAGGCCAGCAATGGTCATTGGTTTCTAGTCCCGCCCAGGGTGTAGGCGCGGAGCGTGAAAATTTTGGTATCAGAGCACAAATCAGGCATCCTAGGGATTCTATGAAGTTGTGTTTGTAGAGTCATATTTATTAGTGTGAAGCACGCAACATCTATAATTAGGAGGCTAAAACACTTAGGAAATAATCTCACTTCTTCCACACTCTTTTCGTGCTTTAGAGTTTGATCTCTACAAAGTTTCCCTCTAATTCGTGCATGTGCGTGTTTCAGATAACCATACCTCCACGAAGAGCAGTCAGAGGTCGTCCAGCAAGGAGGAATGTTAACCACAAGAACAAGGGATACCTAATGCACCAAGCATGCAACCTCAAGGAGAAGTCACCAACGCTGAATTTTGTAAGGCAATCCAAATATTAAGTCAAGGGTGACTAACAAAAATAGGCAACAACGAGAAGCTCGACAGGAATAGGCTAACACTTCAAGGATTCGTGAGTTCTTGAGGATGAACCCTCCAAGTTTCACCAGTTCAAGCACTTCTGAGGATTCGGAGAATTTCATTAAGGAACTTAAGAAGGTATTTAATGTGATGCATGTTGCGGATGCCGAGAGAGTTGAGATAGCTGCATATCAACTAAAAAATGTTTCTAAGACTTGGCTTGATCAGTTGAAGAAGGGTAGAGATGAGGATGCACCATATCCAAGTTGGGCCTATTTTCAAGAAGCTTTCTTGGGGCATTTTCTCCTTGGAAATTGAAAGAGGCTAAGGTATGGGAATTTCTTACACTCAAGCAGGATTTCTTAGTGTGCATGAGTATGGGTTAAAGTTTACCCAACTATCTTTTTATGCTCCGGAAATGGTTAAGGACATGAAGAGATCAATGAGTTTGTTTGTTGCTGGATTGGGTCGTTCAACAAGCAAGGAGGGTCGGGCAGCATTGCTTATTGGAAATTTAAAGGTTGATGATCTATGTGCAGAAGGTAAAGGAATAAAAGCTGAGAGATAGAGAGAGGAGTTCAAGAACAAGAGGGCTAAGACAGGGAATGAGTCCGGGAAGAAGAAGAGTAATGCTAACTGGTCAGCTTCCAACAGAAATAGAAGGGTCCAGCTCCATCGTCTGCTAGTGAACCTACACCTAAGAACAAGGGTGATTAATATGGTCAGAGTTCCAGAGGTAAATCTGTCTATTCATAGGGTAGTGTGGCGCAAGGAGGTAGCAAACCTCCTGCATGCGCCAAGTGTGGCAGAAACCACTCTGGAGTTTGTCATGAGGGCTCTGTTGGTTGTTTCAAGTGTGATCAAACCGCGCATTTTATGAGAGATTGTCCAAATAATAAGTAGGGAAATGGTACAGGGGAAATAGAGACTAGTCTTATTCAGTTGCTCCACTAGACAGGGTTGCACCTAGAGGAGCTACTTCTGGTACAAACTGAGGAACAAATCGCTTGTATGCTCTCAACAATCGCCAAGAGCAAGAGGATTCGCCATATGTTGTCACTAGTATGATTCAAGTCTTTTACTTTATTGTTTATGCTTTGTTAGACTCAGGAACAAGTTTATCTTTTGTAATTTCATATGTTTGCTATGAACTTTGATATTATTCCTAAGAAACTTAGTGAACTATTCAGTGTTTCTACACCTGTTGTTGAGTCCTTTCTAGCAGATAGAGTTTATCGTGATTGTCCCATTTCCGTCAATCACAAGAGTACCATGGTTGATTCAATTGAGTTAGATATGGTATACTTTGATGTCATTCTTGTTCTGGACTGGCTTTATGCCTGTTATGCCTCAGTTGATTGTAGAACTTGAGTAGTCATTCAGTTTCCAAATGATCCAGTCTTAGAATGGAAAAGCAGTTCAGCAGTGCCTAAGGGTCATTTCATTTCGTACCTTAAGGCAAGGAAGTTAGTTTTTAAGGGGTATGTCTATCACTTAGTCCGATTTAATGACTCAAGTGTTGAGTTACCTCCTATTCAGTGAGTTCGAGTAGTAAAAGAGTTTGAAGAAGTATTTTCTGGATGATCTTCCCAGTGTCCCTCTTGAGAGAGAGAGAGTCCTATCTCTATCCCTCCATATAGAATGGAACCAACAGAGTTGAAAGAGTTGAAAGAACAATTGAAAGATCTGTTAGATAAGGGTTTCATTTGACCAAGTTTCTCATCTTGGGGCGCTCCGGTCTTGTTTGTGAGAAAGAAATGTGGTTCCCTTAGGATATGTATAGATTACCATCAATTGAACAAGGTTTCCATCAAGAATAAGTATCATCTTCGTCTATCAGATTCAGGGTGCTTGTTGTTTCTCCAAAATAGATCTCAGATCTGGCAACCATCAATTAAGAGTTAGGGAATGTGATATTCCAAAGACAGCTTTCAGAACCAGATATGAGCATTATGAGTTTTTGGTCATGTCCTTTGGGTTGACCAATGCGCTTGCAGTATTCATGGATCTTATGAATAGAGTCTTCAAACCTTATTTAGATATGTATGTTATCGTCTTCATTGATGACATACTAATCTATTCAAGGAATAAAGAATATCATGCTAGTCATCTCAAAATAGTTCTCCAGACTTTGAAGGATAGAGAGTTGTATGCCACGTTCTCAAAATGTGAGTTTCCGGAGTCTGTGGCGTTCTTGGGTCACATAGTTTCCAGTGATAGAATTAGAGTTGATATCCAAAGGATAGAAGTAGTTCGGAGTTGGCCTAGACCCACGTCTCCAACTGATATTAGGAGTTTCTTGGGTTTAGCTGGCTATTATAGAAGGTTTGTAGAGTGTTTCTCATCTATTTCGTCTCCTTTGACAAAGTTGACTCTGACAATAGTGAAGTTTAAATGGTCTGAAGTTTGTGAGAAAAGCTTTCAGGATTTGAAGAAGAGGTTGACTACTGCCCCAGTTTTGACTTTACCGAAAGGTACTCAAGGTTTTGTGGTGTACTTTTATTCATCTAGAGTTGGTTTGGGTTGTGTGTTAATGAAGAATGGCAAAGTTATAGTTTATGCCTCCAGACAGTTGAAGGTTCATGAGAAGAATTATCCAACCTATGACTTAGAGTTGGATGTTTTAGTATTCGCATTGAATATATGGCATCACTATTTGTATGGTGTTCATGTTGATGTATCCACTGATCAAAAGAGCCTACAAAAATGTGTTCACTCAAAAAGAGCTTAATCTCAGACAAAGGAGGTGGTTAGAATTTCTCAAGGATTATGACATGGGCATTCTTTACCACCCGGGTAAGGCTAATGTGCTTGCTAATGCCTTAAGCAGGTTGTCCATGTTTAGTACTGCCTATCTTGAGGAAGAGAAAAAGAACTAGCAAAAGATTTTCATCGACTTGCAAGCTTAGGAGTCCGACTAATGGATTCCATAGAAGGAGGAACGTGGTGATGAATGAGGCTGAATCGTCATTAGTATCAGAAGTGAAATAAACACAAGACCAAGATCCCATTTTTCTTGAGTTGAAGGCAAATGTTCAAAAGCAAAAAGTATTAGCTTTTGAAGAAGGGGAAGATGGTGTTTTGAGATATCAAGGTAGATTGTGTGTACCTATGGTGTATTGACTCCATAAAGGATCATGGAGGAAGCTCATAGCTCCAGATATTCCTTTCATCCGGGTTCCACAAAGATGTACCGCGATTTGAGAGAAGTATATTTGTGGATTAGTATGAAGAAGGGCATTGCTGAATTTTGCTACCAAGTGCCCGAATTGCCAACAAGTTAAAGTAGAGAACCGAAAACCCGGTGGTTTGGATCAGAATATAGAACTTCCAGAATGGAAGTGGGAGAATATTAATATGGATTTCATCACATGTTTACCAAGGTCTCACAAACAGCATGATTCTATTTGGGAGATTGTCAGTAAAATGACAAAATTAGCCCCCTTTTTGTCGGTAAAGACTACCCATTTGGCAGAAGATTATGCTAATTTGTATATTCAAGAAGTGTTAAGGCTTCATGTAGTTCCGTTCTCCATTATTTCAGATAGAGGTGCACAATTCTGGAAATCCTTTCAGAAAGGTTTGGGTTCAGAGGTGAACTTAAGTATTGTCTTTCATTCTCAGACTGACGGTCAAGTTGAGCACACTATTTAGACTTAGAGGATATTTTGATGGCATACGTGATTGATTTCAAAGGGAATTGGGATGACCATATACCCCTAATTTAGTTTGCCTACAACAAGAGTTACCACTCTAGCATCTAGATGGGTCCTTATGATGCACTTTATGGAGAAGATACAGATCTCCTATTGGATAGTTTGATGTTGGTGAAGCAGGGTTGATAGAACAAGATTTATTTCACCAAGCTATGTAAAAGATGAAGGTGATTCAAGAGAGGTTGAAAACGACGCAGAGTCGTCAAAAATCCTGCACTGATGTTAGGACAAGGTCGTTAAAGTTCAAAGTAGATGATTGGGTATATCTGAAAGTTTCACCCATGAAGGGTGTTATGAAGTTTGGTTAGAAGGGGAAACTCATTCCCCAATATATTAGACCTTATCGCATAGCCAAGAGAATTAGAAATGTAGCTTATGAGTTGGAGCTACCACAAGAGTTAGGAGCAGTTCATCCGGTGTTTCACATCTCCATGTTGAATAAGTGTATGGGCGATCCATCTTTGACCATACCAACTGAAAATATTGGGATCAAGGATAGTCTATCTTATGAGTAGATTCCTGTTTAGATTCTAGATTGCCAAGTTCGCAAGTTGAGAATAAAGGAAGAAGCATCACTCAAAGTTCTTTGGTGGAACCAATTTGTTGAGGAAGCTACTTGGAGGCTAAGGAGGACATGCAGAAGAGATATTCTCATCTCTTTGAATCCAGAGAAAATGCAGATCAAGGTACTAATTTTCTTCGTAGTACTATCTAATTTGGAGTAAGCATGTTGTTTGGTTGCAATTTCTTATGGGTGTTTGAACTTAATGTTGCTACCCTAAGTCTAGTAAGAGTAATATCATTCGAGTACTAATGTTCCCAAGGGGAATATATTGTAACATCTCGCAACTAGAAACGACTAGAAAAGAGTTTAAAATCTGAAATTACTTATTTTTGGAAAGAATAAGAAAATCTGGAAAATTTGTCTAAGTTAGGAAAGTGAGTTTTTGTTATTTCCAAATGACCATAAATCTTAGCTTATGATAAGTTAGGATTAGTTGAACATATGGTTGCAAAGCCCTTATAATAATGCCGAGTTTGCGTGATTTCGATATGGAGTTATGTTTTTCGAAAGTTGGTTGTTAGAGTAAAAAAACTTCAATCCAGATTTGGGAAGGACAAATTTGTCTTTTCCTTACCTAATTTAATTAATTCATTTTTAGGAATTAATTGGGGTAAAACAAGACTTTGTTTAGTTCAGGAAAAAAAGAATTCACGCTAAGGCTTGGAGAATGGAGAAAAGAAGAGAAAGAGGAGAGAAATCAAGAACACTCAAGTTTTGCATGTGGAATTCGCCTGGGGTGATCCCTAAAAAGGTATATGAGGTCACATAGTGTTAGGTTAGTCCACCTACACGCCAATCTTGTTTAAATTCAGCGAATCTAGGTTATTTGAATGTTAAGAAAGTGAGTTCTTGAAGAACATTGTCGAAAATATTTGTTGAATTCTTGATGGTTGTGATGTTGAAGTCTCTTATTGATTTGGTTTGTGTTTCCAGGTGAATTTTTGAGTTAAATCTATTGGGTATTGAGGGTACTAATGATTCTGAGTGTTTGGGGAAAGAACCATGGAAGTTAGAGGGTTTAGAGATGACAAACGAAGGAGTAAAGTCGAGAAGACTTGGGTATGGGGGTTGAGGCGCCGCACCTCTTAGAACGCAAAAAGTTTCATTCCATAAGTCCTTGGGGCGTTGTGTCAGCCAGAGCACCCCAACCTTCTCTCTGTAAGACGAGTGCTGGCGCCCCACTCCTATCAGAGCGTCACGGATGTCAGTTCTCTCTAT
Source organism: Solanum lycopersicoides (assembly GCA_022817965.1). NCBI lineage: Eukaryota > Viridiplantae > Streptophyta > Magnoliopsida > Solanales > Solanaceae > Solanum > Solanum lycopersicoides. The sequence goes on from JAJJBR010002753.1 coordinate 4,355,069, forward strand.
TATTCCCTCATCATTTCGTACTAGTTCCGAAGTGATTTATCTATGCTTCCTAGTTGATTCTAACACTCTAAGGTAAATCTAGACATTGTGAAATCATCATTAAACATGAGATAATGAACCTTTAATCCATAATTCAATAAAATAAAATTTAAAATCAAATTCAAAGAAGTTAAGAGTGAGGTCTAAAAATTAAGAAGCAAGTCAAAATAAAGTTTTTAAAAGTTTTCAATAGACTTTAGCAATGTTTTAACTTTGTTTTAAGACTCAAGTTTCAAGCTAAGTAAGGAGTAAGGAGTTGAAGTTCTTTCTTCAATGAAATATATGGGTAATATGTATTCCCAAAAAAGTTTAAAAGAAATGTATTCACATTTAAACAAGAACGAAACTGAAATTTCCAAAGAGCCTTCGGGCTAGTTTTCATAGTTATAGCTTTATAGAATGAAGCAAGTAGGAAACTGAGATTTCCAAGATAGCCTTTGAGCTATGTTTTTTAGCACTAGTCTCAAATCACAGAAGAAGTATGTTTAAGAAACATAAGATCTAGTATATTTTGGGAGTAGTTTTGAGCACCGAATCGGGGACGAGAATGAGTTCAGATAACTCACATCTCCATAAAACCATGTAACCACCATGGGTAGAAATAGGTCATACTTTTTAGATGAACCCTTTTCATAGTAGACTAGTGGATCCATTAGGTAGTTCAGATCTTTTAGCTTTGGTCGGGTATAGGATGTGCTGGCAGCGTGAGGTACATCGTTGTATCATCATTATAGCTCTTATGTGATGGTTGTCAACTAGAGGAACTCCCACAAAAGTTATTGTATATTTATATACACAATTTATTCGTATTTTTACATACATATCAGAGTTAATTGTATCTATGCATACACACAGAGTTTACAACATATTTTTAAACAAACTTTTTTTAAATTGCTCTTGTTTTTAAATTGCTTTATATTGAAATGAACCAGTTATATTGAGTTGACTTGAGTTAGGTAAGTTCTTCCGTTTCTTCCATACTCTTTCTAGACTACGTTTTCTAGCATTCAGAGTCGCATACTCTTACATTCAATGTACTGATGCAAGTTGGCCTGCATCGTATTATGATGCGGACACAGATAACGAGGATCGGCATTCAGCGTACCGTTGATTCAGTTGAGCACTCCAAAGTCAGTTGGTGATCCTGCTTGCAATTCAGATGACTCCATTTTTTATTGGTTTCAGTATTTTTTTTATTTATTAGATGTTGAGTGATTTGTCCCAACATCCATCTCAGTTTTAGAGGCTTATAGATAGACATTCATATATTAGTCCTTTGAGTCTTTAAGTATTATTTCTTATTGTTAAGAATTGGGTTGCCAATTTTGGCCAAATTTGAATGTTTTCGTTTCAAAAACATTCTCAGTATTTACATTTACTTCAGTTCAGTTAAATTTGTGATTATTGTTTTCCGATGAGTTAAGTAAGTCAAGCCAAAGGTTCGCTCGAGACCAGCAATGGTCATCGAGTGTCTGTCCTGCCTAGGGTGTAGGCTCGGGGCGTGACAACCATATTGATGCATATGTACACTATTAAAGCAACGAATATACTTCATTTAAAATTAGTCATGAAACTTATCCCATTTAAATCTCTCCATTCTCGAAAGAAAATGTGGTAACAGTGCATAATATGTCTGAAAAAACAAAAAGACGAGTGATTGCATAATGCACATAAATATGGAATGAGAACTAAAGCTATCATAATTTGATATGCTCACATGATTGTCTTTCATTCATCCACTTAGTGGATTGTTTAGATACTTAATGGTCATAATAGATGTTTCTTCTAGATTATCTCATGTGTTCCTATTGTTATCTTGCAACTTGATGTTTGCAAAAATGTCGGAACAAATAATATGATTATGCGCACAATTTCCTAATGATCAAATTAGTCAGCTCAGTGATGAAATCACGACTCACCTTTCGAAAGTGTAGAGTAATTGAGAAGAAATAAATGTGAAATTTACTCTCAAAGTAATAAAATTGAATTTTCTCATAAAATAGTAAATAAGAAATTTACTAAATCAAAAGGCACATGACATAGTAAACTTGGAGTTTGCAACTACTAGTAATTTTATTAGTTGGCATGAATAATTGGGTCATCCCACATATGTTCATACTAAGATATAATAGATATTCATTGAGAAACTAGAAGATTCTTGAACAATTATTGTTGTTGCTTGTTCTCATGATAAGTTGAATTGGATCAACTAATGTTGGACTAAATCTCTGAATTCTTAAAAATATAAATGGTGAATATGGGCACGTTCACCTATCTTGTGATCTGATAAAGAGATGCATCTATATATAATCACATATGCGTTTGTTGTCAACCTGTAGTTCGACATTCGCAAAATTGTTCGTGCAAGATAATTAAGTTAAGAGCACAACTTTCAGAATATGAAATCAAGATAATTCATCTTAATAATATTGATAAATATTCAAGATGATGTGAAAATAAATGTGTCAGATAGTGAAATCATTGCTAATGAAAATAAAGTTTCATGTGTTAATCTGAAATATGATACCGCATACAAAAATAATTGTACGCATCAGATCAATAAATTATGATCAAATTTTATTTCAATTGATTTATGGTCAGGGACCAAATATTTTCATCTGATTATTTTGATATGTAGTATTTAATCAATGAATATAAAATGATGCACAAAAATAGATTCTCCAAAAGATTGAGATAGATGTTAGTTTATCTAAGGGGGATATTAGAAGCAATACAAGAGTTGTAAATACTCCTATTGAATGTCCTTTAAGAATAGAGTCTACGACATGCATGAAGCATGATAGACTAATCGAATCTAAATAAAAAAATCCTCGAATAAAGGGGAGGATCAAAAAATTAAGATGATCATAATAAGGAGGCAATGAGCTCTTGAAGAGCTTAGGACATATCATGAGAGGGGTACGTATCTGAAAATAATGAAGTGATGAGATCTCAGTAAGTTATGTCGTATTGTGAATCGATACAAAATGGTATATCATTAATGATATCTTTGATATAATAGCGTGCAATATTGGAAAAGATTATGAAGATATAAATTCTACGACTATTAAAGCATGTTGGTGTAGAAATAATTATCAAGTGAAAAGTGAAATTATGCATCTTGATAAGCGTAAATCTTATTTGACTTGCAAACTAAGAACTAGTAGATCTCATACATTTAATATTGAATGTCATCACTTGGCAAAATTTATATGAAAATATCCGATTGGATTCAAAATCTAAAGCATATACAAGTTTTTGGAAAACTTGTTTATAATCCTCATAAGGATTAAATAAATTCAAAATGCATAAAGCATATACAAGTATTGTTATGCAAGTTTATGACTAGAATTGAAACTCTCGAAGAGTTTTGAAAAGGCAATAGATTATTTGCTTAAAGAAGTTGAAGTAAGGAACTTGTAGAAATCTTTGATCCTAAAGGGAAGATTCATAAAGGAGATAAAAGGAAACATTTTTCGTCAAAGTTTGTCTACACCTATGAGCTTCCAAGAATGGTGATATCAACATTCAATAGGTTTTTTCAAGTAATACTATGGTTAATTTATTCACCAAGTCTCTACCAACTACAATTTTCAAGAAGATTGTGCACAATGTTGGAAAACGAAGATTGATGTTATCATTAGAGGGAGTTAATACGTGATGTACTCTCTTTTTCTCACAAGGTTTTGTCCCATTGAGTTTTCCTTGCAAGGTTTTAATGAGTCATCCATAATCCGTATTATTATATATGCGTACTCTTTTTCCTTCACTAAATTTTTTTCCACTAAATTTTATTTAGTAAGGTTTTAACGAGGCACATAATCTACCGACATTCAAGGGGGGTGTTATAAAAATATTTGTATTATAGTGAATGTCTAATTATGTGAAATATTTTTAGGATATGGTTAGGAATCCTACTTGGGGACTAAGTTAGGTTTCCCCTATAAATAAAGGGGTTTTCCTTCATTGTAAATCAGATTTGTGAATCCTGAATATCATTCAATAAGAATAAGAAGTTTTATCTCTTCTTCATACTTTCTTCTCATTGTTTTATATTATTTCATAACAATTTTTAATATTCCTTTCATTTTTATTATTTTCTTTATTCATTTTTATCTCAGCTCTTTTCTTCTTCTTACAACTTAGTAAGCACCCATGGTAGTCTTCAAATTTCACCATCACGATTTGAAAACACCACCATTACAATATCTATTAACACACCTTAATTCTTAAATAGAAATATTTTTCCTATTCTCCACACAATAAAAAATTATTAGGTAAATTACTTTACCACCATTTTTCACAATCAACTATTAGCCATTAAACACCATTGAGATATCATTTTTAAGCTATTGTAACAATTTTTTTCAGTTAACAAAATTCATTCAAGCAACTTAATAATGTTTGAAATCTCCTAAAAATTAAAATTCTCAAAATATTCTCATCAAAAAAAATTTTCACCGATAATTTAATTTTTTAGGTCATTCCTCTTATTGAACCCCTACTCTTGCAGGAATTATGTGGAGGGTTATTATTCCTCTAAGTAGGGGTGGACGTTCGGTTGTTAGGTATTCGATTTTAGAAAATGTGCACCATATTTATATCAAACTAAGATCGGTTCGTTCGGTTTTTTCTACTTCGGTTTGGTTTAGTTCAGTGTTTTTAAATCGGTTTTTCGATGTAAATAAAGTGGAAATATGATAAAGTGTTAAGAGTTTCATGTACTTCATGAAAATAAAGAGAAGGTAAATATGTGATATTATTTTTGGTTTCTCCCATACCTGAATGAATAAAGAAGAGAGCAAATATAGAACTCGCAATGTATGAGAAGGTACATAAATAGAAGGTAACAAACATTTGCTAGTTGCTACAATGAACAGAAGCTAACAAGCTAACAAGCATTTGCTACAACAATAGTTCCAGAATTAGTTGTCATTATAATTATATCAGTAAAATAATTTTTTATCGTAAAGGGCTAGCTGAAGTATAAATTTTAAATGGGTCATGTAAATATTTTGAGCAAAAAAATATTTAAGTATTATTAATTAAGAAACTTTGTTAAATAAATTTAATTTTTTTAAAATAAAACTTTGATTCTTCGGTATACCGTAGTTTTGGGACCCTTGCACCAAACTCCGAACCGAAGAACCAAAATTTCAAAAATATAGAACCGACACCAAACCGAAGAACCAAAATAATTTAGTTCGATTCGATTTTTCGATATTTCGATATTTATGTCACCCCTACATCTAAGTACCACCCACATTTTTTCCGCTTCTCAAGCTTTCTACTTATGGATCTATGGTAAGATGAAATTGAAGGATGGAAGAGGAAGAACAAGAAGAGGAAAAGAAAAAGGATGGAAGAGGAAGAACAAGAAGCGGAAGAGGAATATATATATTCAAAATTTATCAATTTAATAAAATTATAATATTTATTAGATAATATAATTTTAGTTTTCAAAAATTAAATGAAATAAACATTTCTTATTTAGAAAAAGGAAAAAGGTCTGATATATATTTGAACTTTGACCGAAATAGCTGTAATAGTATCGAACTTTGGAAAGAACCTTTTACCCATCTGCACTATTTAATATTGTATTTTAAAGGTATATATATATCCACGTAGACATCATAAAAAATGTATCATTATAAATAGTAATGTGTCCACGTAAACACATATATACCTTTAAAATTGGTTATTAAATAGTATACGGGGTAAAAGATCTTTTATGAAATTTGATATTATAATAAAAAATTTAATCAAAATTAAAGAATTTTTGACACATTTTTTCGTTCAGAAAATGTAGTCAAGAAAATGAAGAGAAAGAATATGAATAAGAGCCAAATTCGAATAAGTGTTGTAAAACTAAAGCAAAATAAGACAAGAAATATAAAAATAAAGCAATGGAAATGGGGAGACAAAAGATGAGAGCATTTCTTATTCTTCAAAGTATTAATCAAATCTTCAAGTGAATACAATATGAACTCTTATGCCTCTATTTATTGTGTAGCATAGAGGCATACAAAAGGTTAGTCATAAACATGACATTAACATGAATATAATGGGGAGGTTATGAAAGTGAAAAGTTACAAGAATAATGGTTATAAAGGTGGAGGTTATGGAGGTTATGATCATCTTCATAATGATGAAAATAGTGGAGATAATTGGTGAGTAACTTCTTGGTGTAGTGGACATCCATATTATATTATTTTATAACACTCCCCCTTGGATGTCCATAGATAATATGCCTCGTTGAAACCTTACTAGGAAAAAACCCCGTGAAAAAAATCCTAGTGAAGGAAAAAGAGTACACATATATTTTAATACGCTTGAATGTTGCCTCGTTAAAAATCTTACCAGGAAAACCCATTTGGGACAAAATCATGGTTAAGGAAAAGAGTACAACGCGTATTTTTCTCCCCCTGATAAAAACTTTACTTAATATCTTGGAGACGATGCATTCTGATCTTATATCACAACTTCTCAAATATTGATGTTGGTAATCCTTAGTGAATAAGTTTATAAGATTATCACTTGAACGAGCCTTTGAACGTCTATCTCATCATTTTGTTGAAGATCATGTGTGAAAAAGACTTTTGGTGAAATATGTTGTGTCTGATCTCCTTTGATTGTATCCTCCATTCAATTGAGCTATATATTATTTTCGTATATGGTGACTGAAATATCCTTTGTCAAAGGAAAATAATATTTTTTCGGAATATGATAGATTATGATTCAACCAAACACACCCCTGACTTACTTCATTGATCAATATGATTTGAAGAAGTGGTTACAAATGTTTGTTGAATGTCAATATATTGATGTGCCTCCATATGTAAGCAAATAGCTCATTTGCGATCGAGCTTTATGTAGATCAAATAAATATTTTGCATCTACATAATCAAATTATTTCTGACTCATGAGAGATTGATTGATTTCATTGAAGCTCGTCTTTTCTTCTCAAAGAAAGTCACACATCTTCTAGCATTTGCATAATCAACAATATGTAAGTGCACCAATTGGACTAAAACATAACATTTTAAATCATTTTCATGAGGTTGAAAAAATCATTTCTTTGTGTTAAGCAATGCCAAAATCATTGAGTACTCAATGGAATAGCTTTAAGATCTTTTAAATCCTTCAAGGATTTTCATATAACCTTCATCGTCTAGTTAGACGTAATAATCATTCATTATGCATATTCAAGTATTTCACCTATTTCCAGACAGAAACAAGTCTCATTGTATTTACCATTGGAGAACATATCTCCATTTAATAATGTCAGGACTTCTGCGAAATTTTTTATGCCCCGAGGCACGAACCGTACTTTATATCTTACGGTTATACTTTCGCACAATGATTCATTTGTACCCTCACTGACATATATTTTGATCTATGAACTATATGTTCAAAAGCATCACTTTTCTAAGTGAAATAAAATATACTTGAATAGTGTCAATTATTTATCAGTCCACACTATATGACAGATTTGAATTTATGATCCTCGTAACCATTTATAGCACTGAGTGCTACATCATATCAAATATGTCGTCGACGGCCATTTTGATATCGATTCCAATACGACATAACTTATTGAGATCTCTTCATTTTTCATCATTTTCAGGTACCTGAACCTTTGCCAAGGTTTTATGAAATGTTATGTCATAGTGCTCTTTCAAAGCACTTACCTCATTATCAATGACCATTTTGATAATTTGCTCCTCTCCTTCCTCAATGAATTTTACATTAGGAATCGATTGGTCTATCATGCTTTTGGCGTACCTAAAATCTGTCCTTCAAGGACTATTTATTGGAGCATTTGCAGCTTAATTAAAATATTGGGTCAGCGAATACATCTGGCAAATTACTTGCAACATTTTGCAAATGAATTATCTCTTGAACTTCAAGTTCATATATATATTTTTTTAACGAGGATCTAGATAATTCACCCCACACATAACTTTCAGCTGCTACACATATCTCCCCCTAATGTTAGAAAATCTAACATTCACCCTCAACCTCAATTGGGGATCCATCTTTGTGCATGTTGGAGCAATAAAATCATATTGGACACGTCAAATTTTTAGATGGAAATTAATTGGTTCTTGACCCTGAACCAATTGTGTTGGGAGAACCTTGTTGGCTTGATGCATACATGTTAAATAAACTCATCTCATATCAAATTTTATTTGAGAGATTTGTTGTCATAATCAATGGTCTAGCTATAATTGGAGGTATACAATTTCTGCTAAACCAACCAGCATTAGCCACATGATTTTATAGTTTGGAACTGTGCTCTTAATTTAATAATTCGAGCAAACAACCTTACAAAAACCAATTTATAAGTTGATACAAATGCACATGTGACTATACCATAGATGCATCATTAAATCACAATAGTAAACGATCCACATGGCAGGTGAACGGGCCCATATTCACCTTTTATATGTTCAAATAATTTCAGGGGATACAATTCATCCTTAGCTGGTACAATGATTATTTTATCACGAGAACAAACTACAAAAGAGAATTCGTGAAGAATCTTTTATTTCTTCAACATATAGCCACATGAATTCTCAATTTCTTTTGCATCACATTTGAATCGGAATGGCCAACCGATTGTGCCAACTGATATTTATTCTAGTAAACTTCTAGTTTACTTTTGCATGTGATTCCATCAGCATGCCCATATTTATATACAACAAACAAGAGAAAGACGGGTAACCTTTTATGTAAATATTCATAACCCACTTTGATTGTAGTAATTTGATGATATTTCATCTTTCAATAATTTACAGTCTCAAGAAAATAATTATTTTCTATTCCACTGAAAATTAAAAAGTTTCTTTTGAGACTTACTACAACCTTAATATTGTGAATAATTTTATTCCCCCGGATAGTAACAAATTAGCCCTTTCGGAACTCAACTAATTTTGTGTACTACCACAAATTTCACAACGTCATTCTTATGGTGATCATCTCCTTAAAGAGAAAATTATTATTATTGTCATGGTTAAAATTATTACATTCAAGACTTATTTCTTGATAACCAATGACAAATTTGTGTTGCCACACAACAACATTTGTTTTGGTCATGGCCACAACCTTTACAGAAAATAATTATTTATTTCTTTTGCCCTCCAATAGTTCATAATAAAACATACCACAATATTTGAGTAGTACTCAAAGTATATATGACCAAAATGACCATTTATGTCAAAATACTTTCTTTCAATCTCTCAAACCTCCCGTAGAGGTGAGATGTGACATTCATCCAACAATATATGAACATGTTCTTATCCATACAAACACAAGTCACAGTTTCTTCAAGAAATGAATCATAACCATTTGTACATGTTTCATAAGTTTTTATTAGAAACTCATTGTCATGTTTTGGCATTATGTGACTCACCTCAACATCACTTTAAAAGGTCAAATGTACCAAATGTACTACCACTTTGTATTCATTTATTTTGATGGAGGATTTATAAAAAAAATTAAATTGGTTGCACCAACAACAATGTGCCCAACTTCTCATACCACTTTGATGGATAACAATTACTTTTAACAATTACCTTCACATTTGAAGGACCATCATAAGAAACAATGTGTCCAATAACCTTTCATACAATTTTAATGGACAACATTACCTTCACATTTGAAGGAACATCTTAAGAACCAATGATGTCTTCCTTTTAATTACCACAATGATGACCATTAACATTTTACCATACTCATATTCATACATTCAACCACTTGTCATTTTCAGACATATTAAGATATTACTACCACATTCACATAAGAGAATGAAGCAAATTAATTGGGTTAATTCCATGACTTTCAGTCAAAAGTATAAAACTTTATGTTAGTCATCATCATATCATCACTATAGTGCATTAGGACTTTAACCCAATGTCTTACCCATATAAAGACATCTTTGGTCATAAATAAATGGGACTTGAACCCAACTTCTTATTATCATGGTGCACCAAGACTTTAACTCGATGTCTTACCCACTTGGTGCGGTAAAACCTGAATTCACCGATTTACCCTCAATCAATGCTTTAATAAACCAAGTGCATTACCAAGAAAATAATTATCAAAAATCATAAATATAATCTAAACTTGACTTAATATACAAGAAAAATGAACAAAATCAATTAATTAGAACAACATGTTAGAATCATATAAAAGTCCCAAGTTAAAATAAATTTAAACATTTTAATAGTCTCTCTCAACATTGTTTTGAAGATAATTATAATCTACTAACCATTTTAGAATAACTACTAAACAATCTTTGTTAGTACAAATAATATATAGAATATGAAGTATACCATGCAACCGAAAAGTTATGAAGTATAGCTTGCATGAAGAATTACTAGGATAATTCATAAAAAAGAAAAATACCTACCATTGATTCTTGACGGAGGATGAGCAACTCGTGCTGATAACATGTTGTAAAACTAAAGCAAAATAAGACAAGAAATATAAAAAATAAAGCAATGGAAATGGGAGACAAAAGATGAGAGCATTTCTTATTCTTCAAAGTATTAATCAAATCTTCAAGTGTATACAATATGAACCCTTATGCATCTATTTATACTGTAGCATAGAGGCATACAAAAGGTTAGTCATAAACATGACATTAACATGAATATAATGGGGAGGTTATGAAAGTGAAAAGTTACAAGAATAATGGTTATAAAGGTGGAGGTTATGGAGGTTATGATCATCTTCATAATAAAAAAAATAGTGAAGATAATGAGTGAGTAACTTCTTGGTGTAGTGGACATCCATATTATATTGTTTTATAACAATAAGACAATTCTTCTGGCCAAAAAAAGAACAAGCCAAATTCAATTTATATTATCCTCACCAGGTCAATTATTTTGGACAGGTGTCAGCATATTAATGTTTAAGGCCACTCTATTTTACTGTCAATTTTTTGTGGTACTAATATTCTTTAGATTCTTGTAGTAATAAATATTCTTTAGATGAATGTCCTCACTTATCGCAAGTCTATCACAATTTATTCAATTAATAATGATTATAGCATGTTTAATCAAGTTTTTAATTGGTTAAAAAAAATTATTATTTCCAACAACTAATCATTTTTCTCTGTCTATCTTGTGTTTGAAATTAATATAGTAATATTAAATAAACTTTTTATATCCTCTTACAGTTTGTCATTCTATGAAGACTAAACTAGAAATGGAATACATGATAATTAAAATTAATTTGACGACAATTTCATTTTTTTGAGCTTAAAATTGAAGTCAAAATTTCAAGAATTGATCCATAATCTGAAAATATAAAACTCTAACCTCAATTAATTAGAAATGAAGTACATAATAATTAAAATTAATTTGACAAACAATTTCATTTTTTATGCTTAAAATTGAAGTCAAAATTTCATGAATTGATCCAGAATCTGAAAATATAAAACTCTAACCTCGATTAATTACTTAATTTTTATAGATTGTCAAATTCATACTTTCTAGTCTAACGAATTTCAAGAATTAAAAAATAAAAATATAATATCATTCGTGCATTAATTTTATAAAAATAACAAGTATAAAATAACAATTACTTTTAATAAGAACGAAATATACGTTACATCATAAAGAATATTAGATAAGTTAATGATGTCCATAATTCATTAATTCTTTTCATTTCAAACCTTTCATTATGTTGAACGACATGTCAAATGCCAATACAACACAAAATGAGCTGTCTGTTGATTATTTTATAAGTATAAATTTGAAGAAAAAAAAATCCTTTTTTACATTGCACTGGCTTGACATCATCTTTTTTGTTCAAGATTGAAATCCAGAAATACCAATACTTGTTTTAGGAAATTTGTGAGTATATCGTAATCAAAACTCTGCAGTTTCTTACATGATAAATACATGTTTATTAGGTTAATTACATTTACAAATTAAAGTTTAGTCTTTACATGCATAATAGTAATGGAAGAACCATATGGGATGTGTTTGACCAATCAAGTACCGGAGGATTTTGTTTTCATACTTGAAAAATATGAACTACATTTTTTGGAAATCAACATTAACAAAAACTTTTTCTTACTAGAGAGATTATCACATTTCAAACTTGGAAAATGCAACATCTCACATGATTATGGGAAAAACTGTTTTTACATTTTTCTAAAAACTATTTTTTGGAATATGAGTGATTCTGAATCAAGGTCATGAGGTCAAAATTTGGGTCTCGAGTTAAGGTTGGGGTTAAAAGTCAGATCTCAGGTTTAAACTCTTTTTATGAGGTGACGTTTAAGGATAGTTTTGAAAAGTATTATTTTGATTTAGGGGACGTGTTGAATTTTTTTCTTCTTACTTTCTATTTGGTATTGCTATTAAAAACTGCTTGTTTTTAGAAGCGTTTTTTTAAAAAATAGATTGTTTTCAAAATAATGTTTTTTGAAAAAAGCAATTTGTGTTTGAGAAATTCATTTGAAAAGTGTTTTTGATAAACAATTTGTGTTTGGTCAACTTCCTTAAAAAAATGCTTTTGAGAATCAAATTACAAAAAATGACAAGTATCAATGTATTTTTAATATTAAGATTATTTTATAGGGAGAAACTATTTTAACATCTAGAGTGTGTTTGGTATGAAGGAAAACATTTTCTGGAAAATATTTTCCAATTTTCCCATGTTTGGTTGGGACAAAAGTTTTGGAAAATGTTTTCCAAATCAACTCATTTTCCTCAAAATTAAGGAAAATGACTTCCCTTAAAAAATTAAGGAAAACATTTTCCAAAACTCTCCTCAAATTTTAATTATATTTTTTTGGGGGAAAAACATCAATTTAAAAAAAATATTTTCAATTTCAAAATTTTATTTTTTCCACCCGATCCCTGACCCCACCGGTCACCCACCCTAACCCACCCCCTCCCCAAAAAAAATTAATTTTGCTTTTTAAAAAATATTTTCAACTTCAAATTTTTATTTTTAAACTCCTAACCCCCCCCCCAACCCCAACCCCCAAAAAATTAATTTTGCTTATTAAAAATATTATCAACTTTAAATTTTTATTTTTTCACTCCTACCCCCTACCCCCGCCCCACCCACTACCCCACCACCCCATCCCTACTACCACCCCCAAAAAATAATAATTTTGATTTTAAAAAATATTTTCAATTTTATAAATTATTTTTTAATCTAGTAAAGATAAAAGATGTCTCTCAAAAATATTTTTCATTCATAAATCAAACACTAAAAATCATTTCCGGAAAATATTTTTTACTCACCAACCAAACATGAGAAAATAAGTCCAAAATCTACTTGTTTTCCAAGAAAACATTTTCTAGGAAAATATTTTTCATGGAAAACATTTTCCTTCATACCAAACACACCCCTAATACAAAAGCTTTAATTATATTTTTTAATTTAATTATTTAAAATGTATAAATTCAAATTTTCAATCAATATTGAAAAGAGAAATATCTTTGTTTGTCCTAATTTTTTGGATTCAATCTTATTTTATATTCTTTCTTCTTTTTTGTTATAATACTCTAAAGTTTCAAAAAATTAAAATTAAAATAAAATAGTATGCAAATTGAGAAACGAAAAATTTGTTATTTGTTACATTTTTGAGAGGGTCTAAATTTTTAATTCGACTTTTTCTCCTTCTTTAATGCTACAAAAACTAGAAAATAATACATAACGTAATATATATACATATACAATCATAATATATAAATAATAATATAAAACATAAATAAAAACTAATTTATTATATAAAAATAAAATGCTTGAATAATTAACCAAACTTATGAGATATGTTAATTAATTAATAAGAGATATATTGATAAATATGTATATATGTTAGGGATATTTTAGTCTTATATTCTTTTTTTTCAAAAAGAATATTTTTTTAGCATTTTCCCGAGAGAAGAAAATTGTTTCTGCTTCCGTTTAAAAGCAGTTTTAAGAATTTATCAACCACTTAGGTTCTGTTTGGAAAGTCACCTGGTAATTGGAATTGGTGTAATTACTAGGATTGTAATTATCAGCCTAATAATTACATAGTTTAGTAATTACGCTGACATGTTTGATTGTCATAGTGTAATTATACTGTAATTACACATGTTTTGTTAAGATGTCACAATATAATTACACATGTTATGATTGGATACACAATTGCAAGCATAAATTTTAAAAATAAAAAAATTAATTATTTAAAATTGATACTATACAAATAAGAAACTTTATAAATAATATTAAATTAAATATTTAAGAGATATATTCTTTTTTGAAAATATATTACTTAATAAACATATGTTCTTAACTAATATTATGAATAAATTATTGATTTATATTTTTTTTCAAATTAATATATTTAAACTGAATTGATCATAAAAACTAAAAGTATGAGTTTCTACAAACATCGTGAAATGCATGTTTGATAACAATATTAATATAAATAATATATCATAAATTATTAAATATTCGACAAAAAGATAACCTATATCAAGTCTAATTAAAAAATGACTTGCAATGTGAATTCAATATTACTAAAAAAAATTAAACTAAAAATATATCTTAAGTAATAAATTCAAAACAAATAATTTAACACTATACTCGTATAACAAATTTCAACGTAACATACATAAATATGATTTATTTTATTTTTTAAAATAAACATAAATTTATAACCTTACTTAACAATAAATTCTATTTTAATTAAAAAGTAGAATACTAAAAAAACTATGCCAATGAGGAAATAAGCATGACATAAAGAAATAGATAATACGAAAAAATTGCATAAAATCACTTGAAGTAAGGTTAAGAACGAGAAGAAAATGAAATATAATAATATAAAATAAAAATAAACTTCTAGAAATTTTTAGAATAATAAAAATAAAATTAGAACTTAAAATAATAGAAGTAAAAAAATTTAAAAACAAAAATATAAAAATAGAATTAAAAAAAATTATAAAATAATCAACTGGTAATTACACCATGTAATTATCAGTAATTCACAACCTCTGCATGTGAATTAGAGAGTGTAATTAACCCTGCCAGTTACACCAATTACATGTCGTGGTGGGTACAAATACCAAAAAATCAAAAAATCAAACCGAACAGAATTATTTCGATTCTTCGGTGTCGGTTCTTCGGTTCGGTGCCGCTTCTTTATTTTCGAAACTTTGATTCTTCTGTTCGGAGTTCGGTTAAGGGTCCCAAAACTACGGCCGAAGTTTATTAAATAAATTTAAAAATATTTAATTATATTGCTTAATTAATAATACGTATAGATTTTTTACTCAAAATATTTACATGACTCATTTAAACTTTTTACTTCAGTTAGCCCTTTACGATAAAAAAATGTTTTACTGATATAACATTATAATGTCAATTAAGTCTGGAACTATTGTTGTAGCAAACGGTTGTTAGCTTGTTAGCTTCTGTTCATTGTAGCAACTAACAAACGCTTGCACTATTAAGACATTTCAACTTCTCTCTCTACTTCAATATGTTACTATCTTCAACTAAATCTTCATTAATTCCTCGTGAACCACCATACAAGAATATTAAAGATACTACACTAAAAACTCCAAGTTAGAGAGACAAACTACTACTAAATGATCAGATACTTGATGTAGAAATGAATCAAATTGAGGAGCTCCATAGGGATCATAAACAATTTATCACGGAAACTAGAGACGAAAATCTTGTGCCAGTAATCTCGAAAAACAGATTCTACTTACTGATGATGACCTAGTTCGTCTATACGCCCCTTGGAAATTTTCTCTCATAATCATGTTATTTGGCAAACGAGTAACTCACAAGTATTTAAAAAGAAAAATTCAGGATATCTGGAAGCCAACAGAACAATTTCCCCTGATTGATCTAGGATCTGACTATTTCATCATCAAATTCACTAGAGAAGAGAATATGAAAAAAGTACTTCAAATGGTCCATGGTTTATAAATGGCCATTACCTCTCTATTAAAAGATGGGAACCAAATTTTGTTGCTGAAAAAGCAACACAAACAATCTCTGCGATATGGATCAGACTACCACAACTACCCACAGAGTTCTATTATACAGAACTGCTAAAAAAATGGAAATTCAATCGGTACTCTTCTAAAAATTGATCCATGTACAAGTTCAACTCTAAGAGAGAGAGATGCAAGACTATGCATTAAAGTTCTCATTGATGATCCCGTCACCACATACATCCAAATCGACCAGCATCGTCAACAAATAATTTATGAGGGTGAGGGATTCTTATGTAAGCATTGTGGTCGTCTGGAACATACAATTTAAAATTGTCTGCTTCATATAAAATTCAAAAAGGATAATGAAAAAATTGATACCTAATCAGATCAATTTCATCGGGTTGAGCCCAATCAATGGAAAACAGTAAGTTTTCCTAGAAGGAAGAAGGAACCCCTGAAGAGAGTTACAGGGACCTCCCCCATGCCTCTAAATCAATCTAATGCAGGTATTAATGCAAAGACTTTTCATGCTGAATCAGGTAAGTTCATATCTAATCAAAATCTACCTATTAAATCAAAAAGTGTTTCTTCTCCTCTTTTATCTTCTAACTTAAAAGGGCCATCTGTCAACTATGATAAAAAGAGACCTAGCCTAGACGCTGCAAATTCCTTGCTAAATGCAAATATTTTTTACAGCCTCAATAATTACGATGAAACATCCAAGAAGACCATTAAACTTCCATTGGTAATGGGAAATCCCCAAAATTTCAAACACAATTCTCTCTCTAAAGCTTCGATACACTCTATGGTCCCTCCCTTGGATAATACGACACCTGTCCCAGACGTGTCCTACATAGATCAGGTTAATAATATTTTAACCCCATGCAAACGTCCATTTACTACAGAACAACACGTCCCGAGCTTTAGGGCTGAGTTGGAATTTTTTTCCAATTCTCTTTCTGTTCTAAATAAATAGTTGGCTGTTTCTTCTAGCCAAGTGTCCCTTCATTCCCCCATGCATAATCCTATTGAAGATCTTACACCAACTCACGATAAACTCTCAACCAATACCATAATTCCTAAATCTTTACAAAAGGATCCTCAATCATTAATTGTTAACCATTCTTCCATCTATAATTCTAATTATCATCCTCATTATGTTGAAACCTGTCAACTGGAAAAACTTCCTTCTCCTCATCCTCTTCTTAATCACTTATACAATTCGATGAACAATCCAACTCCCCAAACCTCACAGAGCTCTCCAGCACCCCTGGTTGTAGTGTCACAACCAGTTCATCCTCTACATCAACCTCAATCACTATTAGAGATGGGGCTCGAGGGCCAGGCGGTAATCTTCTCCTTGGACATTTACGGAATAGAAACTCTGATAGTAATACAAAATCAGAATTTCTTGGCCCAGCTAGTCTCGAAGGGCCTGAAGTTGACACTGGACAACCTTCTGAATCGCTTCTGCATGTCAAATGTATCGAGCCCGCTAGCCACTGCACAAACTCCTACTCTATTTCATTCACTGTAACAACTTTGGAATTTATCAAGTCACTTCAACCCTCAGACGGAACAATTTCCACCACTCCCGTTCTTAACTCCCCCGGAGATAATAACTGTCAATCCTCTGTTCTTTCCCAGGCAGACTATTCCAATACAAGAACATGCGTTTCTAACACCCTTCATGCCTCCGTCCCAAAACTACTAAAACACTCCTCTGAATCCACCTCAAAACTTATCCGAGTCTCCAAGAGTCGTAAAGGAGTCTGCCCATCCATGGGGCTCGTTCACCGTAATTTCAAGTCTAAGAAATGCAACCCTTATGGTATTCCCAGAGGAAGAGGACAGAAAATACATTCACATCTGTCCAGTACCTCTCACGAAATGCTCATTCGATCTTCGCCCTCCACTGAACAAGGCTGTAGCGAAATACGTTGTAGTGATGACCCCAACTATGAGGGAAAGTCAGTTTCCAACCAAGAATGGGTCAGTCTCATTGAATCCAAAAAACCTCAAATCTCCAATGAATAAACCCACTTGTTTTATAGTATGGAATACCCATGGAGCTAAAGAAGACAATTTTAAAAGGAACTCTAGGGAACTTATTAATAGTCATAACCCTTGCATGGTTGCCTTACTGGAGACTAAAATGGCTTGTCACTTGACTATTAAGACTGAGTTTGGTTTTGATGACTATATTGAGGTTCCTGCTATTGACAACTCAGGTGGAATAGTTCTCCTATGGGTTTCTAGCTTGATCACAATTACTCACATCCGTCAATCACCCCAAGAAATTGATGCAACTATCCAAGTCAGGCCTAATCATATTCCTTGTATTTTGAGCATTATTTATGCTAGTAACTTAGTTGCAAATCGTAAAATTTTATGGAATAACTTATTTTCCCTATCCAGAACTATTAATTGCCCTTAGTTAATTGCTAGAGATTTTAATGATATTCTTTGTCAAAAAGATAAACGGGGAGGTGTTCTTATAGTCGTAAGAATAACACGAATTTTAAGAATTGTATTAGTCGTTGTAAGTTGTTAGATCTAGGATTTAAGGATAATAGATATACCTGGTCCAATCTACGGAAAAAGAGCCCCGACCTTATTCTTGAGAGACTTGACCATTGTTTTATAAATACTAATTGGTTAGACTATTACCTTAACGCTTCTGTTAGGCATCTCACTAAAACGCATTATGACCATAGCCCCCTTCTTATCAATCTCACTAATGCTTTTATTATGCCTCGTATCAAACCCTTTAGACTTGAGAGTTATTGGTACCACCATCCTGATTTTAAGAATGTGGTCCAGGATTGTTGGGCCAATAAAACTTATGAAGAGGCTAATCTTACTTTCATTGATAAAATTAATTGCTGGAGTAGTAACACGTTTGGAAATATTTTTAAACACAAAAAACTCTCATTGCCAGACATACTGGTATTCAAAATTCCCCCAATTATCCTTTTAGTTCCTTTTTACAAAATCTTGAGACTTCTTTAAAGATGAAATACAATAATATCCTCAAAACAGAATAAGATTATTGGAAAATTCGCTCTAGGATTAACTGGCTTAATGATGGTGATGCCAATACAAAATTCTATCACATCTCCGTTACCAATAGAAGAAGAACCAATAGAATTTCATACTTCCAAGATGATACTGGAAATTGGATCACTGAATGTGACCAAATCATATCACATACAAAGCAATACTTTGAAACTATGTTTAAGACTATTCTCTCTTGTACAAATCATAAGATTATTTCCAATGCCACTCTGAGTTTTCACCACCTTGATATTTCGTCGCTCGACAATCCCCTCCAAGATCAAGAAGTTACTCGTGCCATTTTCTCTTTCAAACCTTTTAAGGCCCCTGGTCCTGATGGGATTCATCCTTATATTTACCAAAAACATTGGTCTACAGTGAGTACTTCTGTAGTCAATTTTTGTCAACAAATCTTTCAAACAAACACCATTCCAGAATCCATAAATAACACTTATATTTGCCTCTCCCTAAATTCCCTAATGCCAGTAATCTTAAAAATTTTAGGCCCATCCGCCTTTGTAATACCTCTATAAGATAATATCCAAGATCATTGTGAATCGACTGAAACCTTTTCTAGACAAACTCATTGGCCCTTTCAATTTAGTTTTTTAAAATATCGTCGGGCTAGTGATAACGCTATGCTCATTCAAGAAATTCTATCTCACATTAATAGAAAAAGAGGTAAACGGGGCCATTTTCTACTCAAATAGATCTTGAAAAGGCTTTTGACCATATTGAATGGTCTTTTGTGTTTAGAAGTCTTCTCTACTTCAAATTTCCGCCTAATATTACAAAACTCATCATGAGTTGTATTAGTACGAGTAGAACTGTTGTCCTTGTCAATGGTTCCACTACAGATTACTTTTATCCCTCTAGAGGAATTCGAAAAGGTGATCCTATCTCACCATATATTTTTATTCTATGCATGGAACTTCTTTCCAGATACATTAATCACCAAGTAGATATTCTTAATTGGTATCCTATCACCCTTAGTAAGAATGGCCCTCTATTTTCCCATTTTTTCTTCGTCGATGATCTCACCCTCATGGCCATGGCTAATACAAAATCTGTGAATAGTATTCGTCAAGCTCTAACCATCTTCTGTCAACTTTCAGGCCATAAGATTAATTATTCTAAATCTAAGGCTATATTCTCTAATAAATGTAGTGCAGCGTTTCATAAAGAGGTTTTCCATATCTTAGGAATTAAGAGCTCTAATAATTTTGGTAGGCATCTGGGTTTCCTATTTTCCATTAAAAAAAAAAAAAACATGACTTCCAATACATTATTGATAATATGAATTGAAAGCTTTCAAACTGGAAAATTAATTTCTTCAACTATGCGGGTCACATTACTTTAGCTAGAGCAACGCTCAGCGCCATTCCGGCTTATTCCATGCAATACTTATCCCTATCAAAAAAACTTGCCATGCGATTGACAAAATCCAACGAGATTTTATATGGGGTACCACAAACAATCAGAAAAAAATGCACTATATTGGTTGGGATACAATTACTAACCCAATAAATCTTGGCGGTTTGGGACTCCATAAGGCTATAAACAAAAATAAGGCCCAACTAACTTGTTTAACTTGGAGAATCATCTCTAACCCTCATTCAATTTGGGCGAAGGCCTTAACAAATAAATATAAACCTAAAGCTGCCAGATCAACCCATTCTTTTATTTGGAAAAATATCATAATGGGAAGTACTATCTGCGCCAAGGGTATGGCTTGGAATCTAGGCTCAGGGAAGTCCCTGAATCTTTGGAATTCCAGATGGATCCCAAATTCCCCCCCACCCCCCCAGATCGCTGGCTAATGGCCCTCACTCTTCAGGAAAGTAATCTCAGAGTTGCTAACTTCTGGAATGGAAATTCTTGGAACTGGAATAGTATTTCGTTTACCTTTAAGAATGACATCATAGATCGGGTAAATTCCGTTGTCCCATCAAATGATCTCTCTATCTCTGACATCCCCTACTGGTCACTTAATCAAAATGGCCTTTTTACTACCAAATCAACATATCATCTCATTGCTCCTTCTGCTAAAAGCATATTGACTGGACAGAGTTTTACCCTTTTGTCCTTTGGCATATCTGGATCACTGGGAATCATAATACTTTCAATCAAGTTGAAATTCCTATCAAACCTCACCTTATTTTTATGAGAGCTCAAGAATATAAGCTATCAACCTTCATCAATCGGGAGACGGCTGTGTTCAAAGAAATTAACGTTAGATGGAATAAACCTCCTATAAATTACTACAAACTAAACACTGATGGGGCTTTTAAAAATTCCACAAATAATGGTGGCATAGGGGGAGTGATTCGAAATTCGACTGGAAATTGGGTCATTGGTTTCTCCAAAAAGATCCATGCAACAAACCACACTACGACGGAAATCATGGCCCTTCAAGAAGAACTTCATTTAGCTGTCAAATACAACCTCGTTCCGATTGAAGTGGAAATTGATGCAACTAAGGTAATATCTCTCCTAGATAAACCACAACCTATTTTTCATTCAGTTATTTTATCATGCAGGCAACTATTGACGAAGTTGGGGAATCCAGCACTACGGCATAACTTTCGCCAAGGAAACACAATTGCTGACCTTTTGGCAACCCAAGGATGCAATCTACCAGTCTTCAATAATATTCACATTTTTCCAGCGCCAAATCCTACAGTTCTTAAGAAGCTAGAAGTTGATAAAGAAGGTGTTACTGTTAAAAAGTGGATTTCTATAACTACTAATAATAATCTTATTAAGTTAGGTAATCTAAGTATCATCCGCTCTGATGTATCCAATCACTCTACTGTGATCCTATGACTAATGTAACAGACTCTATTATACAATATATATAATTATCCTTATTACCAAAAAAAAAATTAGCAAACGCTTGTTAGCTTCTGTTTATGTACCTTCTCATACATTGTGAGTTCTAATATTTGCTCTCTTCTTTATTCCTTCATGTATGGGAGAAATAAAAATAATGTTGCATATTTATCTTCTCTTTATTTTTATTAAGCACATGAAACTCTTAACACTTTATAACATTTCCACTTTATTTTTTTAACACCAAAAAATTGATTTAAAAACACCAAACTAAACATAATCGAAGTAGAAAAATCGATCGAACCGATCTGATCTTAGTTTGGTATAAATAGGGTTCACACTTTTCTAAAACCAAATATCGAAGAACCGAACCGAAATTTAATAAAATTGAACCAAAGAACCGAATGTCCACCCCTAATTACATGCGGACCAAGTACTTACTCTGTCCAACCAAACAAGACAGACAATGTAATTACATCAATTAAACCAAATTTAATTACCAGGATATCCTTCCAACCAGACCCTTAATTTCTCTAGATAAGTGTTTTCTTCTAAAAAAAAAACACATGACCTTTCAACAATAATGTCCAACAGGCACTTAACATAAACAAATCATTCTTCTTAAATTAGAAGAAAATGAATCCATTTGAAAAAGCATATAAATCAAACAAACATATGAAAATTAAAAACTATTTAAATATTTTAGAAATATATTTTTCTCATCTCAAACACACCTTTAATAAGTGGACTTTTAAAATATTCATATACATCCATACATATTTTAAATGAAGTCCAATTAGTGGATACCCATGGGTTATCCGTATTTTATATGGATAATCTGAATTAATTTATATTTGATCCACTTTTAAACAATTATATAACGATTTCATTTAAAATAAATTGCATCAAATGAATAACCATAGAGTTTACCTATTTTGCCACCATAGAGGTGGCTAGTAAGGTGTTGGATTAAGTTGACGACGTTACCATTTAAACGGCGATTTCTTGAGCAATGAAATGCAGCTAATTGAGGGAAAAGAACAAAATTTTATCAAAGTCCTACACAAATATGAAATCAGTAATATTAATGAACATATTACATATTTCCTTCGTTCCTTATTATTTTTTTACTTTTTTTTAGTTGTCTCTAATTATTTATCTATTTTGACAAATTAAGATATGATAAATTTATTTTACCTATTATATTCTCAATTAATTACTTTTAAAAGGAGCACTTTTTGAAAATCTTAAATTTTAAATTCTATAAATTTCATAATTAATAGGGATATAATCGTAAACTTACTTTGTCACAAAATGTTTTCTTAATAGGTATTAATTCAAAAATTGACAAGTAATTGAGAATATAAGGAGTGTTAGGGCCGGCTCTATGCTATGTAAAACAAGGCCTTTGCCTTAGGTACCCAAATTTTTGTCAATAATAAATTATGTGTTAAAATTTTTATAGAAAAATATTGATTATTATGATAAAAAGTATAATTTTTTTAAATATATTATTTTATCCTCTTTAACATCTTTTGTACTTTGTAAAAAATAAGAATTAATATTGAAAATTGTTGAACAAAGTGAATTACAAATTCTTTTTGATTTTTTTTTAAATTTTAGTTTCAAGCATTACTACAAGCATATTAAAATGAGGTATACCAAGTCATCAACTTCTTGAGTCAAATTTTACGGTTCTAACTCTTATGTTTATTTAATATTTATCAAGTTATTACTTATAGCATTATGTTAACAATACATATAATAATTGCCTCACTAAAATGATGTTTTTCAATGTTGAGTTGATAAAATCTTACCTAAAACTAATAAGTGAAAAAACTATATCAAATACTAACAATTTTCATCTAAATAGTTCAAGAAATAAATTTTGAATAAATACGTATATGAAAAAATTTATTTATATTTTAGGTCACGAATTAAAATTTCGCTTTAGGCCCCCAATTACGTTGAGTCGCCCTGAGGAGTGCATATTGTACATAAATAATGACTTGGAATCTTGGATACATGTAATAACCAGTAGATTTAAACTCTAATTACGTTTTATTACGGGCCTAAATATGTGATTAGTGTGTCTCATCAATTGAGTAAATTAATGACGCCACGTGATGTAACTGTAAGTAATATGATTAATGGTATTCGAGAAAAGTTAGCCAAATTACGAGCACACCGTGATAATATAAGAATACGACTCCATTTCATTTCTCTCCTTTTTATTTTTTTTCAAATTTCTACTTAGATGTATAACACACTTCTTATTTAAATATTAGAGGTGTAGGTTTTTAAGTAATCAAATGCCTTAATCATGATTAAAAGGATGTATGTTCACAGTTCACCATTTAAATCTGTCTAATCTAGCTATTAAAGAAAGCATGTCACATTTTTTAACATCACGGATTATATTATTTTCATTACCTATAGTTTTTCAATTTACAAAAAAAAAATGTTTCTGCGTATACTAAATTTCATTCAATTCAAAATCAACATTTAAATAAGTTAGTTTACTGAAAAGAAAATATTGTTAATCATAAAACAAAAATTTCTAGCATTTAGATATTAACTAAAAAGTATTGAAAATTACTTTGCCATAAATTATCAAAGAAGAATAAAATATTTTGTTTTTGTTAGGCAAACATTTCAAAAATGTATACATTTCAAAAATGTATACTATAGAACTAATTCCATTCGTTCTCAAAATTTTGGGAAACAGATATTTTCAATGTTTCTTATTTTGATCATGGTTAACTAATATACTTCTATGATTAAGAATTTGAAGAGGAAAATTTGGGGATTTTGGGAGAATTCATGAGAGGAATGGGTAATAATTTTTAAGGTTAGAAATGCTTATAGGGGTAGTTATAGGGTCAAAATAATACAATTTAGGGGTTAAATGCGTAAGAAAATGACCAAAAACACTCTCAATTAAAACTACTAGAAGACTCTACGGTTTGGACCTATGGTTCATGGGACTTTCTATCTATCGTTACTGGTCATCTGTAATGACCGCTAGGTCGTTTTGAGCACTAGATCTTTTTCTATCATAAAAGACTCTTCTCATAAAATATTAAATTGTCACGACCCAAAGTACCCCCTAAAAGTTATGGCACTCTTGAGTTGTCACACGGCGTACTTGACCTCTCGGAGGTCTTGCACAAGCCCTTAGACATCATTCATTGCATACATGTATGAAAAGTAGTGCGAAATAAAACTTTTCACACGAATAATATTTCAAAACATCTTTCATAGAAAACATAAGGAATAAGGCTAAGTCTCAAAGTTGCCATCTTAGACGTACGAATATCTTAGGTCACGGCCCATACAATACGATATAGAAATACTAAGTCTATTACAATACTTTCAATAAGGAAATCTAAACATCATGATGCTCTCGAATCTAGTGAGACATACCAACATTTGCTTGAATTAAAGGCTAGGATCCAAACTTCACTTCACGTACTCCTCTCAAATGCCACCTACACCTTTAGAGATTGACAAAATGTATGAAATTAATACATTGCATGTACTAAGTATGGCATAATGCATAAAATCATGATAAATGACATTTGTATAAAAACATGCTCTTTTTTAGTGAAACTTCATAAAATAAGCATAAGAGATCACATTAGGTCAACATAAGCACATATAGTCACATTCCACAATATAACACCAAGAACACTTCAAAACACCTACACATGAGACCCTCCTAGCAAAGGTGATTCTAAAGCTCACTTGAGTGAATTATGAAGCGACCGCCCATACAATTCCTTCACACACACCAGAGAGATCCTAAAGATTACCTAACATTAGATTATTCCCATTTCATACATATAACTCCCTACCTAGAATTACTCTAATACTCACCTAAGTAAGACATGAAGAGAACGCCCATAAACCCTCTCCAAGCCTACCTAAGCAATCCTCAAAGCTACTCTAGAGACATATTTTCATTAACATACCTTTACTTAAATCATTATGTTCATTAAACCATTTAAGAGACATTCAACACTTAAGGACTTTCACATAATTGTCTTGGAGAAGACCCAGGAAACCTACATACTAACATCTTCAAAGCCTACTCGTGCAATGTCTAGATACCGTTCCATTCCACTACCTAAACTTCATAGTACTTATCCAACACTAGAATGTATCCTACATGATGAGAATAGGCAATAACCGACATAGACCATACTAGCTAGGCATGGAATCCAGAGTCAAACCCACTCCGATAAGGGTGTTCTTCTTGCCAATGGTAGAACTAGTTAACAACCCATGTAGCCACATGGTTAAGTAATATCAAGGGTTTCTTTGTACTCTAGCCTCATCATACAACTAGAGCTACTCCCCAAGCATAGTCACTCGGTGCTAGCCTTTGTTCTCATAGAGTAATCCAATAAGGGAGCATATGAAGAGGTACCATATCTTATTCATAACCAAATCATACTAAACCTTACCAAGGAGGTCCCCTAGGGATGCCTTACAATGGTTAAGAGGATATATAAATGACTTTCATAAGGATGATTTCATGTAGTTCCATCCACTAACCCTAAGTCCACCATTCACACAAGAAGGATACCATTACGACTTTCAACTTCAAGGATACTATAGCTGTAACACTTCGAAAATTCAAGACGTGTCGTAAAGCCTAAAATAGGTGGCATGAGGTCTAGACACTGTTCTTAAGTCTATTAAAATGAATATAGGTCATTTAGGAAGTTTAGAAATCAAAATGTCTAAGAACATCCATGTCGTTTGGAGATGTGGTTTAAGGACGTACTAGCGTGCCTTAGCCTATTTAACTAGCTTTTAGGAGTCAGAAATTCATGAAATTAGGTGTAAGGGTGTATAACATGTGTCTAACATGATTCTTGGTTGAAACGTCCGGGTACGACTCCCCAAGGGCCCTCGAGGAGGACCCTAGTACGTAGGAGGCAACACTGCCTAGGCAGTGTGCAACCACGGAAGACAAACGACGGCTCGTATGTGGATCGACGGGGAGTTGATGCCAACCGTCGTCCCACACTTAGAAAAAATTGGGAATCCCTCGCCTGCACAAGTCTCTGACCAAAACGACGAGTGTGCAGGACGGAGGGGGGGCAAGTCGTCGACTCACAGACGGCCTGTCGATCGGGGTTCCGTCTGTGAGGGTCAAGTTTTCCTGCACGTTTTTAAGTTGGTTATTTTAATTAGTTAAGGGGTTAGGTGGTTAAATAGGGGTTTAAGGGAGTCTAATTAGGTTAATTAACCCTCCATATAAAAACCCCAACCCCCATTAGTCTTAACACAACTCACAAAATAAACTCTTTTCCTTCTCTCTTCTTTCTCTCTCTATTGGAAGACACCATTGAAGACTAAGATAAGGAAGGGCTTTGGGGTCTGGAAAGGGACGATTTAATCTCCAAATCTTTATCAAAACATTAAGGTATGGTATCTATTCACCTTTGAGACCTCTTTCCTCAAAGGGTTGATTCAAAGTATTTCCAAAACTTGAGTTTTCAAGTTGGTTACATCTAATCTCGAAATTGAAGTTACGAATTGAGTTGTTTATGATTTATTTAGGTTATATTGGATATATTAACATGTATTTTAACTTAATCATGATAATTGTTGATGTTTTGGTCTAAATTGAAGAGCATGATCCTCAATCCCTAACCCTAGGTTGTGATTTTGACCTACATTGTATAATGTTCATTCAATTGACTTGGTTATGGGTTGAATTACTACTAGATGATGTTGTTATGCTAATTATAAACGAATTAAGATGATGTGTAGTCTTTCTTGCTAGTTCTTGAGAAGTGATCTAGGGTATGATGAATTGACTTAATCTTAAGCTTTGATCTAGTATTGAATGGTGATGTAGTGATTCTTCTAGCCTTGTGATTATGATGTTTATTGAATTATGATGACTTGATGACCTAATTGAGTTGAACTAAGGGTTGATGGTAAGACCTTGATGATGAGTTGTGAAGGAGACTTGGTAAGTCTTATGAACCTTATTCATTACTTCAATTGTAGTTAATTGTGATTAAGTCATGATGTTGTGTTGGAGCATGACTTGTTTAGGATTGATAGGGTGGTATGGTGTTGAATTGAAATGTCTTGCCTATGGTTGTAAGGTTGATTAAGATGAAATGTTAGAAGGATGTTGATGACTACCAATGTGCCTTATTATGAATGAATATGTAAATGTGTTAACCTTACTTATATATATTGTGATGAAAGGATTATATTCATGCAATTCCTATTGAGCTATGATGATGATGATTATACAAGGGCTAGACCCTATTACCTAAACTAAGCTATGATTGATACATAAATACATTAACGACATTTCAATAATAGGGCTTAGCTTAGCACCGATTGAACTTGACAATGGGAGGTGATGACTTTCCATAGAGGAAGATTCACCCTATAGTTCTATATGTGATGTTGACTCCCCTTTGAGGGATACTCATCCAATGGATTCCCATGAGAGGAGGCCCAATTACCAAGTGGTATGAATAGGGAATACCTATCTCTTAGTTCTTGAACTATGTTGCCCCCATAGGAAGACTAGCTAGTGGATCCACATAGGAACCTATGTTTATATTTGGTTTTACTTTGGCCGGTAGACCACCTTCCATCGGTGTAAGGTTTTACAACACTGGATTCCACATTAGCTCATGTGGTATATGTCGGTTAAGACAAGTGTTCCCTAAACTAAAATTAAAGTAAGGATGTATAAACCAACTAGAGTGACTTGAGGGGTTTGACTTAGCCTAGGTAGGGGTATGGGACTCTACCTATGCCTTGCACTAGTTTGCCTTGATAGGAGCTTTGGGAGGTTAATATTAAGTATGTGTATGATGATAATGTAAATGATATTATATGATGGTGATGATGTTTATGAACATGTAATTGGTCCTTATTGCTAAGGTATGAACTTATGTGTATTTGAAAGCTATGTTATGTGAAGTAGGTTATTAATTATGGTTCTTGTTGGGTTACTTGATTGAGTAAGGTTATGGGGCTTTGCTTGGTCATTTCACTTGTTGACTTTATGAGGATTTATGATTAGTTGTCTTACTTTGCTATTTACCTGATAAACTCTTATTCATACTTGTGATGTTATTACTTGGTGATAGAGTTATATGAGATTATGGGTTCAAGTGTGTTGATATGCATGTGACTTGCTTTGACTTATTGAACATGTCCAAATGATTGGTATGGTTTGATTGATTGTGCATAAACCTTTAAAAGGGTAAAAATGGCATGATTTAACTAAATGTCCCTTTTTAGCATGCTTTGTTGTTATATGTGCATATGGTCTCATACTTAGTACAAGTGGCGTACTAACCCCATTTTCTTCCTTTTTCCCGAAAATTTTAGGTTCTGGTCGTTGAAGGCTCATTCGAGAAGACTTGAAGAAGACTTGGATATTCTCTACCATCCAAGTGGGTAGGTCCTCGCTTTTCGAGGGCAATGCCGATATCTAGCTTACGGAGTTGCTTTACTTTTTAGACTCTTATGTTCATTTTACTTCATTTGAGTACGATTTGTATAAGCCTATATGTGGCTTCTTTACATTTGATGTAAGGCTATGCCCAAATTGCTATGATCATTTAGATGGTATGAGATGATACAATCTTGAGACTTTATTCTATGTTATATATATGTATGTGCAATAAAAGTAGAAGACTATGTAATCTTCATATACGAAGGGTCTATGTATACTCGATATAACTATATATATGTGTATGTAGAGGTCTATGTAAACCTCAATGTAGAAGTAGTAAAAAATTTAATTGTTATGTATTTTTGGCCTATGAATGTTATGACGAATTCTAAGAGGTTGGTCTTAGTCCTCGAAGAGGACGCCGACGCCGGTTACATCTAGGGGGTGCTCCCTGGATGTGACAATAACCTTCTTTTAAAAAGGTTCCGCATAAATGACCTTCTTTACTATATTCAAGAATATGTTCAATTCATACATATACATTCATGACAAAGGTGTTTTAGCCTACTAAGTCAATGATTCATATTCATATTCTTCATGTATCAAGTAAGGGACACAAGTCAACCAAAATAATACATATATATACTTTCCATTATCATATATAGTATATTATTCAAGAAGCACCTAGAGACAACTTAATTGCAAGTCACCCTAAACACTTCTATAGAATTATCAACATAACTCATCCTAAAGATCATATAATCAACTAGGAAGATTCACACTCCAACATCAAGTATACACATATAAGGTATCTCTATAGCCTATCATAATCACCTATATTCAATTAGAATAACACATAATTTACTTCACCTATACAGATAAGCCATATAAACCTTCAGAATATTCACATATTCGAGTTATAACATGATAATATCATAATTCATAAAGTAATGCTGACAAGACAACATTCTTTACAATTATAGCACATAAGCACTGCCACCATAAGTGGACCATACCAATCAAAAAATTCAATACCTATACTACACAATATAGAAAGAGTTAGGTCAAACATACCACCATTTCAATGTCAACAACTCCAATCCATAGCCAATTCAACCAATTCAATCCACAAAGGCTCTTACCAATAGCCATGTGTAAGACCCCAAAAATGACTTAGGTTAACTAGAGCCTAACATGTTCCTAATGTGGTCTATTATATGGTTTTGAGGCAGTAGCTAAGAGTTTAGGTGCATTGGAAGTCAAACGTCAAAGGACGACTAAGACGTTCGACGACTAAGTCACCTATGTGCCTCGTATGTGGTTTTATGTATTTATGTGTGATTCATGAGGTTTCAGGTCCTTAAATGAGTTATTATAGCATGTATAGGCAGTGTGTCAAGTTTCGTGAAGTTTGGAGGTCAAACGTCCAAAAACGTTCATGTCGTTCGAAAGATATGCCTTGAATCGCCCATGTGTTTAAGCACGTTTCGTTGAGTTTTACGTGTTCGTTTTGGATGAAATTTATGTGAGAGGTGTTAAACTTGTAGAAGTTCATGTTTGGGTTGGAAACGTCCGGGAAATTATCCCCAAGTACCATCCAAGGGTCCTTGAGGAAGGACCCAACTTGGTTGACAAGGCTGTCCCAGGCAGGCCCCAAACGACGGAGGCATCGACGCCTAGTGGGTCCATCGACGCCCCGTCGATGGGTCTAGTCTGTGGGACTTATCCTGGGGAGTAAAGGAACCAAGGACCAGCCTCAGTCCCAGACCACGGACCAACAGGACGGTCCGTTGGTCTGGAGATGGTCCGTAGGTCCCTCCGTCTGTGGAGAAAAGTTTCCTGCGCAGTTCACTGCCAACTTAGGGGTGAATTGGTAAATTCACCCCACTTCCAAATAAGACTTTAGGCGGTTTATTAAGTGTATTTTGGGTGTTTTAAAAAAGTATATAAAGGTTAAACACTTAGAATAATTCATTCTTCAAAAAAACAAAATCCCAAAGTCCTTAAGAAATCCCAAAGTCTCCATTGAAGTCCAAAATAAAGGAAGAGCTTGGTGTGACGCTTTGAGTGGATATTCTTCATCAAAGTGAAGAATTATCTTCATTGATGTATGAATTTTGATCCTTGAAACTCGTTTCATCAAGGATCCCAACTTTCAAAGATGTTTTCAAAGTTTTCAAAGAGGAATTGTCCAATTTCATAATTCTTCCATGGGTTCTTGCATTAAAGGATTTCAAACGTCTGTATGGATTAGATTGATGTTGTATTGATGATTTTAACCTAAATTACCTATGAACCCATAATTGATGAACCTAAGATTTTGACTAAATTATGGGTTACTTGATATTGACTTAATGTTGATGAATTCATGTGTAGTTTCTTATGGGCTTTCTATTGATGTAAGAATTGTGTTCAATTGTTATCAAATTGGTATTGGATTGTTGAATCTATGTTGAATTGGTTAGATTTCATTGATTTCTATAATTGTGTATTGAATTGGTGTTCATGGCCTTGGGTAAGGGTCTTGTGTATCAAATTGAGTAAGTTGACTTGAATTGAAGTGTTGATGATGGAATGGAGGTATGCTGCCCCATTTCTTTATTTTGATGTTATTTATACTTCGATTCTATTATGATTGGTTTGGTCCACCTTTGGTGGCGGTGTTATGTGAATTGATGTGGCCTTGTCGGCGTTATTTTAGTACATTGATGATCATGGCCTTGTCGGCACTACTTGAACTTATATGGCTATTTGTGTAGTTGATTTAGTGATGTATAATCATATCTACCTATATGTGAAAGTGTGTGTTAGACTATTGATACTATCTAGATAATCATGTTATGCTTTGACTATGTGTTAAGTGTGTAGTCTTAGAATTGTTACATGGTTATTCCTAATTTGGCTATATGAGTCTAAAAAGGTTAAGTTGATAATGTTAAGGTAATGAATAGGTTGACTAAATAAGGTTAAGGGTCATTCCTAAGAGTCTAAAGAAAGATAGGCTATATGTGTTAAATGGAAGTATGTTGTGTCTTGTTTAGGTAGACTTGTGTCCCTTACTTGATGCTTATGTGAATATGTGATGTCTTGACTTAGGAACCTAAAGGGTCTTAGTCTTGAATAAATGAATATAGGTGAGACCTTGAATGATGATTAAAGGGTCATTTATGTGGAACCTTGAACTAAGTGGTAAGGTTATGAATTGTGAAGTAGTTAGCCGTAATGGTATCCTTCATGTAATGAGTGATGGACTTAAGGTTTATTGGCTGGAAGGCATCATATCATACCTTAGGAAAGTCGCGATGAGCTTCTTGTCGCCATAGTGAGATAGCCCAAATGGACCTTGCTTTGGTAGGGTAAATGTAATTGGGTCATGAACATGATATGGGACCCATTGTATGAACCTTAATGTAAATTGATCTATGAGAACTAAGGCTAGCACCGAGTGAGTATGGTAAAGGGAAGTAGTTCTAGTTAAGTATGAGACTAGAATACAAAGTACGCCCTTCATATTCCTTAACCATGTGCCTACATGGGATCTTTATGTTCTACCATTGGCAAGTAGAACACCTCATCGAAGTAGGATAGAACTTCGGATTCCATGCTTTCCTACCATGGTCTATGTCGGTTATTGCCTATTCTCATCATATGAAATACCTATTAGCATTAGAGAAGTTTATGAGGTTTAGGTGGTGGTATGGGACGCTACTTAGACATTGCACAATAGACTTTGAAGGTGTTATTGGAGTTCCTAGGTCTTGTCTAAGACCATTATTGAATGTCCTTTATGTGATGTATGTCTTCTAAATGAACTAATGAACTAATGACTTACTTTATGAAGTATGTAAGTGAATAAGTACCTAATCTAAAGTAACTTAAGGACTCCTTAGCTAAAGTGTGAAGAGGGCATATGGGATGATCTCTTTATGTCTTATATTTGGAAGTCTTGAGTATGACTCTAGTTAGGGAAGATGTTTGGTGTTGTGACATGATCTAAGCCTTAGGTAGTCTTAAGGACTATTTAGGTAATCTTGAAGAGGTCAATCATGGACGTTATCTTCTTGATTTACTTAAGTAGGTCTTTTGATAGCCTTTGGAAGGAGAGTGTCCTATCATCTATGTGTTGGTGTGTTTAGTGAGAATGATTCTATCCTAGGGAGTCTATTGGATCTCTTGAGTGTGTGTGTAAGGATTGTATGGGCGGTTGCTTCACAACTCACTCAAGTGAGACTTAGAGTCACCTTTGGTAGAAGAATCTTACCTTGATGTTTAAGATGCTTTGTAAGTGTGTATGTGACTCATTATAAGCAATCTTAAGGGTCGTTTAGGCACATCTAGAGAGTGTGTATGGGCGGTCTCTCTTTGTGTGACTTAAGTGAATCTTAGGATAGCTTTGAGTGGGATAATTACATGCTAAAGGGTGTCTAAAGTGAAGGTTAAGTACTTCACTGTACAGTGAAGAGAGGCTCACTGTTAAGTGGTCCTAAAAATGCATAAATTTGTCAATTTTCTTATGTGTTTCTAAGTTGTAAATGTTGTTATTATGATTAAATATGATTTATAAAATGAAAAGATGCATATTTCCAATAAAGTCCGTTTTCATGATTTTTATGCATAATGCATACTTAGTACATGTGGTTGTACTAATTCCATGCTTTATTTTCTATCTATAGTTCTTGGTAGGTGAAGAGCTTTGGGAAGAAGACTTGGACAAGGAGATCGTTCAAGAAGAGTTGAAGTATGTCCTCATTTGACTCGAGGGCATATATGTCATTTATGTTTCTTTATGAAGTTTGTAATAGACTATTAGTAGTATGTTTTCAATTCGTATGGGCCGTGTCCCAAGTATTGTCGTGTCTTAAGATGATGATCGAGACTTAGTGTTTTCCTATTTCTACATATATGAAAGAGTTTAAAGACTTCTATATTATTTTTATGAAAAGTTTTAATTCCGCACTACTTTTCGTTATGTATATGCGATGAATGATATGAGAGGCTTGTATGAGACCTCCGAGAGGTCGAATACGCCGGTCGCAATCCAAGATTGCACCCTATCTTCTAGGGTGTGGTTTCGGGATGTGACAAGCTTGGTATCAGAGCATAGGTTAATGAAAGTAGTCTTAGGTATCAAAAAGTCTCGAAAAGTCACGTCTAGTAGAGTCTTGACCATCGGTGTGAGTCGCGACACATCTATGGCGAGAGGCTATAGGACGATAGTGTTTCCCTTCATTTCTACTCCTATGTTCGTGCGGTAGAGTTATGTTATGAGTATCCTTCTAAAAGTGTTTCCTTGTTTTCTAGGAGATGAATACTAGAAGGATGGCCGCTAGAAGGATGGAAGAGGGAAGGGTTGATGAGGAAGTTCCTCCTCATGTTGAGCAAGTTGAGCAAGTGCTTCAAGATGGGCAAGGTGTCCAAGGTGCTCAAGTGCCTCCTCAAGGTGATCATGCCCCTAATGTGGAGGAGGTGATGAAGTGCCGGAGTTGTCTAATAGGGTGATTGGAGAGGCTTTGCTTGCTTTAGCCCGAGCCGTAACGGCTCAAGCTAACTTGAACATGGTGCCTAGGGGTAATGCTATGGAGAGCACTATGTCATCTAGGTTGAGAGACTTTGTGAGGTTGAATCCTCCAATCTTTCTTGGCTCTAAGGTGAATGAGGATCCCCAAGAATTCTTGATGGTGTGTACAAAGTTTTGAGTGCTATGGGGGTTACATCTAGGGAGAAGGCGGATTTGGCTTCTTATCAATTGAGAGATGTGTCTCAAATTTGGTACACTCAATGGAAGGACAATAGGCCGGTGGAGTCGGGTCCTATTTAGTGGGAAGAATTCAAGAAAGCTTTTCTTGGTAAGTACTTTCCCCGTGAAAGGAGGGAAGTGAAAGTAGATGAGTTTATCAATCTCAAGCAAGGCAATATGAGTGTTGAGGAATACTCTTTGAAGTTCTCAACTTTGTCTAGGTATGCACCTTCCCTAGTGTCTAATCCAATGGATGAAATGAGTCGTTTTGTGATGGGTGTAGCCGACATAGTGAGGGAGGAATGCCGTACGGCTATGTTGCATGATGATATGACTTTGGCTAGACTCATGGTGTATGCACAATCAATTGAAGATTCTAAACTTAGGAGGATGTCAAGGAACTTGAAAAGGAGTGTTGCTAGTGATCAAGTGCAACCTAGGTTCAAAAAGAGGGCTCAAACTCAAGATGGACCTAGTGTGCCTAAGAAGAAGTTTGAGAAAGGAGGTGGTTCTAGCAATGAAAAACCTACATGTGCCACTTGTGGTAAGAGACATTATGGTGAATGTCTAGTGGGTACGGTAAATTGCTTTGGATGAGGAAAAGATGGGCACAAAGTGAGAGATTGTCAAAACATTGCTTCTAGGAAGGAGGGTAAGAAGGTTGAGCCTAGTGTTCCAAAGGAAGATGCTCCAACAAAGAGGCGTTTCTATGCTCTCCGGACTAGAATTGAGAAGCAGGGTGATGGTGATGATGACATTGCTAATTCCTTGTTTCTCTCATTTAGTATGACTTCCTTCTAAGTGGGGGAGTATGGTTAGAAGATGTGCTAGAAGTATTGCATGTGCATGATGTTTAGGAGTTTGGTTGAAATTGAATTTCATTAACTTCTTTGCATTGTGTGTTTATACTGAATTATGAGCATGTTGTAAGAGGCATTTATATGATGTTATCTTTCATATTAGCATGTCTATATAATGAATTGCATAAGAGTTGCATGTTTGAAAATTTAGTAAAATCACTGTAGCTTGAAACTGCTTACTGTAAAATTTTGCCGAAATTGACTAATTGATTCTTTGGTCTAAAATTGTTGTTATGTGGTTAGAACTGATGTATATAAGTATGATATTGAATATAAAATGAGTTTTTACTATTTGGAATGAAGCATGTGAGTTTTGTAGCATAATGAGTTATAGAATTGTATTCTAGTTTCTTGTTGTGTTGTGATTGTCTTGAACTTGTGAAATTGATGTTTTCTTCTTGGTTATGGGCTGCTAAGTTGATTCTCTAAATCTTGGAAATGTTCGGAGAGTGGCAAGTGTCATTCGAGGACGAATGTTGTCCAAGTGGGGGAGAATGTAAGACCCCGAAAATGACTTAGGTTAACTAGAGCTTAACATGTTGGTAATGGTGGTGTAAGGTCCTAATGTGGTCTATTATATGGTTTTGAGGCAGTAGCTAAGAGTTTAGGTGCATTGGAAGTCAAACGTCAAAGGACGACTAAGACGTTCGACGACTAAGTCACCTATGTGCCTCGTATGTGGTTTTATGTATTTATGTGTGATTAATGAGGTTGTGAGGTCCTTAAATGAGTTATTATAGCATGTATAGGCAGTGTGTCAAGTTTCGTGAAGTTTGGAGGTCAAACGTCCAAGAACGTTCATGTCGTTCGAAAGATATGCCTTGAATCGACCTTGTGTGTTTAAGCATGTTTCTTTGAGTTTTATGTGTTCGTTTTGGATGAAATTTATGTGAGAGGTGTTAAACTTTTAGACGTTCATGTTGGGTTGGAAACGTCCGGTAAATTATTTCCAAGTACCATCCAAGGGTCCTTGAGGAAGGACCCAACTTGGTTGACAAGGCTATCCCAGGCAGGCCCCAAACGACGGAGGCATCGATGCCCAGTGGTTCCATCGACGCCCAGTGGGTCCATCGACGCCTCCTCTATGGGTGTCGTCTGTAGGGACTTATCCTGGGGAGTTATGGAACCAAGGACCAGCCTCAGTCCCAGACCACGGACCAACAGGACGGTCCATTGGTCTGGAGAAGGTCCGTAGGTCCCTCCGTCTGTGGAGACAAGTTTCCTGCGCAGTTCACTGCCAACTTAGGGGTGAATTGGTAAATTCACCCCACTTCCAAATAAGACTTTAGGCGGTTTATTAAGGGTATTTTGGGTATTTTAAACAAGTATATAAAGGTTAAACACTTAGAATAATTCATTCATCAAAAAAATAAAAATCCCAAAGTCCTTAAGAAATCCCAAAGTCTCCATTGAAGTCCAAAATAAAGGAAGAGCTTGGTGTGATGTTTTGAGTGGAGATTCTTCATCAAAGTGAAGAATTAGCTTCATTGAGGTATGACTTTTGATCCTTGAAACTCGTTTCATCAAGGAGCCCAACTTTCAAAGATGTTTTCAAAGTTTTCAAAGAGAAATTATCCAATTTCATAATTCTTCCATGGGTTCTTGCATTAAAGGTTTTCAAACGTCTATTATGGATTATATTGATGTTGTATTGATGATTTTAACCTAAATTACCTATGAACCCATGTAATTGATGAACCTAAGATTTTGACTAAATTATGGGTTACTTGATATTGACTTAATGTTGATGAATTCATGTGTAGTTTCTTATGGGCTTTCTATTGATGTAAGAATTGTGTTCAATTGTTATCAAATTGGTATTGGATTGTTGAATCTATGTTGAATTGGTTAGATTTCATTGATTTCTATAATTGTGTATTGAATTGGTGTTCATGGCCTTGGGTAAGGGTCTTGTGTTATCAAATTGAGTAAGTTGACTTGAATTGAAGTGTTGATGATGGAATGGAGGTATGCTGCCCCATTTTCTTTATTTTGATGTTAATTACACTTTGATTCTATTATGATAGGTTCGGTCCACCTTTGGTGGCGGTGTTATGTGAATTGATGTGGCCTTGTCGGCGTTATTTTGAGTACATTGATGATCATGGCCTTGTCGGCACTACTTGAACTTATATGGCTATTTATGTAGTTGATTTGGTGATGTATAATCATATCTACCTATATGTGAAAGTGTGTTAGACTATTGATACTATCTAGATAATCATGTTATGCTTTGACTATGTGTTAAGTGTGTAGTCTTAGAATTGTTACATGGTTATTCCTAATTTGGCTATATGAGTCTAAAAAGGTTAAGTTGATAATGTTAAGGTAATGAATAGGTTGGCTAAATAAGGTTAAGGGTCATTCCTAAGAGTCTAAAGAAAGATAGGCTATATGTGTTAAATGGAAGTATGTTGTGTCTTGTTTAGGTAGACTTGTGTCCCTTACTTGATGCTTATGTGAATATGTGATGTCTTGACTTAGTAACCTAAAGGGTCTTAGTCTTGAATAAATGAATATAGGTGAGTCCTTGAATGATGATTAAAGGGTCATTTATGTGGAACCTTGAACTAAGTGGTAAGGTTATGAATTGTGAAGTAGTTAGCTGTAATAGTATCCTTCATGTAATGAGTGATGAACTTAAGGTTGATTGGCTGGAACGACATCATATCATACCTTAGGAAAGTCACGATGAGCTTCTTGTCGCCATAGTGAGATAGCCCAAATGGACCTTGCTTTGGTAGGGTAAAATGTAATTGGGTCATGAACATGATATGGGACCCAATTGTATGAACCTTAATATAAATTGATCTATGAGAACTAAGGCTAGCACCGAGTGAGTATGGTAAAGGGAAGTAGTTCTAGTTAAGTATGAGACTGGAATACAAAGTACGCCCTTCATATTCCTTAACCATGTGCCTACATGGGATCTTTATGTCCTACCATTGGCAAGTAGAACACCTCATTAAAGTAGGATAGAACTTCGAATTCCATGCTTTGCTACCATGGTCTATGTCGGTTATTGCCTATTCTTATCATATGGAATACCTATTAGCATTAGAGAAGTTTATGAGGTTTAGGTGGTGGTATGGGACGCTACTTAGACATTGCACAATAGACTTTGAAGGTGTTACTTGGAGTTCCTAGGTCTTGTCTAAGACCATTAATTGAATGTACTTTATGTGATGTATGTCTTCTAAATGAACTAATGAACTAATGACTTACTTTATGAAGTAAGTAAGTGAATAAGTACCTAATCTAAAGTAACTTAAGGACTCCTTAGCTAAAGTGTGAAGAGGGCATATGGGATGATCTCTTTATGTCTTATCTTTGGAAGTCTTGAGTATGACTCTAGTTAGGGAAGATGTTTGGTGTTGTAGACATGATCTAAGCCTTAGGTAGTCTTAAGGACTATTTAGGTAATTTCGAAGAGGTCAATCATGGACGTTATCTTCTTGATTTACTTAAGTAGGTCTTTTGATAGCCTTTGGAAGGAGAGTGTCATATCCTCTATGTGTTGGTGTTTAGTGAGAATGATTCTATCCTAGGGAGTCTATTGGATCTCTTGAGTGTGTGTGTAAGAGATTGTATGGGCGGTTGCTTCACAACTCACTCAAGTGAGACTTAGAGTCACCTTTGGTAGAAGAATCTTACCTTGATGTTTAAGATGCTTTGTAAGTGTGTATGTGACTCATTATAAGCAATCTTAAGGGTCGTTTAGGCACATCTAGAGAGGGTTTATGGACGGTCTCTCTTTGTGTGACTTAAGTGAATCTTAGGATAGATTTGAGTGGGATAATTACATGCTAAAGGGTGTCTAAAGTGAAGGTTAAGTACTTCACTGTTACAGTGAAGAATTGGCTCACTGTTAAGTGGTCCTAAAAATGCATAAATTTGTGTAAATGTTTTCTTATGTGTTTCTAAGTTGTTAAATGTTGTTATTATGATTAAAATATGATTTATAAAATGAAAAGATGCATATTTCCAATAAAGTCTGTTTTCATAATTTTTATGCATAATGCCATACTTAGTACATGTGGTTGTACTAATTCCATGCTTTATTTTCTATCTATAGTTCTTGGTAGGTGAAGAGCTTTGGGAAGAAGACTTGGACAAGGAGATCGTTCAAGAAGAGTTGAAGTATGTCCTCATTTGACTCGAGGGCATATATGTCATTTTATGTTTCTTTATGAAGTTCTGTAATAGACTATTAGTAGTTTGTTTTCAATTCATATGGGCTGTGTTCCAAGTATT
The DNA here is from genome assembly GCA_022817965.1 of Solanum lycopersicoides. NCBI lineage: Eukaryota > Viridiplantae > Streptophyta > Magnoliopsida > Solanales > Solanaceae > Solanum > Solanum lycopersicoides. The sequence goes on from JAJJBR010002753.1 coordinate 4,395,266, forward strand.
GTCGTGTCTTAAGATGATGATCGAGACTTAGTGTTTTCCTATTTCTACATATATGAAAGAGTTTAAAGACTTCTATATTATTTTTATGAAAAATTTTAATTCTGCACTACTTTTCGTTATGTATATGCGATGAATGATATGAGAGTCTTGTATGAGACCTCCGAGAGGTCGAATACGCCGGTCGCAATCCAAGAGTGCACCCTTTCTTTTAGGGTTTGGTTTCAGGATGTGACAATGATCATCAAATTCAACCCAATAATCCTAATATACAATGATCCAAACAAGACACTATGAAAATCATCAAATTAAGACAATTTATATACAATTTTAACATAATTCATACGTATATCAATAACCCAATAAAATCTACGTAAGAATTCATTACAATTGAGACATAATCAAATCACCCATAATTTAGTCAAGAAAAGGAAATCAGGATTTGCATGGGTTCATGGAGTTTTTTTTATCCAAAATAATCAAATTAACATTAATTCCATCATAATTCATTGATTTAAAATATTTTATGCAAGAACTCATGGCTAGAATTGGAAATAGAAGAATTCATCTTTTTTATAATTCTTGAAATTCATTGAAATTAGATCCTTGAAGAAAGAGGATTCAAGGATAAAACACCATACCTTAATTTTGATTAAAAACCCACAAAATTGATGGAGAAAAACTTGGAATATCAGTCTTCTTCCTTGGAGCTTTAAATCTTCATCAATGGAGGTTTTTGGAGAGAAGAGATGGAGAAGTTTTATTTTGGACTTGAGGGTTTTGATTTGAATGGTGAATTGAGATTGAAAAAGGTTCAATAACCACCTATAATAATTCCCCAAAAAACCCAAAAGACCCCTGCACTTATAGGACCTTTTAACCAAGTCAAACTCAACTTAAATTTTTGGAATTATCGTCGGGAAACAAGTACGCAGCGCGGAGCTGCTCCCGCATGTTTTTTGAAATTAAATTCCAAAAAAGTAGAGTCCGCCTCGTGTACACAACGCGGACCAACTTTTGTCCCTCCTTGAACCAAGTCTGGGACACGGTCTGGTTCCCTACATGAACAACATGTTGCTGCCTTGGGCAGCTTGCTAGCCCAAGGCTTGGTCCTCCTCAAGGACCCCTAAGGCGGTCCTTGGGGAGTCGTGCTCGGACATTTCAACCCTAAACACTCTCGTCTAGATGTCAGGAACCTGTCCTATCAATTTGAACCCCAAAAACACATAAAACATGCCAAGACACACTAAGACACACAAGCACGTTTCAAGGCAAATCTTTCGAACGTCATGGACGTTTGACCTCCAAACATCACCAAAACTTTAGACACTGCCTATAAACATCATTATAAATCATTTTAGTACTTTAGAACCTCATAACACACGTGTTAGGCTCTAGTTTCACCTAGTTCATTTTTAGGGGCGTTACATAAATAGGAAATTTGAACTATTTATTTAACTAAAATTATTTAATTAATGATTAGTCTTTTAAAAAATAAAATTATTTTGTGCTTAAAGGGCCAAGTCCAAAAGTCATTTATACCCTAGATCACCTTAGACCTTATTCTTGTTTGAGAAAAAAAATAATAACCTTGGAGGAAGACTTCAAGACTTCCATGATAACAAAATCACCGATCAATTGCCTCAGGTAAACCAGAATTCTCTCTATGTTATTTATATGTGTAGATTTTATATTATTAGTATAATAGTATTATATTGAGTGAGTTAGTCAAAAAAAAAGATTTTGGAAAATTCTTTCTGATTCACGTGAAAATCATGATTTGAAGGCTTTCTTTTTGCCTGTGAGCAACTCATCCGATAGTGCCTTTGTAATTCCCAAAAGTTGATCCATAATTTATTTAAAAAGAAACAAATTTGAAGTGCTACTTATTTTCTGTTTAATTTTGTTTTCCAATTTTATGAATAGTACAAGGTACTGTTTGACCATAATGATAGTTTAATAATATAGTAGTTATTAGAAAATTCTAATAAAGTGAGAGTAGTAAGAATATGATATTGGGCAAATCAATTTATGTTCATCAATTTACGTGATGATTACCATATTAAAGAGGAAACTAATGAGGGACTAATCATTGGCAAAAACAAGGTTTTGTACATTAATGAGATTCTATGTATTTTTGTTTCTGTATTACTATTATTATTGGGTTTTTAGTCGTGGTTAAGGCTACAGATTATGTAACTAGTGCTTTAAATTTTAGATTTTTCTTATAGTTATTACTTTATTGTTGAAGCTTTAATATAGGTAATCAGATTTGGTTATACAGTATTATATAAATATAGTATTTTGGTAAATTGAGATTTAACTCTAGGCTTAAACTTTAGAAATATGAGACTTGACATATTTACTTGGCACCAAGATTTATGAATTCAATTATAGATTAGGGTGAGTTTTTGGATCTAGGTTAGACCTATAGTAATAAGGGCGTCTATTGCTTACGAAGATTGCATATTGAATAGATTGGAAACATTATGAAGCTTACTAAAAGGAATGACAAAATCTTGAAGATTCATGGCACGTATTCGACATTCAAGGTATGTTAAGACTTCCTAGACTTCATTGAGGGATGTCTTCTATTCAAACATTAAAAATAAATTGTACAATGGATAAGGGTGAAAGATGGAGTCTCGTACTAATGATGTGACAGACATTGGTACGAGTATCGGTGTGAATACAGGGAAAGTTTACTACCATTTATGATGGGTTGTAATTAAGAATGCCAAAGCATATGGGCATTAGCTAATGTATTTAGTGACTTGATTTCTTGTGTGCGGATGTGTTTCTTTATCGAACCCGTATAATTGTGATAATTGAGGTGATTATATGTCATAGCGACATTTGGTTTATTGAGATGTTGCATCATCCACTTTGATTGATATCATAGTGTACACATGCATTGACATGCGATTGAGTATGAGTAAAGGTCTAACACGTGGAGATCGTCCGTGTTGAGATTGAGTTATGATTATAATTTGGGCACGTGGAGTGATTATGAGTTGAACAGGTGGAGATCGTTTGTGCTGGGGATTATTTGATTTTATGATAGTGCGTTGAGATCGTGTGCACAGACACGTGGAGATCGTCCGTGTTGGTATATGGACCTCGCGAGTCCTCCATGGGTCATGAACTCTTGATGTATTTCCGAGGATTATAATGTATATACGATTGAGAGAGTACTTGGAATTCGAGGCATTTCATTTCATGGTGTCACATTACATTGCATCTCATTACATCCTTCATTTTTATTTATTATGGGTTCTATTGGTGGTTGAAAAGTACGTAATATTTGATTTCCTCTATTTGATGGAGCTTGACTGGTAGATATAATATAGACTTGTATACATAAAGAACTAATTTTCTTACATAAACTCATGTCACTACTTTTTCGTTGTCGGTCTATGAGATATACTGGGTACACGTGGTTTCATACTCATACTACATTTGTTGCACTCTTTGTGTTGCAGATTGGATTTCAATTTCGTGTGCATATCGTGGATCTTTCAGAGCTGAGTTTTGAATTATCGTGGAGTTCTGGTGAGCTACTTGGTTGTTCTGTGGCCCACACCTCCTTCTATGTCTGTAGACGCTATCATTTTATTTTAGTATTTAGATAGGATATTTTTCTCGTCTAGATTTGTCGTTTAGTTCTAGACTTGTATCGTAGTTTTGAAGCTCTTGTAATTATGACACTAACTTGAGGTGGTATTTCTATTTTCCGTATTTATTTTGAAGACTTGGTATATTAGACATTATTTTGTTACTTACCTTTTCACGTATAAGTTGAATTGGTAAGCTTATTGGGTTGGCTTACCTATCGGTTGGAAACATAGGTACCATCAGGACTTGTGATTTTGGATTGTGACATCAACCTTAGACCCAACTAATTGAACCCAAATTCCACAAGATATCCCTATGTATCGTTGTTCATTGTACAGTTCGTAGAGTCTCAATTAAAGTCCAAAATTTTGCTAAGTCTGGATAACTTCGACGGATCTCTCCTACGATCCATAGACCACCCTACGATTTGTCGCGTTCATTTGTAGGTAAATTACTGAGACTTGAAAATTTCAAGTTCCTCAAGATCATTCCTACGACACCCTTCTACGGACCGTATACCCTTATACAGGGCCATATACTGATATGTTGCATCAAGTCAGTTTCTTCAACTTTTCAACTCAAACTTAACTTTCTAATTTTCGAGGTATTACAATATCTTTCCCTTGGGAATATTCGTACTCGAATGGGAATAAAGCTAGCATGAATAGAGTATAAAGAGATGTAACAACTCAACATGAATGCAATTTACATCAAAATGCACATAATTAAGGAGTAATCAACTCCAAGCTAAAACATAACTATAAAACAACTTTCATGAAACATCTATGCATATGGAAACATGGGAATGACTAAAATACATGAATCTCAAATGATGAGCCATGAGAAACTTAATACCTCAAGCTAGAATAGGACCGAAGGGAAAAATATCAGGATACCAGGACATCATATCGGCTTCGAGGTCGTAACACCCTAAGCTAATTGATTCCTCCAAAGGACTTTCATCGATGCAACTTCTTTATTTCTTAATTTCAGAACTTGACAATCCAAAATTCAACCGAAACTTCTTCATAAGAAAGACTTTTCTTTAAGTCTTAAGCTTTCCAACAATCTAATAGACGTAGGATCACTTTCACACTTCTTCAACAAGGAGACATAGAACACCGGTAAGGTAAATACAACTCGTAAGCTCTGTTACCAATACTTCTTAAAATTTGGTATAGGACCCACATTCAAAACTCATCACACCCTTCATAGGTAAAATTTCCAAGTAAACTCAATAATCAACGTTGAGCTAAAGATCTGTCCTCCTAGAGTCGCATGAGACAACACAAACTTCAAACACCTCTTATCATAGAGAGCCTAAAAATGAGTTATACCAATACTGAATGATAACTATTATTATAAGCAAACTTGATCAAAAGTAAAGGGTCATTCAAATTACCCTCGAATTCAATCACCCAAGCTTTCAGTATATCTTCCAACATATCAATAGTATGCTCGGCTTGCCCATCGGTCTGAGGATGAAAGACCATACTGATCTTGACTCGAGTACCAAGGCCTTTTCGGAAAGACCTCAAAAATTGTGAAGTAAACTTGGTATGTCGGTCAGGTATAATGGATAGGGGCACTCCGTGCAACCTAACCATTTTTGAGATATACAACTTAGCATAGTGTTCTTGTCTTCACGAAATGAAATGAGTCTACATCATCCTACGATCCACAATGATCCAAATCAAATTGTGTTTCCGCAGAGTGCGAGGTAAACCATAAAGAAATCTATATTCATGTCTTCCCAGTTCCAAGTAGGCATACTAATGTCTGAGACAAACCTCCTGATTTCTGATGCTTAACTTTCATTTGTTGACAATTTATTCACTTAGCCATAAATTCCACTATGTTCTTCTTCACCCTATTCCACTAATAGACTTTTCGCAATTCATGATACATCTTGGTGGCTCCCGGGTGAATAGAATTTGATTTCTCAACTCCTTAACATTCAAAATACATAATCAACCTTGATAACTAACAAGATCATTCCCCCCCCCCCCTTCAGAGAAAGTTGTAATGGCTTATTTGGAAGCCAAGTTCTCCAAATCAACCAATATCGGAACAAAATCTTGCTTAGATTTTACACCCACACATAAGATGATTCCGGCCCATTTTGATCACTAATTCTTCCCTCATATGAATCAACCAAGTGAACACCTAGCCGACTTAGTCTATGAACGTCGTGAACTAACTCTTCCTTACCATCCTTAATAGGAGTCACACTACTCATTGTCAACAAACTAAGGGCATTGTCCACAACATTCACCTTACATGGGTGATAGCAACGTTCATGTCATAGTCTTTCAAAAGTTTGATTCATCTCCATTGGCAAAGATTTAATACTTATGCTTGAACACATATTGTAAACTTTTGTAATCAGTAAACACGCACAAAATGGATATCCTTCTGCGAACCATCGACCCTTCTACAAGTTGTTGCCTAGTCCGTAAGAACATATATCAAGTCAGTTTTCTATAATTTTTCAACTCAAACTGAACTTCTAATTCACGAGGTATTACATGGAGAGGATCCAAATATTTGTTGTTGGAAAAACAATTCTTATTTTTTAAAACTATGTTATAATATATTATTGAGTTAACATCTTAAAAGGTAACTGGACTATAATAAATTATCTTTAAAATGTATTGAACTTTATTTTGTATCAGTAAAATTAATCAATTTAACGCTTTTATCTTTAAAAAATGATTCATTTACATTTATCATTAAAATAAAATCTTGAACACATAGGAGTCCAATACGTATACATCTAATAACTTGCTCTTTGATCATATGAGTTACTCAACCTTCGATATAAAAATGTGATTGTCTTCCCCCGAGTCCATGATTGTCATTCTGAGATAGTTATTTACATGTGTGTAAGAAAAGTATTAAAGATAACGCAAACGACTTTCTTCTACTAATATGCTTACATGGTATGAGAGGTTCATCGAATCTTCATAGCAATGAAAGGTTGTATTTTTTCTGCCTTCATTCTCTAATTTCATGATATCGATAACTCAATGTAAATCTTTGAGTTTACTCATCTTTCATGTAAGGCACAATATGACATAGGGAAAAGGCATGGGTTCCTTCCTTGTATAGAAAAGTCAATTACACGCTTCAACTATCATAAATATCTATTACACACTTTTACTATTTAAAAGTAAATTTAATACCACCCTGATATGTGCAACACCACTCTCAGAGTATGTGGTGTATTACACTCGCTGTCACATCAACGCCGTGTCAAAAAGCGTATTTTTATATCTTTTTTTAATTCATTTCTTTATTACTTAAGTTTTATTTTATTAATTATATTCTACAATAATTAATTTCTAATTAATTATTAAAGTTCTCTAATAATTATGTCTTCTAGATAGAAAAATGATAAAGAAGAAACTTTAGCAATGACCACCAAGAAAATTGTCTGCAATCTAGAGTTTAGTCGTGGAGTTTAAGAATTCTTTCATTCCACAATGTACCTACACAAATTTGTTTCAGATCTTTCATTGATTTGTCATGGTTAATGAGGTTTCATTGTTATTTGTTACGGCTTGTAGTTGTAAATATTTTTCCATATTTCGGCATACAGTCTTTGTTCTTTTTCCATGTTCTTCTTGGGGTTTTCTTAAAAAATCGAGATAATATAAAAATAATTTTATTCTCATTTAAATCGATCACTCAATTCACTCACAAATTTTCGTCGAAACTCCAACGATTGGAACCTCTGAATTTTTACTCCTATTTGAAGTAATTGTTTCTTGGTTGCGGGGGGGGGGGGGGGTAAGAATTTTTTTTTTACTTTTATAACTATGTGACGCACATATTTTTTTAAATTATTACTATTTTTCCATGTTAGCTTCATCTTCAGGAGGTAAATAAATTAATTTTAAAAGCAAAGGTGTGTAATAGGTCATCATAATAATTTAAGTGTGTTACTAACTTTTGGTACAAGGTCAAGGGGAAATCTATGTGTTTTCCCTAATGACATATTATCAAGGTAACGACAAAATACATGCATTGAATTTTTTGCGTTATCGTGATTTTATAATTTTGTTTATTTGTGGAGTATTACATATCATAGAAAAATAATTTAATTTCATATGTTAAATTTATTTTTATAATAATAAATGTAGTTGAATGAGTTTTTAAGATAAAAGTATTATGTTGAGTGATTTTATTGATACAAAAGAAAATTTAATGACTTTTTAGATAATTTCTCATTGTTCAGTGACTTATTTTTTTATCATTTACTATCCATGAGTAATTAATGACCATTAATCATCCTTATTATTTATGTTATCATTTTGACTGATCCAGTTTACAATCGAGTCAATTATATGGTGCTAAAAATGACTTATTGTTAAAAGCACTTTTTAAAAGGCGAAATGACATGGGCGACCTTATACTTGACTCGAATTGTAAGTCGAAACCTTCTACTTTACGAATTTTCAACTAGACACTTAAGCTCATTGAATAAGAATTTTAAGCCCCTCATTCATTGTGTACCTCACTTTCTCTGACATGAATGACACTTTATATTCACGTTCAAAAAATTAATGGCACATCATATTCGTATCAATGGCCATGTCATTTTAATATTCATCTTCTAAGAAATATTTTTTATACTTGAATTTAATGTGAAAAAAATGAATGTGGCTAGAAATGATATTTTACAAAAACAAATCAGTCATTTTTTCAAGAGCTTAACCTTTGTTTCTTCTTATTAAACAAAAATATCAATAAACTAAACAAAACACATAAAACATATGAAAACTGCAGAACATAAAATCGGAGAAATGAAGATCACCGAAAAGATAAACAGAAAATGGTGAATTTCGACGAAGTTACAATTTCTGATCTGTAATAATGGTTTTTTTAATCTTAATTAAACTTATACATATACTGACTTTTAAGAGTGTTGTCAGACACTCATATGACTAAGCAAAATGTGTTACAAAAGCTTTGTCAACGTCAAAGCTTAAATTTTTTATTTTGAACGATTTTAAGTGTATATAGTTCAAATTTTATAAAGTAAAAGGGTCCAATTTATAATCTATGTCTAGTATAAGGACTTTTCAGATTATCCCGCCTTTTAAAAATAGCTTTACAGAGAACTTCTTTTGATAATTCATTTGAAAAACATATTTGATAAATATATCGTGTTTGACTAATTTCATAAACATTAAATTTAAAAAAATGCTAAGTATCAATGTACTTTTAAAATTAAGATTATTTTAAAGAGAGAAATTATTTTATTTATCTATTGTAAAAGAAATATTAATTCTTATTTTTATTAAATTATAATGTACATATTAAATTTTTCAATTAATATTGTACATATAAAAATAAAAATAAACTAAATATTGATATAATCCTGCAAAAATATTGTTGTTATTTCTTTTCTAATCCTACAAAAACATTGTTATTAACATTTTTGCTAATTCTGTAAAATAAAATAATGAAATTAATATAAAAAATACAATTCTTAAAAGAAATTTAACCAAACATATTAGTTAAGTTAACTAATTAATAAGGAATATATTGGTTAATATGTATATAAGTAAGGGATATTTTGGTCTTAAAAAAAATAATTTCCAACTTCTGCTTCTGCCTTTTTCTAAGAATCAGAAATTTTGAGTTTCTTCCAACAATAGAAAAACTACTTCTGCTTTCATTTAAAAGTAGTTTTATTAATTTCTCGAACACCTTTATTTTTTTTGTAAAAAATATCTCAAAATAAATAGTTTCATCCTCTCAATAGCAATTGTCAAGCAATCTCTAAGTTTGATTAACCATTAATACTTTTTGAATTCTTATATTGATTACCGGTTTCAGTATCTACAATTTACTACTCCTCTAATCTATTTTTATTTGTTCAATATATTAAAGATAATTGTCTAACTTTATTTGTTCAGTTTTAAAAATTTTAAAATATTTATTATTTTTTGTCTATTTTATTCTTGTTGTAAAATATTATTTATTTTAATATTTGAATAATTTATAATTAATAAGTGTGATATAGTAAAATTGTTTCTATATTTATTATTATTTTAAAAAGTGTGCCAACATAAACACAAAAAAGTAAAAATGCACGGAGAAAATACATACAATATACATTGAAAAGCCTTTAATGCTTTGATACTGCTTAATAATTGAGATGCTACTCTTTCTATCTAAACATTATCTCCATGTAAAATTTCCTTCGACTCAACTTTTAATTAAGAAGCAAGAAGATGCATGAAGAGAAATTTCTCCTTTCTATTTTCTATTATGCTAGATTTTTTATTTTATTAAATCTTTGTTAGTTTTTTGTTCTTAATAATTTCATAAAAGAGGGCTTCTTGTTTTGGACAATGTCTTTAGTACACCTCAATAAGCTATGAGAATTCTTATAAGTTTTTGATTAAGTATTTTTCATAAAATTTCCTACAATATTTGCAACATGGGAATACGGTAAAAGTTGTCTAAATTCGAAATAACAGTAAAGTTTAGATAATTACAAAGCCAATGTCTGAAATTTCTCGCATCGGAAAGCTGCCTTTAATAATACTTTGACTATGTTACGTAAAATTGAATTAATTTTTTTTGATGTTTTCCCCGATAATATAAATTAGGTTGAATTAATGGAAAGAATAAAAAGGTTTAGGGCTTGAGTTTTGAGGGAGATTCCCGGTGAAAGGTAACTAATTATAGTGTTTATCAATGTTTTGAGTTTATTACACTCAATCACTACTAGTAGGGTGTAAGACCCCCAAAATGAGTTAGGGTGTATAGAGCCTAAATTTTTTGTCTTAAGGTTATAAGGTCCTAAAAGGTATTAAAATATGGTATAGAGGTAGTGTGTAAACTTTGAGGTGATTTGAAAGTCAAACGTCAAGGGACGACCAAGACGTTCGACGAATAGTCACCTATGTGCCTCATATGTCTATGCGTGCTTGTAATTGTATGTCATGAGCTTATGAAGTCTTAAAATGAGTTATAATGATGTTTAATGGTAGTATATGGAGTTTCGTGAAGTTTGAAGGTCAAACGTCCAAGACGTTCGAAAGATAGCCTTAAGACATACATGTGTATGTCTTGATGGGGCCTAGCCTCTTTGGACGTGTTACGTGTATTTGTTTTGGGTGAAACTGATGTGGGAGGTCTAAAACTTGTTAAGATTTGTATTTACGTTGGAAACGTCCGGGAACGACTTCTAAAGGGCCGCGCAAAAGGGCCCATAAGAAGGACCCAAGGTTGTAGAGACACTGCCTTGGCAGTGTCAATCGCTTGAACCAAACGACGCCCAGTTAGTTGACCAACGGCCCGTTGGTGACTTCTCATGGATGGACACTTAGACTGGTCAAGTATCAACCAAATAACAGGCCAAGGTCCAATCGACTGAAGTCATAGACGGCCCGTCGATGGACCTACTGGTCGTCGATGGTGGCCTGCAACTGGTGCCTGCGCACTGCCCACTTAAGGGATGAATGGAAAATTCACCCCACGTCCTAACCTGACTCTAATTGATTTATTTACCTATTTTGGGTGTATATAAGTGATCTAAAATGTGGCCAACCCATTCCGATCTCATTCACACAAATTAAACCTTCCCTCCAAAATCAATTCTCCCTAGAAACCTCCATTGTTGTTGAAGCTCAAGAACAGCTTGTAGATTGGATTCTCATGGTTTTTAGAGGTTTTCAACTATACAAAGGTATGATAATCCTTCATCTCCAAGTAACCTTTTACTCTGAGAGTTAATCTCAAGTTTTCAAAGAAGGTTTCATGATCAAATCTCTTCTTATTCAATATAGCCATGTGTTCTTTATAAAAATGTTTTAAATGGTTAAATCATGATGAATAGATGTTAATGTATTGGTTTGAACGTGATTTTAATCCAATTGCATGATGAACCCATATTCCTTCCCTAAATCGATTTAGTCCTTGCATGGGCTTTGTGATCATGGCTTGTTAATGGTTAAATGGTTATTCTCTCACGTTGAATTGCATATACCTACTGTTATTTACGTGAATTGATTATGAATTAATGATGAAGTATCCATGTGGATCAATGTGTAAAGAATTAAACATGCCTAGTTAGAATTATAGGAGTTCACTGTAATTTGACCTTTTTATGAATAAAAGTGGAATTCGATTATGTTGTGGTTCTTGTAGGTGCTGCCTTATGTTAATAAATTGGTAGAATTGTGAATATAAATATGGTATGATCAAAGTAAAAAGGCTTGGTGTTAATTGATCTAGGTGCTTCTAAGCTATTAAGTAGTAACTTGTGATCTTGACGTAAGGTTGGTTGTTATGTGATTCAAATATGGTGAATTTCCTTAGCTACTGCCTATATGTGTAACATGATGATTATTTAGTATAATTGATTTAATATGAATGGATAACAATGGAATTGGTAACGATTGATTTAAGTCCTTCTAGCCTATAGACATTGACAGAGTAATGTATATGTTGTGATCTATATTCTAAGATGAATAAAGCATGATTTAGACTTGATTTATATGGCTTTAGTTACTTCCCTAGGTTGGTATTATTGGTATATTATGAATGTTAGTCATGGTAATCAAAGTAAAGTATATTAGTAAGTGATATATGACTCTCTACTTTCTAGTATATATGTGATGCCTTGTATTATGTTATAGTATGATCTTGTAGCGATTTGTACATGATTTTTTTTATGATTAAAGTGCATATAGATACTTCCCTATATATATGAATTGTTAATGAACAAGGTGTATTGATCAATGATGATCAAAGGGTGAGAAATTGGTAAGAATGTTTATCTCTTCTACTTTCCTTATAGTATGGTAGTTGATGGAGCCTTGTATGACATTGTGTGGTATGGTCCACTTATGGTGGAGGTGTTTACTTTATGGTCATTTTATATGTGTTGATTATGGCCTTGAAGGCAAATTGATGAATATATGAGTGTGTGGTTATGATGATCACACTATGTGAAGTTTATGCCTACTTTCCTATTCTAGTTGTGATATAGGTTGTATGGCTATTGTATAAGCATGTGTATATTTATGTTAGAGTAAAATGTAGGTGCTGCAATTGATGAGTCAAAATGGTTAAAGTATCCCTTACCTATGTACCCCTATGTCAATGCATGAATAGCCAAAGTTAGGAGTCTTAAGTGTAATATGAAGTTGACTTATCTCCTATGTTAAATTGTGTTGTGTGGTCTATGCTTTAAAGTGTAATATGGTCTTAAGAGGGTGGCTGTCTCAATGTGTTGTTGATGGTCATTATGTGATCATGTTGACCAATGTACACACACTCACACTTAATGCATGCTTAAAAGTAGTAAAGGTTCATGGTGTCTAAATGAAAGGTAGTTCTCATATTCACTAGTGTCTACTACTATGCATATAATGTATAAGTATGTGAAGTATGTTATGTATTCCTTAACTAGGATGACTTGATAGGTGTACTAGTATGGTCAAGGGTATGGGACCTTGTCTATGCATTGCACATGTGTACCTTGATAGGATAGTTCCTAGGTTTGGTTTCTATGTATATGAATGTGAATGTATGGGCATGTTATGAATATGACTTATATGGTATGATGAAGTATGAATGTGCATAGAGTCTTAGTGGTTTTATATGAAAGGATTGCTCATATAGTTATACCTATAGACTTATGCATTGATATATGTACATGTGTGATATTTATGTGTTATGTGAAATGTTTGCTCACATATATGTACACACACATGAATAATGATCTAGTAAATAGAGGGGCCTTGAGAGGGGTGTCCAAGAATACTCTAAAACTAGATAGGTGCTTGAATATGCTATAAGCATATGAGGAATGAATATCAAGCCTGTGTTTTATGAAAAATGTAATTAAAGGCTTTTCAATAAAGGGAACTTAGCTTAGCACCGAGTGAACTTGACAATAAGAGGTGTTGACTTCCCTTTGAGGAAGATTCACCATATGTTCCTTATAGAGTGTTGACTTCCCTTAGAGGAATATTCACCTACGGATCCACATGAGGTGGTACGGATCCACATGAGGTGGTGACTTCCCTTTGAGGAGGTTCACCCATGTTTTCTCATGAGCGGAGGCCCCAATTGCCCAATGGCATGTAGAGGATTATACCTATCTCTTAGTTCCATAAATTATGCTTGCCACATAGGATCTAGCAAAGTGAATTCACTTAGGATGCTCGGATGTATGTTAATGTTCTACTTTGGCTAGGTAGGGACACCTTCCATTGATGTAAGGCTCTACAATACCAAATTCCATGTTTAGCATCCATGGTCTTAGTTTGTTAAGGTTGTAGCTTCCCTAAAGTAAAATGGACAACGGAACTAGGATGACTTAAGGGAGGTTACTTAGGATAGGTGGAAGTAATGAACCCATCTAGACATTGCACAAGTAGCTCCTTAGGAAGTCCTAGGAAGGTGACCTAATGTGTATGATTATGGTTATGTTTTATGCATGACATTGTAGTAATTCTCTACTTGTTATAAAGATGTGCATGGTATGAATCTATATGATGTGATCTTATCCTTGTATGCACTATGTTGGTATAAATGACTCTATGATGAAGGTTGTTGACATGAATGAAGTTGTCTTCACTTATATGTTGATGTATGAATTGAATGTTAAGGTTTGCGGTCTCATGATGGGTTTACTAAGTATGTGTGAGGTTATGGGGCTTCACATGTACATTGCACTAGTAGACTAAGATTGGGGTCATGAATAAGTCTTAAAATGGTGAGTATGAAAAGAAGTAAATATATGTGTAAATGATGTAGCTTACTGTAAAGCCAATAAGACTTGACTTAAATGTGTCTATGATGTGTCATGCTTCTACTATGATATGTGTTGGCTTAGGTAGGTTATATATATACTTTCCTTGTGATCTTAAGGTGATGCATTGCACCAAGTATCACTATAGGGTTACTTGGGAGGTTAATGAATAAAAAAGAAGAGAGTTCACTGTTAAGGAAATGAGCTCACTATAAAGTGACCTCAACTATGGCTTAAATTCTATATGTGATTTTATATGATGTTTGTCCCTTGAATATGTTTATATGAAGTATGTGAATGATGTAAATACTATTGTATAAAGGTTTATGGAGATTTACTCAAAATGGCATGAAGTATGATTTCAAGAAAATGTCCCTTTTAAATGCATGTTTTTGCATGGTTGTCATACTTAGTGCATTCTTGTACTAACTCCATTCTTCTCTACTTTTTACACAAAGTGTAGGTTATGGATGCTTAAAAGATGTCTATATGATTGAGGAGCTTGATATGTGATTCTCAAGATCAAGGAAAGGAATCCTTAAGTCCAAGGATTCCTATGCTATGTCTTTATTGTAAAGTGTTTAAAGTTGTTCTTATATTTATGTCTTAAGGGCCATGTCCCTAATGTACTCTAATGTTGTTGAGTCTAAGATGACAAAGAGACTTAAGGTCTAAGTATGTAATATGATATTTTATATATATATATGAAGTAAAGTTTCTAGCATATGATGTGCTATGAAAAGTTTTAAATTTTCCGCTAAATTTACTATGTCAATGCGATGAATGATAACTATGGGCTTGTATAAGACCTCCGAGAGGTCAAGTATGCCATGTTACTTGTAGGGGGTGATCCCCGTATGTGACATAGGGTGTACAAAATCGAACCAAACCGCAAATCGAGTCAATCCGGAAAAAAAGTCTGACTAGTGGTTTGGTTTGACTTAGTTTTGATATTGAAAAAAGATTTATATATTTGGGTTGATTTGGTTTTAACCAAAAAAAATAACCCGACATTATATAAGCTATTTTAAGATTTATTTTATACATAAAATACTTACTTTGATATAATTTTAAAATATTTCTTATACTATTTCATAGTTTTATCTTTTAATATATTATTTCAAGTTTAAAACTTAGAATTCAGAATGATCTAATAAAGATTATGGTCATAGATGTTAATAATTATAATAAAACTTAAATCAAAATCAAATTAATACTAATGCAAAAAGAAAATCAATTCAACACTAAGAATGACAATAATATTGAATATTTGTTCTTTAGTTTTACATTGGTTTAGATAATTAAAATACATAATCTAATTTTAATTTCCCTTATTTAGTAATGTAACTAATACTTATTAAATTTATTTTAGCACGATTTAGTACTTTTAAATTATGATCATTTTCATTATGACTTTACAATATTTATTTTATACGATGATTTCACTATTGTTTTTAATTGAATATTTTTGTGTCATCAATACTCATCTCATATTTTGTGTTATTTTTTAAGAACCACCTTAGATAATTGTATTTTGGTTGACCTAAAGAAGTAGTTGGAGCACAAATTAATTATATGTTTGTATGCAAATTTTACCGAAAAAAATTCAAAAATCTGAAAAAAAATTGAGGTTTATTATTTGGTTTGATTTATAAATTTAAAAATTCGACATAATGGTTTGATTTGGTATTTGAAAAACCTGAACCAACCCGATGTTGAAAAATCTAAAAGAAAATCGAATTTTATTAGTTTTGTTTGGTTTATAAATTTAAATTTTTATACAAATGATTTGGTTTGATATTTGAAAAATCCGAACCAACCCGCTCATGTACACCCCTAACTACTAGTATTCATAAAAATCTTCTTAAGCTTCTCATTTTACTTTTAACGAGATAATTTATTATCACATAATTATCTATGTCTTATATTAAACCATAAATTTTAAGATTCCTTTTTTACTTTTAATTTCATACTCAATCAAACACCTTTAGATAAATGGACATACAAGAGGACTAATAATTTGAGAAGAGTGCTAGTCAAACATTACAAACTAAGAATTAATGATCAGCTAAATTAAATGGAAAAGAGAAATAGTAATCACATCACTTTCTTTTTTGTGACATTATCTGAAAAGGAAACATCATTTATTGTTCTCACTGTAATAATTGGAATATTTGTAATTAAATGTAGTATCATCTGTAAAATAAATAAAAAATGATGTAACACATTATAAAGGATCGTAGATGAGAGTTTGATTTTCCATCTCATCATAATCCTTTCAAATATTATGTACCCCCAATTAGAAAATAATGAATATATATTGTCATCATGACCAGAAAGAGTCCCAAGTTGTGTCACCAAGATGCCAAATATCAGTATTATCATCATATGACAAAGGGGTTGAATCTTGATTTGGATAGTGGTGATCTGATGATAATGATTGTTTTTTGGGTATTAAAGTCATCAAATTAGCATTTTGGGATTGTAAATTAGAGATTTGAGCTTGTGCCAAAGCAACTTGTGCTTGGAGTTTAGTCATTTGGTCATGAAGATGGGAAATTACACCAGCACTCCCATATATTGGATCTCTCATCCTTGCATTTGCTTCATAAACAGGCTATTAACTGCATCTCCTCGTTGTGTTGCTGGAAAACTGAAACCACATATGACATATAGTTTGTTATTTACTTTCTATTTTAGTTCGACGTTAATGAAATAATTTATAGTTACACAAACATTTCAGACGTATTTTTTATTTCTTTCTTTGCGTTGTACTTAAACTACATTACATAAGTTGAGACAAAGGGAGTAATACTTTTCATTTTCCAAGAATCAATACAGCTAATCTAAAGTGAAAATTGAATAAAATAAACTTAATATGTGGTGATTTCTTTTTTTTTCTTTTTTCTTTTTTCTTTTTGTATTTTCCTTGTGTCTGTGTGAGAGTGCGACTAGAGGGATCTACTCAGAACCCCCTCACTTTTAATCCAAAAACAAAAAAGGTGAAAGCTCCAACGATTTTAAAAAAAAAAAAACAAGAAAAGTGTATTGCTTGCTATTTTTGGCTAATACCTTTTTTTGGCTAAGGAACATATGCATGATTGGTCTTAATAATGGCTAACTAGCTCGTTTCAAATTTCTTTTATTCTTTTCATTTCTTTCCATGTTTTTTAATATTTGTGTTCACCAATATTCGTATAATAAAAGAAGCATAATAAATTTATACTAGTATTTACCTGCAGCAACTTGATGATGTTGCTTGCTCCAAATATTTTATGAGCGACGATGAATTTCATGGGCTCATTTGGTGGAAAGTAAGGCTTTAAAAGGCAATCTTCCAAACATCGGCGACGGAGAAATTTACACGCAGCACAAGGAGTAAACAGATTTCTATTTTCTGTTGAACAAGAAGAATAATCAGCCATATACAATTTTATCTTTAATTATCTTCTTATTAAAATTTTGTATTTCACTTTTCTGTTTTTTGTCATTTGGCATGTCATATATATATATATATATAGACTAGCTAGAGTGTCAAACATATATAACATGTCGTGTTTAATTAAAGGAAGGTCAAAGTTCATAAGTATATAATAACGTAATACTACAGTAGTACTATTACCACTTAAGGAAAATATGTTAAGTATTGTATGGACAACGTGACTTTGAAATATTTTTCAAGAACAAGACGCGTTCCTTTTCTTCTCCGAAACTGCCAAGCAGATGCAGAGGAAACTTGTTACTTCTATTAATGCAGCGAGGGTGCAGTGGTGGTGGGACTGTTTCACTCTTAATCAGATGTCGTTTTGAGTTTGAGTATATTTGGTATGGAGAAATTTTTGTTTTGAGTGTCACCCCTAAATAGACCATGCAGTGTGCAATCCGGATTTAATCGAGGCTCCAATATGAATTGTGCACAGAACGATGGGAAACCAAAATAGATATAATATGACTGATTAATTATATGTATACTAGTTCCTAGATACGCAACGCGTATTTCAAAGTTAATTATTCTTAAAAAGTGTGTAGGTACTCTTTTTGTTTCAAATTGAGTGACCTGTGTGGTTTGACTTGCCATAGAGTTTAAGAAAGTAAAACAAAACTTTTAAATTTTATGGTGTAAAACTGAAAATTTGTAAAATGTACCAAAATATTTTTTAATATTGTGACCTTAAACGTTTCACGTGAAAAATTGAAATTAATAAATTACTAAAAATGGAAAGGTTGTTCTTTTTTTAAGAAAATTAAAAAGAAGAGTAAATTAAATAAATTTAAACGGAGAAAAAATATATATAATATATAAGTGTTAACTATTTTATACAAATTCTATAATTGTAAAATAGAGATTTCTCCTAATTAACAGTTATGGAATAGTGGATTTTTCTTTAGATGTTGTAAGTTTCAATTTCGTCGCAATTTCATATTTCCTACGTAGAAATTTACTATATCTATAGTTGAAGGTTTATTTTAATTTCTATCACATTCCTCTATTTCCAAACTAGGAACTCACCTAGCTCACAACTACACTATTCATTATATATCTCAATGTTGTAAGAAAATGATTTTGAAAATATAAAAATCGTTAATTTTTTTTAAAGAAAAATCACTCCTACAATCTGAAATAGTCATTATACGTTTAATAAAAAAATTGTTTTTCGATTACTACTATAATTATAAACTTGCAACAGATTAAAAGATTTTATTTTCAAGCTTTTCGGGGGTTTAATTCCTTTCAAAATGATATTGTTTTCATCTATCCACATTACAAAAAACTAACAAAAAACGACGGTCAAATTTTAATTTGTATAAAATTATCAAAATAAAATATTTGTATACAAACATTTGTATAAAGCGTGAAAGAGAGAGACAAAAGAGAACTAGTATGGAAAATCTATATGTACATAATTATAAATGTATATATGACGAAAATATATATATTTATATATATAATTTTCTCTCGCTTTAGACAATACGAAAACCTGGTGTTTTGAATATTTTCATCACAGCTAGTTCATTGAAGATAGGGAGGGCAGTGGAGTAATTAACTTGACCTCACTAATTAGTTGTCAGCTTAGTTTAGCAGTTAGCTGTTGTTGGGATGAGTTAAATGTGAGTATTTATGTTATTGTGGACAGGTGTAGGACTGTGATAGGTTGTAAGTATAGTTAGTGAAATTGTCATTTACATTGTCAGATACAATTGTATCGTGTAATTTACCATGTTGTTGCTTTAATTAGAATGTTATCCTTTGATGAGTGATGACCCTAGCTAGTCTAAGTGTTTTATTTGGCTTGCAACAACAGATACAGTCATCACATGTTTTACTATTTTCTTATATATTATCACTTTCAATTTGGCTTCTGCCTTATCTCCTTGATCTAATTATGTTTTTATACTCATCGGTGCATATATACAAGCAACTTACAACATTTCTTTTAGACCATCGATCTTTGCGATTTAAACATGACATGGCTGCATGAGAAACCACCTTTGGCATATAAAAATATAATATGTCTAGGCACTTTGCATTCATGATTTTTAAACCATTAGCATTGCATTTTGAAGAACCAAGCATGTGGTCACTAGAACTTAAAATAAAGGAAATGATTTGTTATGTTATATATTTCTCATCTCTTTCATCATACATAATGGTTCGTTAGCTGATGAAATGCAGGTGGTGGTGGCGCCGCAAAGGAGTAATGGGGTGGAAGAGATAAGAGACTCTATGTAAATGAAGACAATCATTGGGTTTTGATGAGTCCGGAGTCAAAAAGGTAAAAGAAATTGTGAAAAATTCTAAAAGGAGATATCAATTTTTTTTTAATCAAAAGGGTAAAATCGCTCCTGACGGAGCGAACTTTTTCTGACAAAATTGATATCCGTAATTATTTTTTTAATATCGCTACATGTGCAACATTTTTTAAAAATAAATAAATAAATAAATTAGCAGCGATTTCTTTTTCCTATCTTTGCACCAAGCCACCAATAGAGGCTGCCAGCTTTGTTGGCCTCTTTGTAAAAAAAGTTTTTTGACAAAATCGCTGCTATCGCAGTGATTTTAAGAAAAAAGATTATTTTTTTTGGGACGAAATCGCTGCCACAACAGTGATTTTGGTATTTTTTTTAAAAAAATTAACACGTCAATTTTGTCAAAAGAAAATTACTCCGTCGGGAGCGTTTTGCCCTTTTGGTTAAAAAAAATTTAATGAACCTTTTTGGAATTTATGACAATTTTGTTTACCCTTTTAGCTTCGGACTCGAATTTTGATTGGATTGACAAGACCATATTTCATTTTTTTTTTTTTGGATTAGAATAAAATTAATTGTCCAGCAATGCAGAGTTAACAACTTCTGCAGCAGTGAAAGTTCACTTATTTGAAAGTAGAATTAAGCTTTAATACGTAAGAATAGATTGATTGCATTTCATCTACATTGGTAAATTTAACATTTCAGACCACATAAAAACACCAAAAACATATTATCAGCAACATCTCTAAATATGAATATTCTGGTGATAGATGTTTATTACAACAAACAAAATTATCCTCCAATAAGCCATAGGTCCAAATATGCTTAGACAGAGCAGGAGCCAGTAACATCAACTACACTTTATTCCGATAATATACTCTTTCCCCCGCAATAAGCTAAGCCTTGACGAAAAGCTTTAACACTGCTTTTTCAACATATGTTTCTCATGTAAATACTCTGCTAAAAACATCTCTACTATAATTTGGATTCTAATAAACTCCAACTATAACTCAAACCCATGCTTGTCAATAGTTTGCAGGTCCAATGAAGAAAACCAATAAAATTCCACTCTTAAGCTCTGGATTAAAGAGATGTAAAAAAGAGGTGATGAGTCAATACTAACTTTGTAAAATGTATGCAAAGCATATTCACAATACACAGAGATGGAAGTAAAAATGCTGATATACACAAAGAACAAACTGAATTTTGGATGAATGATCCGCTTATTTAGTTTTATCTTTCTGAACCCACCTTCATATCTGAAAGGTAACAATCTCGGTTTCATATATGTTTTTATACAGAATCCTTGAAAAATACTCTCTTTCATAAGAAAGAAAATACTAACTATCTGTGGGATTTGATCAAGACTTAAATGGATAGACTCTATTGCATAAGTTAAATCCTAAATTTACAAGACAATCATGTACTCACCTGCTCATGTATGAGTGGTCAATGGTGTTAACAATAATCTTGTTTCCTTCTACGATATGTTTCGGTACCTAGAAAAAAGGCAAAGATGTAAAGCAGAAAGTGAAGACCTTGCTCGTCTACTTCAACTGCAATCAATACATATTGCTCGATATGCATAATTGACATTTGTCATAATGAACACTACATACTTGATCCAGCAGAAACCAAAGTATTCAGTCCGATCCAAATACTAGGCAGTACATTTTTCAAAGATCAGAGAGAGATGAAAGAGACAGGAATGACACCTCCAAACTAAAAAAGATTTGATATTTGTGTTCTTTCGTTCTTGTTTTCTCCTGTAGTAGCTTATGGAAATTATTGCCTTGGATACCAAGGGAGCCCCACCCACCCACACCCACCCACACCCCCACCCCAAAGCTACAAAGTCAATTGCATCCATTAAAGTGTTGGCAACTTAAAGCTAAATTACCTGCACAGTAAGACCATTGTCCAACAAAACCTTCTTATACCTGTCAACATAAAAGGTTTTAATCTATTTATCACAGACAAGAAATGAAAACAGCTAAACTTTATCTGCACATATGTGACTTTACAATCAGAACTCAAACTTTAGAGCTGTTAATTCCTGGATTAATATCTGTGACAAAATTGAAGGAGTCTTTTTATTTATATATGACATAATAATCATAAGTAAGAGATATGAACATACTGTGGAGTAGCTGATGCCCTCATGGGAATTTCGGATTCAGCAACAGTACATGTTACTCGTGTAGGAATTGATGCAGACGTTGCTCTTTCATTATAAAGTTGTACATTGACTTTCATATCATCTATGAAGAACATAAGATTTTATATTTTAGCACAATTCAGACATTTTATGTCACAACAAAGCTGACCAATAAAAAAGAAAAATTGATTATTAATTTAGTTATTGCAGCAAGAATGTTGAAGAAGACGAGCTAACTTCATGGAAAATATGTTTATAGGTAAAAGGGAAATAAAGGAACATAGCAATACCCTACCCTTCAAAAAATTGTTAAGGCAGAAGAAAAAAAGAGACAAGATACATTTGCACATAAAACATCAATAGGAGGTATCACAACTAGGCATAGACATACTACAATAAGACGGGAAAACTAAATATTTAATGACTTAATTTTTTGCCTACTGGTACCACTCAGGATTAGGATTTGAGCTGAAAAGAATACTGTCAAATAGGATGATCCCAAGGATAAAGGATAAATAGTTCTTCATTTCTCATTCTATAAGATGAATCCAACAATTACTTGCCGCTAAAATAAGTATAAATGCAGAGACAAAACCTCAGGTAAGTTGTGCAATCTTCAGAAAATTAGATAACGAGTAGGTCTATAAACTTACCCTCTTAACCAAGCCTAACATCTTTTCCCATCCTAACAACATGATATTGGAAATACCTCTATAACCAATCAGTCCCTTACTGAAAATTTTCATCAAAGTAGTAGAAATAGTACTATTTCAAGATGAAAGCTTTTTGTCAAGAACTTTTCATGTCTTTGTGCACAGGGCATTGTAACATGGAAGCTACTAAAATAAATGCTTCAAAGGCACCAATACCATATTAAAAGTTTTACTTTAGGAGACTCAAGACTGAGGAAACATCATTGACATTGCTCATTTCACACCAAAATGCCGAAAAGAGACGTCTGCACTTCAATCTAAAATTGTTTAGTTTGCTTTCGAAGATCATTAAATTCTCTACTTTCACAGTAACCACAAATTAATGCAGGAACCGTGTCCCAACTCCCAAGTCTTTCATTTCTTGTGCACAGCCCTGATATGGACCAGCCTGACATCACCTTCTCAACTGATCTTGGCAATGTCCATTTGACCTTAAGAACGTTGATATAGAACTTCCATAGCTGTGATTCCAAAGCGCAAAGTATGAATAGGTTGTTTCTTTTTTAATATTGACAACCAATAAATCCCCGAGAACCAACCACACACGGTTCGAAACTCTGGACAATAAACCTGCTCTGTTACCCTCCATTTAAATAGCAGGTTTTTTGTATGTGACAGGTAGGCCTGGGCATTGAGCCAAGTCAAGTTTAACCGAGATTTTCCAAATTACAATCGAGCTTGAGCCACACCGAGCTTGAGCCAGGTCTTTAATGTGTAGTATCACATAGTGCTACACTAATAGAAACTATTTAATTCACAATAAGTGGATTGATTAAGATACATATAAGCATTACTAGTTTAAATGGTATCTGAATTTAAATATGATTGAATTATATACATTACCAGATTAAATTAAAATTATGCTAACTTAATATTGAACATACAATACAAATTTCAAACAGAAAAAAGTTAAAGCAACAATAAACTCAAAATATTTGTACAATATTAATTTCCTCTAAAAGTTTTGAATCTTAAATTTAAGACATTAATATAACTCATTCCACCCATAAGTAACAACAACATACCCAATGAAATTCAGGGTCTAGGGAGGATAAAGTATACGCAGACCTTACCACTACCTCATGGAGGTATAGAGGCTGTTTCCAAAAGACCCTCAGCTCAAGTGCATCAAATTCAAGCAACGAAGAAGAAAGCATAGTTGTCAATTAAAAAAAAAGAGTAAAGTCTACAAGAAAGTAACAACAACAACAAAAAAAAATAGTGTGATAATCAAAAAACAATAAACAACATATGAAAAGAACTACAAGAGTATGGCTAGTACTTCGACATGCAATAACAAGCCTAGACCTACGCACGACAAGACAACACTCTACCCTACTAATCTTTTACCCCTAATATGCAACCTCCACTCCTTCCTATATAGAGTCATGTCCTCGGTACTATGAAGTTGCGTCATGTCCTATCTAATTACCTCTCCCCAATACTTTTTCGGCCTATTTCTATCATAAGCATCAACATACCTCCTTTACACATCCCCAAACCATCTCAGTCTCGCTTCCTCATCTTGTCCTCCACATAGACCACTTCCACCTTCTCCAGGATAACATCATTCCTAATCTTGTCGCTCATAGTATGCCCACACATTCATTTCAATATACTTACCTCTGCAACATGCAACATGCGTCTTCTGAACATGTGAGCTCTTGACTGGCCAAGACTCCTTCCAATACAATAAGCATAGTCTAGCCACCACTCTACAGAACTTAAATTTAAGTTTAGGTAGTACTTTCTTATCACACGGGATTCCAGAGGCAAGCCTCAATTTCATCCATGTCGCCCCAATGCGATGTGTGACATCATCATTGATGTCTCCACTACCCTAGAGTACACACCCGAGATACTTAAAACTATCTCTCTTGATAATAGTTTATGTTGCAACCAACAAGCTTAATTTCGCGTCTGCTTCATCCAACGCAACACTAAATTTGTACTCCAAATATTCTATTTTAGTCCTGCTCAACCTGAACCCTTTGGACTCCAAACCTCCAACCTAACATTAACTATATCCCATGTCTCATCAATCAAAACTATGACATCGCAAATAACATACACCATGGAACCTCCTACTGAATAGACTATGTCCAGTCATTCATCACCAAGGCAAATAGGGAAGGGCTAAGAACTGATCCCAGATGTAGTAGCCCCATCTCAATTGGAAAGTTCTGTGATTTTTCTCCCGCCGTTCTAATTCGAGTCTTTGCTCCATCATACATGACTTGTATCACCCTAATATACACCATCAAGACACCCTTAGCCTCTAACTTCCTCCCGAGAACATTCCTACGGACTTTGTCATAACTTAAGCTTCTTCAAGATCAATGAACATTATATGTTGGTCCCATTTCCTTTCATATATTTCTCCACTAGTCTCCGCATAAGGTGGATGGCTTCAAACTTCCTAATATGAACCCAAATTGATTCTTGAAAATGAACACCCGTGTCTTAACCCTCATTTGCACCATTTTCACCCAAACCTTCATAGTGTGGTTTAGCAATTTGACACCCCTGTAATTATTAGTCTCTCCGTTTAAAAAATAATGACCTAGTTTGACTTGGCCAGAATATAAGAAAATAAAGAAGACTTCTAAATCTTGTGGTTCTAAACTAAAGTTATGTTAGATGTACAAAATTACCCTTAAGATACAAGTCTTTTTTTAGTACGTTATATATATATATATATAGTTAAAAACCATAAGATACAAGTCTTTTTTTAGTTTTCTAAAACTTCATACCAAGTCAAAACGAGACAAACAAATTGAAATGGAGGGAGTATGATAAATAATAATTATTGAATTGACATATTAGAACTTATATCTTGTTTGGTTAAAGTTTGTGGGAAATTATAAGTGCTTATGTGTTTTCTTAAAAAAAGTTTATTTTAGGAAAGATAAGATGTTTGGCTAAGCTTTTACGGGAAAAAAAAACATTTTAAGTTGATGTTTGGCTAAGCTTTTAGGAAAAGAAGTGTTTTTTAGTAGTAAAAGAAGTTGAAAAAAGTTAATTTTCCTAGAAGCGTTTTTGGAACCGTAAACAAGCATAAATTTTTGACAAAATGCTTTTGAAATTGATTAGCCAAACACAATTACTTTTTCGTAAACAAATTTTGAAAGCTTGGACAAACAAGCTATTAAATAAGCTTAATGGACGAGATCCATCATTAGATGACTAAAACTAGTCAATTGAGTTGAGTCAAGCCAGCTCAATCGAGTACGAGCTTGCTTCACCTAGCAGAGCCTCAAACCAAAATCTAGTCGAA
Organism: Solanum lycopersicoides; assembly: GCA_022817965.1. Taxonomy (NCBI): domain Eukaryota; kingdom Viridiplantae; phylum Streptophyta; class Magnoliopsida; order Solanales; family Solanaceae; genus Solanum; species Solanum lycopersicoides. The sequence goes on from JAJJBR010002753.1 coordinate 4,421,557, forward strand.
CCAACATTTGATTGAAACCAACAGGATTCATCAGCCGGTGTGACTTGTTGTCTCGGCCTAGTGGAAGGGTTTGAATGGACAAGTAGGTGGTTGACTTCATCAGATTCAGTTACACACATGACTAGCATTCCACTCTACTAGAAACCTAATATGTCTTTGCTTCTTCCAAATCTCCCTCCAAGGCCAATAGGGAGTTAACATTCTCCGTGGAAATAAAAAATTTATTATAGGAGCTACCAGTAAAAACTCGACCTTATAATGCTTGCACTTAAGAAAATCTGGGGTGTTCATTTGTACAATCTCCACACTGTAGTAATTATTTCCACCCCAACTTCCTTTGAAGAACATCAAGTTTATAGGGAAAAGATGTAGTGGTCCTGCAACTCTATCTAGAATTGGCTGTCCAGCCACCTGATTGTTACAGCTCCTACTATGACTTCTATGAAATGAGACAGTTTCACGGAAACCGTCTTGATCGTTAGATATCATCAAGAAAGAAATAAGATCTTGTTACCTTTGTCAAAAAAAAAAAAAAAAAAGAAATAGGAAGAAGTGTTATCGAATGTTTCCAGCAATTCTTTCTAGTATGGAATGAATAAAGAATCAAGGTACAAGTCTCGATCTATATGCCTTACGAACCGACTTCCAATTTGATCCTTTGATAACGAGGTAGCAAAGAAGGGTAGGATTTCATGTTTAGGGTTTTTATTTCCACATCCCAGTTCTCCGAAGCTGCCGCCTATCGATTGAAATTTCCCTCCTCGGGCAGAGGCGGAATTGGCTCTTCTTGAACAATTCTTGGAAGAGTTAGGAAGGAGAAGGGAACAGGAGTTTCTCACCTCCTAAGAGTATAAAGAAGGAGAGTGTCAACCAACAAACTGATCCACCTGAGCCTCGGTTTTTAGATTTATGCTATAGGGTACTAGGAACATGTTCTTGATAGGCATACCAGCCATCATGTCAAACCCTAGTTTAGCTTGTTTTCTTTCTGCTAATTCTTCCCACAAACTTCTAATGTGATGCCATACACACACCCATAGTTCATGTTTATATAAGAGATGCACCATTCATTCTTTAAGAGCCACATCTCTCCTTTAGTACTTCTGTCCATTGAACTCCGTGAAACTGATCACATCTTCATAACCATTTGCACAGTCTTTTCCTATGATGCCCTTTTACCTTACCTTATCAAAGAGAAGAACAGGCTTTTCTTATGCCCTTTTAGATCCTTCACCCTCATTCCTCCTTCTCATAGTCATTAAACTATTTACTTTATCATTAAGGGCTTTCAGAAAATCAATTGACACATTATATATGTCCAAGATTGATAATTACCTACTTGAAATTCAATAATTCCAATTCCCAATGAATATGATGTTTTTATGCACAAATCACACGCAATCTAGATGAATTTTCTCTATTGTAACATTTTTGTAGTGGAAAAGTAGAACAACCGATAAGCATCTCATGTAGGTGACATGTGCCTTCCCTATTTGAAATTCTAAAAGCTAAATCCCTATCCTCCTTAGCAAAATTATACTTCCCCAGATATACCATATTTTAAAAAAGCTTTCATGACTATTATCTTTAACTAAATAATAGACAGACTTGATTGACATTTTTCCATGAGAAGATTTAATTGTTAAAAGGATCTTACAAGTTTTGGATACACACATAAGTAACTGCATAACATAATATTAAAACATATCAATATAATGTGTATATTAAGTAAATAAAATCATAAAGTAGATGGTATCCATAAGAATACCTTGAAGGTAGACATAACATTCACCAAACAAGTGTTTTGGCACATCTAATTGCTCATAGGTCTCAGGCCTGCATAGGATTGAAAATTTGACGAATGGACTGAGATATAGCTTTACTGATATACATGTGTCTGAACATGTTTATGTACACAAATTATTCAAAATCAGGGACGTGCACACTTATACTCACTCCATTAGCACAATGTTTCCAGTTTCCTCATCTGTATAAAGATACGTGAAACTCTTTTCTGCTACAAATACTCCTGCACATCCAACACCAATAAGGCCAAGAGAAATGGTCCACTCATCTACAACAAAGACTTGGATGGAGTTTAGATGACTATATAACCAATTACAAAAGTGGGCTCATGCAACTCAAGTTGTCATCTTCAATGACTGATTTTACAAGGAAGTTTTTCTAGTACACAAAATTGGTCCCAGCCTTTAAGTGACTTAACTTTTTGACGCAAAGGAGAAACCAGCTAGTACACGCCACATGAATCCTATTATCCTACATTCAAAACCAATATGTATGTGCTCTTATAATGTCCTATAATGAAACTTTGGAGAAAATGTTTTTAATATAAAACAAAGTCAAATGGATGATACGACATATTCGTGTTCACCTCATTTATAATCTGCTAAAGACAAGTTGTCAAACATAACTGTCAAATTAGAGCCTGTTTGGATGCGCTTATAGTTTTTTCGCTTAAACCAAGTGCTTAACAGCACTTTTTTATTTTACCCAAAGAAAGTGTTTAAAGACTACTAATTTTGTAGAAAACACATAAAGTAAGCCAATCCAAACAGGCTCTTAATTTACTGCAAAAACACTTAACTTCTAGTGCGTACCTCTCAAGGGAAGAAGATGTGTAACCCTCCAATTCTACAAAAACAATAACATACCTAATGTAATCTCACAAGTGGGTTGGGAGAGGGGTGTATGCAACCTTACCGCTATCGTTGTGGGTAGACATGTTGTTTCCGATAGACCAACGACTTAAGAAAAATCGTGTTTTAGAACAAGTTCACAAAAAATGTATTGAGTAAAAAGCTATAACGACATACTAAAGAAAGAAATGTATTGACATTAGAAACAGTATTGATACCCAAAGAAAAAGGAAAAACCAGAGTAATAAACTTGAAGAATATACTAATGCTAGCTTAATAATAACAATAATAGTAAGGGAGCAGATAGTTGCTCCAGACTAGGCAGTAGGCACCTGTTCAACCACTGAAAAAAGAGAAATTGCTCAACTACCTACTAACTGTCTAAAATAATCCTCGACCTCCATGTTCTCCTATCTAAGGTCATGCCATCGGCAAGTTGAAGTTATGTTCTATCATGTCTACTCACCTCTCTCCAATACTTCCTTGGTATATCTCAGGCTTATCACTGTCAACCTCTCACACCTTCTAAACGAGAGAGTTGTTGACTGGCCAACACTCCATCCTATACAACATAGTTATACTAACAATCATTTCATAGAACTTAACTATAAGCCTCGGTGACACATTCTTATCACATAGGATAACGGATGTGAATCAACACTTCATCCACCTTGCTTCAGTATGAAGTGCAACATCTCCTTGGATCTCCCCATTCCTTAGATTATATACCCGAAATATTCATATAGACTCTTTAGTCAAGCTTCTAATATCAACTAATTTTGAGAAGTGTTTCTCAAAATAAAAGTACTTTGGGTGAGAAGTAATGTGTTTGGCTAATTAATTTAAAAAAGCACTTCTGAGCAACAATTAATGTTTGACCAAGCTTTTAAATAGTGCTTCTAAGTGTATTTTCTCAAAAATATTTTTTTAAAAGTACTTTAGGAGAAAAGATAACCTTTATAGCTTCTGAAAAAAAGTTTATGCTATTTCCCAAAGGCATTTATTTTCTCCCAAAAGTTTGGCAAACACCACACTTTTCTTAAAATAAGTACTTTTGAAAGAAAAAACGCTTTTAGCCTCCCAAAAACTTGGTCAAATAGGCTATTACGCTCTTGGGATGACTTGTGTACCAATCCTCACTTCCCTATCCACCGCCTATCACATGTCACTAAACTTGCACTTCATTTAGTATGTTTTAGTCTTGCTCGGCTTGAAGCCTTCAGACTCTAGGGTATGTCGCCAAACCTCTGATCTATCATTAACTCCACCAAATGCCTCGTCGATCAATATTATATCGTCCGCAAATAACATTCACCATGGTAACCCTCCAATTCTATAGCCCAAAAGACATTGCAAGCTTAACACATGAATTGATCAAATTATTTCCTTCATTGAGCTTAAGTTCACAAAATATAATGCAAAAGCCTTGAATAACATGACACATAGTCCTAGTGAAAAAAGATGCATGATATTTTGCATGAGATGAGTTCCACAACAAATATGATGGATTGCGACTAGAGATGTGGAATCATACTTTCAACAGTTTCATCCGTACGAAATCTTTCATTGGACTTGCTTCCACTATCAACATCACGAAGTTCCACCTAAAATGATTGGCAAAAGACAAAGTTAAGGAAATAATAAGATGATATATAGATTCTTTTCAAAGAAAAGAGAGAACAAAAAAAGATATTAACATTATAACAATAGCCATTGTCTTCAATGATTAGCAAATGTTAGGAAGTTGAGAATCATAGGTAAGCAACTTAGATGAAGTTTCAGAACGACAAAGAACAAGAAATGAAATCCCAACTGAATCATAATTCTATAAACCCACAGTTGTATCAAGATTTTGATGACTTCAACAATCAAAACCAAAGTATTGTTATCAAACAAGAGTACTCATCACTCACCTTTGAGGTTGACTATAAAAAAGAGGAAGCGACTAGGCTTCTGTCTATATTTTTCCAAATAAGGTGAGCATAATGAGTTTCCGGCTGTTCTTTTATAAGGTAAGGATACTAAGCTACTGGATGTTGTTTTTATAAGCTAAAGATACTAAGCTTCTGGCTGTTGTTAAACACTGATTCTAAGATAAATGTCAGTGAAATACTGATACTTCATGTTCTATGGATTCGTTTTTTGATTGCATAATAGATATGCTAAAACTTCTGTTATTAATCTCAAGCAGATATGCAAATTCGCCATCCTGAAGACCAGTAACGCTGAATACTGGAAGCTTACTGCTAAAGAGAAGTCAACAAGCCACATCCAATAGAGTTGGATTAGATGATGAGCTTTTTGGGATTTACTGATGGTATGCTGCTGACTAGGGGATTTACAACATCAAAGTCAAAATTATCTACATGCGTGACTGGACAAGTTTGATCCACAATCACTTTTAGTTTGCATTTTTTGGACTAGTGGAGTTCCCCAAAAAATAAAAAATAAAAGATATTATGAGAAACCAGAATCACAAGTTTCTGCCACGATAAAGATAAGGTAGGACAGCGTCAAACATTGATCCATGATAAATTCTTATGTAACACAGATGGCCTTCAAACAGCATAACATTAATTTCAAAGAAGGTAACACAGATGTGTCATGAACCTTAATTTCAAAGAAGGTAACACAGATGGCCTTCAAACAGCATAACCAACTAAGTGGCCACTGGACAGCACAAAATTGGACAACTCTAGGATATAAGAAAAAAAGTGGCCTACAAGAAAATCTTACATACCCTGCCGGCCTAAAGACGCGTTCAAATGCTATGTGCTTAGAAGGAAACTGGAAACAATAAATGCATCCAGGTTAGAACCTACATTTGGTTCTAAGTTCTAACCTATACAAAAATGTCCAATATACACATCAACTTGTGGTTCGAGCTTTGCTAGAGATTGCTCACTGCAATCAATGTTGTCCAGATGGATGCATCAAATGGAAGCAAAGGAAACCAGTTGTGAGAGGTAAATATGAATGAAGGTATGTACTTTACAATAGGAAGAAGCTAAAATAATAAAGGGTGCCAAAAGCTCATTTGATACTATTTGCACACTTATGTATATGAGTAACTAATCTTATGTGATTATTTGATTAAGATCCTATACTTTTAAAAAAATTAATAAGTGATTATGTACTGCATATAATCGCATAAGATTAGTGATCATAGGGTATAATTTCAAGTTCTTGTATTTCACAAAATAGTATAAGAAATGAAGCTATTAACTTATAGACAGAATCACAACAATAAGAAGAGTGACACAATTTGCATGAGATAGAATAACAACCTGTATAATAGCTCCTCCTCTTCCTTGGGTTGTGTGTTGTGCCTTTACCACCTAAAGATTATTTAATTTCATGAAAATAATTCTCTTTTACTTCACTACAAGAAAGCAAAAATTGCATAAAAGGAAGGAGAGAGAAAAGATAGTAATATGCATAAACTAACCTGATAAATCCTTCCTGGTGAAATCAATAGTCAAAAGAACAACACATCATTATTAGTCTATGTGTACATAGAAATATACAAAGCCATAGATCAAAAATGTGGGCAAGCTAACCTTTTTTTTCAATCACGTTTCCTGGCTTCAACTACATCAAAATAATATGATGGTGAGCATTTAATAATGAAAAAAAACAGAACTTACATAAACTTCTATGTTAGCCAGCTCGTATATTAGCTTCATTCAAGCTTAAGAACACAGTAGAATAAATTATTAGGCATTTGGACATAGATTCCAAATATTTTCACTTTTTTCCAGAATTATAGAATTGTGTTTGGTTATACTTTTTGCATAGAATATTTGAAATCATGTTCATGCTTGGACGTTGTTAAAAGTAAAAATGAGTTGGAAAATAGGTTATAATTTCTTTTCCAGGTTGGAAAAAGAAAACTTCAAAGTAGGATTTGAAATTTTCATAGACAAACACCAATTTTCGAATAAATTGAAAAACTTATTCCAGAAAAGTGTAAATAATGGCCAGATTGGTTATTAATTAATCAATCAATCAATCGTAATCTGGTTGAGATTGGTGATTTGAATTCCTACTTTAGGATTGGCCCGGATGAACTAACTAATTCATACAAGCAGCACCGAAATTATATATTCGTGAGGAAAACTGGAAATTTATGGCAGTATGAACAATCGTTACTGTTAAATACTAATCGCTAAAACATTAAAATCAAAGTTGTAGAGAAGATAACTTACATCTGCACCGCGAGATTTGGCACCGCGGAGTTGAGTGGCGGACCAAGGCGAAGCGAAGAGAGATTCGCGATACGGCGAGGGAAGCCACTGTTTGGATTGAATGCAAGTGGAAAGAGCTCTTGAAATATTTGTGGAAGAAGAAGCTCTCTTGAAATCCCAGAGAGCTCGGGATAGTCTCTTAATAACAACTCGCATCTTCTTCTTTTTCTGGTGGCTTTGGGTAATCGCAAGTCCAAAATTTATACTACCTTTTTTGAAAATTAAGGAAAAGGTGTCAAATAAGTCTCGTTTTTATTTTTGGTGATAGATTGATCAAGAGCAGGGCAAATTCTCTTTAAAATATAATTAATTAATTATGGGATCAAATTAACATTTTAAAATTTTTCTAATCTTTTCTAAAATAAAAAAAAACACTTTTATAATTCAAATCAAATTATTTAAAAAGAAAAATCTTTTCATCTTCTCTCCACTCTTCTCTCTCTTCTTTTCTTCCTCCCTTGGGTGATTGTTCATCTTCTTCCTTAGAAATTCAGAAATTCGTCGTTACTCTTCCTCTACATTTGTTACTCTTCCTCTCCAGTCCTCCATTACTCTCTCATCTTTCTGAACTGTAATCGTGTTCGACTAGAAATGGTAAGTTATTTTTTTGAAATACTTTACAATTTTTGAAGTTTTTTCTTGGATTAATGAACAATAAAATGTTTTGTAGGTGTAAAAAATGAATAATCGACTTAATGGTGTGTATTATTTATCATTTTTGAAAGAAAATCAGTCAACTCAAAAATCCTTATTTTGAGGAAATGTATATGTATTGTTATCATTCAGTGAAAAGTCATTTTTTGTTGCTGTTGTTGTTCTTTTTTTTGGCTATTTTGTTGATAAGATTTTAGAAATATAGTATTGCTCAGGCGTCCAAATATATTTAGCGTATGTTGCCACATTTTAGTGATATGTTGGTCATCTGTTGCCACATAAGATTCAAATGTTGCAATAATCTGTACAGATGTGTCAACATATGATGCATTTGTTGCTAAATAAGATGTATATGTTGCGCAACAGCAGGTACATATGTGGCAACATAATGTTAATTTATCGCAACACACTATCCATCGGTTGCAACATACTGCTATTATTATTTTATAATGAATTGTAAAATCTCAATATTTTTTTATTTACTTTGTAGATTAAATAATACAAGAAGCTTCATTCATGACAACAACTCAATCTTCTAACATGAAATGCTCTTTTTGTCTATGCGAAGAATGTGAGCAGCAACATGATTATTTTATTAGTCGTGTTAAAAAACTCACTGATATTTTTAAGAAAATATCTCATAATATTGATGTGCAAAGATCCAAGAAGACTTCACAGCCTTTGAAATGTAGAAGGTTGAAAAAATCTATTTCTCAAACACTTTCTATGATTATTGAGAAGAAAGAAAAGGAGAAGAAGGCAAAGTAGGAGAAGGGGAAGGAGAAGGAGAAGAAGGCAAAGGAGGAGAAGGAGAGGGAGAAAAAGACAAATGAGGAGAAGGAGAAGGAGAAGAAGGCAAAACAGGAGAAGGAGAAGGAGAAGAAGAAGAAGGCAAATGAGATGGAGATGGAGAAGGAGAAGGAGAAGGAGAAGGAGAAGGTGAAGCAGAAAGAAAAAGCGAAAGCGAAAAAGAAAGGGAAGAAAGTTGAAGTTGTCAGTTGTGATATGAAGCGACAATATCCATTTGAAGATTTTAACATTGACGGCGAGGGTCCAACTGAACTAATGACATCCTTCTCGCAATGGATAAACGAGGGTCTTTACAAGCATCATGCAAAAAAGTAAGTAAAGTAAGGCCGTTCAACTATTATTAGAATTTCTTGTTGTTGTCCAATAAATAATGATTTATATTGATTACACAATTGCAGAGGAAACAAGGAGGATCACTACTTAGCCAATTGCTCAAAACTTGAATTTGACCAACTTGATTTAGTAGTTGCATTTCCAATGAACAAGGACTGGATCTACGTAATGTCTCAACCCAATAGGTGCTGAAATGATGAGGTAAATCCATGCCCACTTTTATATGTATTGTTTAGTACATGAATATATACAATTAAATTGATACACTTGTTTGATGAATGTGTGCAGTATGTGGATGTCATATTTTACTATTTGCGTAAGAAGTCAAAGCAAAAGATTCAGTCTAAATATCAATATACCACCACTAGTTGTTTTTTCAAAACATACATTGACAATGCTAGTGAATATGAGAATAAAATCGTTGGCATAATGAAAGGGTTTGGTATACCTTGTGGGACTGCCTTGGCACTTGGCAGATGATGTTTATGTCCCTATAAATAGTAATGGGGAATTCCATTGGGTCTTGGCAGTCGTTGCATTGAAGGAACGGTGCATAAAAGTGTATGATTCCGTGTCCTCAAATAGGTCTAATAGAAAATTATCCTCCGAGATTCAAAAGATGGCTACAATGTTGCCAAAGTACCTTGCGTTGAGTGGATTTTTTGAGCAAAATGAGCCAACCAACTGGTCAGTTCTTAAATGTTACCAAGGAAAGAACAAATCTCACCCATTCGAAGTCAGTCATGTTACTGGTATTTCCCAACAAGAAAGCAATAGTCTGTAAGTATCACAATATTATTTTGTCTTACGACTATCGAAATGTGATGTTATTATATTTTTTGATTGATGATATACCATGCAGAGATTGTGGAATTTTTGTTGCTGCATACACTGAGTTTTTGAGTGATGGATTAGAAGTACCATCATGTGGAATTAGTGCTGACACCCTTCGCTTGATATATGCTTCACTTATATGGAATTATGGGATTGTAAATGCTCGAAATGGTTACGTTAGTAACAATGAAGACCCAGAGATGCGTAGAACTAAAAAAAAAAATCTAAGATCGATGAAAATGTTGTGTTTACAACCATTGATTAGATAGGTGGTTATGTATATCATATCATTGTGAATTACCTTTTTGTTGATAAGTTGTATAAAATAATTGGTGAAGTGTTAATTAAAATATAATTTCTGTAGTAATAAACACGACAAAATTATATGATGCAACAGTTCGTATATATGTAGCAACAGATAGTATATATGTAGCAACATATGTCACAGTTTGAATTGTCATAATTAAAAAAAAAAAAATGGCTTTAATTTTCATTTTCCCTCTCTCCTCTCTCCTCTCTTCTATAAATGTCGTTTCGTATTCCACAAGATTTATTTATTTATACTAATTTCTCTTCTATATCTGTAATTTCTGTAGTAATAAACACGATAAAATTATATGTTGCAACAGTTCATATATATGTAGCAACAGATAGTATATATGTAGCAACATATGTCACTGTTTGAATTGTCATAATTAAAAAAAAAATTAAACGGCTTTAATTTTTATTTTCCCTCTCTCCTCTCTCCTCTCTTCTATTAATGTCATTTCGTATTCCACAAGATTTATTTATTTATACTAATTTCTCTTTTATATATGTAATTTCTGTAGTAATAAACACGACAAAATTATATGTTGCAACAGTTCGTATATATGTAGCAACAGATAGTATATATGTAGCAACATATGTCACAGTTTGAATTGTCAAAATTAAAAAATAAAATAAACGGCTTTAATTTTCATTTTCCCTCTCTCCTCTCTCCTCTCTCCTCTCTTCTATAAATGTTGTTTCGTATTCCATAATATGTATTTATTTCTTCTCTACTTTGCCAGTTCTTCTCCTTCTCTCTTTCTTCTCTTCTTCTCTTAGTCCTTCCTTCACAGATCATCTTCTACAGCAAGGCGGTGTTGTCCTCATAATTTCTACTTTATCGTTGATATATATCTTCTCAGGTAAGGTAACATTTAATTAGGGTTTGAAATGCATGTGCTTATCTGCTTATTGCCCTGTTTTGACTTGTGGTTGTAGCTCATGTGTGTGTGGCTTTCAAATATTTTATTTTTGTGGTTGCAGATACAAATATAATGGCTCCTGTCAAAAGAAAACTTGATATTGATACATCTGACCAAACAAAGATCAGAAGAAGGCTAGGCCTAAAATTCCTAGGAACAGGAACGAAAATACTACACTTTTAGAAAATCTTGCAACTGAAGCAGTTTCTTCTTCTCAAGCAGAAGTAGAATTTTGTCAAAAAGAATATGAAGAAAGACAAGTAGTGGAGAAAGAAGATGAAAAACAAGAAGAAGTTGAGGAACAAGGGAAAATAAATGAAGTTCAGCAAGAAGAAGAGGAAAATATAGAAGTAGTAGTTGTGGCACAACAAGAAAAAATAAATGAAGTTCATGAAGAAGAACAAGAACTTCATGAAGAGTTCAATGCTAGTGGTGATGATGGGATTAAAATCATCAATGCAGACACTTTCCCTGTGCATCTACAGCCTGGTGCTAATGGTGACAGCATTATTAGGTCAGTCCTGGGAAGACCTTTCGTCAAATTCAGGGATATCCTCAAGAGAAACCAATTGGAAGATTTTTTCAGAAATAGCTATTTTGGTCATTTTCTTGATTTACCCATTGATCCACTTCCACGTTTTCAAATGACCATCGTGTATGAACTTCTGAAAAGAAGGTTCATTTTTGAAAATCCCAATAAGAAGGATGAGATTCTAATTAATTATTGTGGCATGCCAGTTTTCTTTGGCATAAGAGAGTTTGCCATAGTTACAGGGCTAAAATGTCATCCTCCTGTTGAGCCCATCCCTAAATACATTGTTAAAACAGAATCACGAAGAAGACAGAAAGTAGTAAAAGAAGTAGCAGAGGCAGGACAACAGTCACTGCCAACTGAGGAGCAGGACTTGATGTCCCTTGTTGGCAAAAGCTTTAAAAATTCTGACTTATTAAGTTTGTTGGAACGGGAGGATACACCAAGGAAGCACAAGGAGTCATTGTGCTTACTTTGGTTTACACATAATATACTTTTGCCGAAGGATCCGGGCAACAACATACTTTTAAAGTATGTCAATTTCTATCAAGATATTGAAGCTTTCAAGAACTACCTGTGGAGTCATGAGAGCTTTCATCTAACTGTCGACTACTTGTTGAAGCCTTTAGGAGAAAAGACCAGTAACTTGTTTGGGTTTCCATGGGCTTTCATGGTAAAGTTGAATGTTTTTAATCTTTTTATATTATATTAAGTAATAATTCAACATTTAATTATTGACAGATTTTCCTTTTTATACAAGCATGGGCATTTGAAGTCATTCCTTATTTGACCCATCAAGTAATTGCAGAAGAAGAGATCATCCCCAAGGATGATGAGATGGTTGATGGCAAGAACAAAAATTACGAAAGAAGGGCATATTCCAGATCATTTTAACCCTCCTGATGATGCAGTACGTTATTATTAGTATATTACAGGCATATATTGCTACATTTGTGTCAAATGTTGCTACAGATGATTCATTTGTTGCTACATGTGACACAATGTTGCTATAGACGAATCATATGTTGCTACATTTGTGTCACATGTTGCTACAGATGATTCATCTGTAGCAACATTTGTGTCACATGTAGCAACAGATGAATCATCTGTAGCAACATTTGACACAAATATAGCAACAGATGAATCATCTGTAGCAACATGTGACACAAATGTAGCAACACATGATTCGTCTGTAGCAATATTGTGTCACATGTAGCAACAAATGAATCATATGTAGCAACATGGTAATTCTTACTGATGACTCAGTTGTGCATCCATGGATTACCCCAACAGAAGAGGAATTGCAAATACCATATCTAATAACTCTAGGGTTGGTTGAAACCATTTTTGATCCTGTTGTGGATAGAGTTAAAATGGTATTGGCTGGAGCAACAACCATGAAAAGAGAGAGAGTTTCTAATGAAGTCGTTAATGAATTAGTTATTTTTGATGGTGCTGTTGCTGGTGCTGGTGCTGGTGTTGGTGTTGGTGATGCTGCTGGTGTTGGTGTTGGTGCTGGTGTAGGACAACACGAAGGGGCTACCTCTTGTAGACGATGTTGTGGCTTTCTCTGTGAGAAGTGTAAGAAACATGATGAAGATTTTATCATGTATCTTCAAAAATTGAGTGAAGCTGTCAATGAATTAAAAAACAAGAGGGGTGTGAGGAACATTGTATCAAAGAATGTGCGGCATGCATATACTCCACAGGCCAAGCGGAGAAAGAATCATTTTCCAAGGCAATGCAAAATTTGAAGAGAAGATGTTTGGAGAAATTCCAAGGGCCGTAATGGAGGAAGTGACGGAGTATAAAAAGGTGAATATTTATAGGCGTCCCTCTGTAGCTGAAAAAGAAGAAGTGTTGAAGGTGACGAGTGCAAAGGATATTTGAACGGAATTCGGCATGCATGTTTTTACCGGTCAAGATTTCAGGAACATGACAAGCCTAAAAGTTTGGTGGGAAGACTGGGTAATCCTACTTTTTATATTATTAACTATTTCTTTTATCTTTTCAGTGACTACTCTTCCTAACTATTTAATATTATTTTTTATTTCAGTATATTGACGAAATCCTTAACCTCATGCGTCAGAGGCATTGGAAATACTCGGACTACTATGATCCCAGAGATAGAATTCTGGATCTCAACTTCTATACGAACTTCCTACATAGATATAATCAAATGAGCGATGAGGCAACAAGCGTTGGTGGTAAAAGCATGAGTCAGTTACTAGAGGACTTTGTATGGGATGATGATATGATTGACTATGTCAGGGGTATTAGGCCAACTCCTGGAGGCATGGATTGGATTGATGCAAAAAGGATTTTGACAGTCATGAACACGGAGGGTAACCATTCGTGACTCTCGAGATTCTCTTGCACGAGGGATTGATCAATGTTTATGACTGCAACCTGATGGTTACGGAACATGACAAGTTTTTCACACTCATATAACATGTCTTCAAGTTGCTGCCTAAATTGTTAAAGCAGAGTGGAATTATGAATCATTTGCCAGAGAAGTTGCTCACTCAACCATGGGAATTTAACGGTCGAATAGAACCTATGGTACAAAATGCAAGTGGATCGGCGTGCGGGTCATATTCCATTGCATTCATTGAGCATTTGATTAGTAGGACAGAATTGCATCCACCCAGTTCACTGTTATGTGACAATCTAATTGAACGGATGCAATATGTTTGGGCTTATGGGATAATATCTCAGAGCTTAAAGCCTTGACATTATGTTTGTAATTAAAGAAAGTTTAATTTATCAATTATGTTATTTTATTTTATCTTAAAGACAATGTAATTAAAGACTGTTTATTTTATCAATTTGTCTGTCACAACATGTGGCATATGTTGCTACATATGATTCGCCTGTAGCAACATTTGTTGCATATGTTGCCACATATAATCATCTGTAGTAACATTTGAGTCATATGTTGCTACAGATGATTATATGTAGCAACATTTGAGTCATATGTTGCTACAGCTGATGCGTATATCGCAACATTCGTCCGTCACAACATGTGGCATATGTTGCAACAGATGATTATATGTAGCAACATTTGAGTCATATTTTGCTACATATGATTATATGTAGCAACATTTGAGTCATATGTTGCTACAGCTGATATCGCAACATTCGTCCGTCACGACATGTGGCATATATTGCTACAGATGATTCGCCTGTAGCAATATTTGTTGCATATGTTGCTACAGATGATTATATGTAGCAATATTTGAGTCATATATTGCTACAACTGATGCGTATGTCGCAACATTCGTCCGTCACGACGTGTGGCATATGTTGCTACAGATGATTCGCCTGTAGCAATATTTGTTGCATATGTTGTCACTGATGATTATATGTAGCAACATGTGAGTCATATGTTGCCACTGATGATTATATGTAGCAACATTTGAGTCATATGTTGCTACAGATGATTATATGTAGCAACATTTGAGTCATATGTTGCTACAGCTGATGCGTATATCGCAACATTCGTCCGTCACGACTACATAATAATTTGTTGTTTGATCAGGAGTGCAAAGCAAAACTACGTCTATTTAATTCCACAACTATGATAATTGTATTGGTTGTACACAACTACATAATAATTTTGTATCCTCTACAAAATTCTTCTTGGTAATGCTTAAAAATACAAGAAAAAAAACAAAGAACACCAACATTAGCTTCGAGATGCTACAACATTTGGTCTTTTTCTTCTCCTTCATCCCCCATTCGGTACTTCTTTTGATATGACTTTCATCAACAGTGTCCAACTCCTTAATTTTGTTCGCCAATCGGAGAATAACGAACTTGGATCGTATATCAACATCTTCACGATCCCTCCATCTAAAGAAGTTGCATGAATTCTCCTAAAATACAAACCACAAAGAAATAAATTTTAATTAAAAAAAAATAAAGAGATCTGAAGTCTCCAAATATTTTAGAAATAAACATACATACACGATATCGTGGACAAGACCAAAATCTGCGACCTGGATTGTCTTTTGACCATGAAGTTTGCATTGAAAGTAGATCTCCATGTTTGCAATACATTTTAACATTCAACATAATATCATTTTCCTCATCACAAATTCGACTTAGTATAGCATTTGACATCATACAAAATCAACTAACAAAAAATCGATCTAATGAAAATCGATTTACTGTTGAATATGGGAGTACCGAAATTTGGTTTAACCAAAGGCCAATCAAATATAGAACAGTGTGACTGGGGAGTGACTGACAGAAAATCAAATAAGATCATTACATTTAATGTGAAGCGACAGGTCCTATAGGAGATAGGACATCCCAGGAGAGAGAGAGAGAGAGTGAAAAAAGGCGCCAAAACTGAAGCGGCAAAGATGAAAAATTTGAAAACCCTATTCTTGAAATGAAAATGAAAACGTATTCTAGAATGGGTTGGGCCTATTTTACTTTTTGTTAAACAGAATGGGCTTTGCCTATCATTGGGCCACTTTTAAAAAAGACCGATTTGTTATAATTATATGTTGCAACAGTTGCATTATATGTTGCGACTTTAACAACAGAAACTGCATATGTTGCTACAGATGAAAAATCAAGGAGACACTAATAGACGATTTGATCTATTTAGGAAAGGAAAAATGGAAATTTGAACAAATTTTAGTGATTTAGAACATAAATAATCAATAATAATAAGGTATAACATTTGGAAGAACGATTTAAAGGGTGTTATATAACTATCATATGGATTTACTAGGACAATGTATGATGAACTAGTGAGATGTTTGTCTTTATAAATATAATTGCTATAATCCAATGGAGAGTGTTGTGTACGACCATAATTTGTTACTTAGACATGTTGTAGGACTATATATTGGTGTTACATATCGAATTACGTGACAATTTAATTGAATTAAGCCCCAAATGACCGATTTTTATAATTATATGTTGCAACAGTTGCATTATATGTTGCGACTTTAACAACAGAAATTGCATATGTTGCTACAGATGAAAAATCAAGGAGACACTAATAGACGATTTGATCGATTTAGGAAAGGAAAAATAGAAATTTGAACCAAATTTTAGTGATTTAGAACATAAATAATCAATAATAATAAGGTATAACAATGGAGAGTGTTGTGTACGACCATAATTTGTTATATCATAATTTGAAAATAAGTACAAAACAAGTGAAGGCAACATTTTCACCATATGTAATATAATATGTTGCCACATATATAATTTCAAAATAAATACAAAAAACAATAAAATCAACATCGTCTTCAACATAGATTAAATTATTCCCACACAGTAGTATGCGGAAGAAATTTAACTAGATAATCTAGTTCTAAATCACAAATACACAATTCGCAACGAATATCGTCTTCATCGTCACTTCCTCTGGGCCAACCAATCTTGCGGGCATTTTGTTGGGGTTGATGCACAGTGCAACAAATGGGTCTTACACCCAAAATATTAGGTTCTTCCACCCACATTCGATTTAAAATGCACCGCAAATGGTGTCGACATCTTCTCACTATTACTGACATATTTTTTTTCATGTTGGCAATGTACATCAAGCCATCTCTCATGGAAATACCGCCTTCAAAGATTGAAATTACGGCAATCACATACTCTGCACCACGATGGCCACCATTTGCTGCTTTTTTTAACTATTCTCAGTGCAGTTGGATCATTACGATAATCAAACTATAAAAGAAACAACACATTAATATTACAAAATAAATTGGTGCAAGGTGAAAAAGAACTAAAAACAGTAAAATTACCACGCCTTTTCTGTATAAGGCTTCTAAGTTCTCCGATGCTATGCAAATATTCATGAAAGACCTGGCATGTTGATTCCTCGTCCATGTAGGTTCAGTGGGAAAGCTGGCCAATGTAACCTTCTGATATACAGAACGTTCATTACCAACTTCATTGAGGAACCTAGAATATAATTTAACACTAACTAAATATTCTAGAGAGTAGGAAGCAACCCTTTCAACGATAAGAATTACTAATTCAGTCGGGAGGGATTCAAAGAGGTTTTTCCTAGTTTAAACCATTTTTGAGAATGAAGAAGAAGAGAAGAAGAGAATACAACTTTTGACTTATCTCTCCCTTCTTGTGTACTTATAAAGGCCAAAATTTTGAAATGTTGCAAGACATGACGTTTCAACAGAGTGAACTGAAGAGTCGTAATTATTAAACAAAAGGTATTATCTAATAGCACACTCCCACGTAATCATTATTTAAAAGTATATTGGACAGATGATTATATGTAGCAACATTTGAGTCATATGTTGCTACAGCTGATTCGCCGATAGCAACATTTGTAGCATATGTTGCCACAGATGATTATATGTAGCAATATTTGAGTAATATGTTGCTACAGATGATTATATGTAGCAACATTTGAGTCATATGTTGCTTCAGATGATTATATGTAGCAACATTTGAGTCATATGTTGCTACAATGATGCGTATATCGCAACATTCGGCCGTCACAACATGTGGCATATGTTGCTACACCTGATTCGCCTATAGCAACATTTGTTGCATATGTTGCCACATCTAATATATCTAAAAGCACACTCCCACGTAATCATTATTTAAAAAGTATATGTTGCTACAGATGATTATATGTTGCAGTCATATGTTGCTACAGTTGATTCGCCTGTACCAACATTTGTTGCATATGTTGCCACATCTGATATATCTAAAAGCACACTCCCACATAATCATTATTTAAAAGTATATGTTGCTACAGATGATTATATGTTGCAGTCATATGTTGCTACAACTGATTCGCCTGTAGCAACATTTGTTGCATATGTTGCCACATCTAATATATCTAAAAGCACACTCCCACGTAATTATTATTTAAAAGTATATGTTGCTAAGATGATTATATGTTGCAGTCATATGTTGCTACAACTGATTCGCCTGTAGCAATATTTGTTGCATATGTTGCCACAGATGATTATATGTAGCAATATTTGAGTAATATGTTGCTACAGATGATTATACGTAGCACCATTTGAGTCATATAGTGTTACAGATGATTCGCCTGTAGCAACATTTGTTGCATATGTTGCCACATCTAATATATCCTGTAGCAACATTTGACATGTGTTAACGCAGAAACAAAGAAGAGCAACAAATCACGCATTGGGGCATTTCTAAATAAGATTATATAATAGAGATCATCCTCAAATAAGAAAGAACATTCATTAAAATTCAACAACACAACGATTAACACTTCTTATAGGGCATTTCGATTTGGGCATGTAGTTTTTTTGTGGCCAAAGTCCCTACATACTGAACACTTATTTTTTCTTGTTGGAAATGATTAACCAACTCCACGCCGTCTCTTATATGTCCTTCTTCTGAGTTTACTTGGATCAACATATGGATGAGGTATTTCTCTCTGTATGATATCCAAAGGGACAATACAAAAATCTTCAGTTGGCATCGGGTGAATTTCCTGACAATATGCCATTATGTATTTTTCCACTGAATAATATGGAGAGTAGTACAGGTAAATCTGATTTCCAAAATCAGCACCATGTTGGCATCGAATCGCTGCCATGGCATGTGGACAAAGTATTTTGTCCAAATCAAAAATTCTACAAGTACAAGTTCTTCTTTGTAGATCCACAGTAGCAACATCTCCATGACCAGTGACAATGAACTTGTAGTTAGCGATTTGATGGGCCAACAACTTGTTGCCCGCGTTGACATACTCGAATATGTCTTTTTCAATTGAAGGAACAAATCTATTTGCGGAGTGCACCAGTTCCATACGCCTCTGGTGAAATAACAATGCAAATCTCCTGTTTATTTCATCAAATAGAGCGACAATGGGAAATTCTCTTTCAACATCAAACATAGCATTCACCGATTCCGCGATGTTTGACGTCATAATGTTATATCTACACAACAACAAATAAAAATCAAACAAAACACATAAAGTAAAAATAAACTCAATTGAGATGGTACCTATTTCCCGGACAAATGTCCTACTCCATGTGTGAAATCCAATACGTTCAAGAGCTTCAGCGGCCTTTGGTACCAAATCTCTTATTTGATTGAAATGGTCATTGAACTCGCATATATCGTACGCCTTTGCTGCTTTATATAAATGGGACACTACCTTTGAATTGTGAAAGTTATTTCGAATATTTTCCCAAGGTGTCTCATGCAACAACCATAATAAGATACAGGGTAGATTCTCGAAACCATCTATAATGAGATGCAGGGTAGATTCTCGAAACCATCTTTCGAATACTTGGACGCCTATCAGAGATAATGCACAACTCATCAGTATCATCTACAAAGCTTCTCATATTTTGAAAAAAATATTCATATGAGGCATCGCATTCCTTGTTCACGACACAGAAAGCCATTGGAAATATATGATTCTCGGCATCTTGTGCCACCGTCGGTAGCAGAACTCCTCCATACTTGCTCCTTAGAAATGTGCCATCAACGGCTATTACTTTTCTCATTTCTTGAAAACCAATTATCCAAGCAGCATATGATACAAAAAAGTACTGGAACCTCCCATTTTCATCGAGCGACAATGCCGTCTTGCTTCCTGGATTCGCAACTTCAAGCATATACCGGTACGCATTAAGCACTGCGTACCCGTGCTCATGTGTTCCCCTAACATTAGCCTTAGCATGCTCCATGACCTTATAAATCTTCCAATAGCTTACCTTACAACCCAATTCTGTGCGGAGTTGATTTGACATGTCTCTTGTGGATGGGCCTTTACCATTGGGAAACCTATTTTCAAAGTACTTACCTATGACTTTTGCCGTGGCGTGGGGATTATGGCTTGTAAGATGCTCTGAACCACACGTATGGTACCTTTCATAGATTCTAACGGCAAACCTGTCACAACTTGTAAATTTCACAGCCCTCAGCCACCAATTGCAATCCGGATATGAACATTTAAAGGAAAACACATTACGAGAATTGATCACCTTTTTCAGTCTAAAATCTTTATTCAAGCAAGCAATTTTCAATGAATTTGCCAGTTCTTTCTTGTTCTTGAATGTCATTCCCTTATAAATTCCTGTTTCATCATCTCTAACATTATTCACACGTGAAGTTTGAGAAGCACATGGATTGTTGCTGCCAACTATAGGTGTGGGAGTAAACTTGCTCTCAAGGTCCGGCCTTAAGATTACTCATAATGAGACAAATACACACCTACAATACACCAACATACAAGGCATACATAATATGACAATCTCCCCTACCAAGGCTATCAAAAGACCTACTTAAGTAAATCAAGAAGATAACGTCCATGATTGACCTCTTCAAGATTACCTAAATAGTCCTTAAGACTTCCTAAGTTTAGATCATGTCAAAATAACAAGCAACTTCCCTAACTAGAGTCATTCTCAAGACTTCCATAGATAAGACATGAAGAGATCATCCCATATGCCCTCTTCACACTTTAACTAAGGAATCCTTAAGTCACTTTAGATTATGTACTTATTCATTTACATACTTTATATCATTAAGTCATTAGTTCATTAGTTCATTTAAGAGACATACAACACATAAAGGACATTCAAGTAATGGTCTTGGAGAAGACCTAGGGACTCTCACTAACATCTTCAAAGCCTATTGTGCAATGTCTAGATAGCGTCCCATACCACCACCTAAACTTCATAGAACTTCTCTAATGCTAATAGGTATCTCATATGATGACAATAGGCAATAACCTACATAGACCATGGTAGCAAGACATGGAATCTGAAATTCTATCCTACTCCGATGAGGTTGTTCTACTTGCCAATGGTAGAACATGGACACATCCCATGTAGGCACATGGTTAAGGAATATGAAGGCATGCTTTGTAATCTAGTCTCATACTTTAACTAGAACTACTTCCCTTACCATACTCACTCGATGCTAGCCTTCTTTCTCATAGATTAAATCACATTACGGTTCATACAAAATGGTTCCATATCAAGTTCATAACCCAATTACATTTACCCTACCAAAGCAAGGTCCACTAGGGCTATCTCACTATGGCTAAAAGAAGCTCATAATGAATTTCCTAAGGATTGATATGATGATGTTCCAGCCAATCAACCTTAAGTCCATCATTCATTACATGAAGGATATCATTACGGCTTTCGACTTCAAGTTTCATAACCTTACCACTTGGTTCAAGGTTTCACATAAAGGACCCTCTTATCATCATTCAAGGTCTCACCTAACATTCATTCATTCAATGCTAAGATACTTTAGGTTCCTAAGTCAAGACATCACATATTCATATTCATACAAGCATCAAGTAAGGGACACAAGTCTACCTAAACAAGACACAACATTACATCAATTTATTCACATATAACATATCATCTTTTAGACACTTAGGAATGACCCTTAACATCATGTACTCAACCTATTCAGTACCTTAACATCATCTACATAATCATTATAGACTCATATAACCAAATTAGGAACAACCATGTACAACTCTAAGACTACACACTTAACACATAGCCATAGCATAACATGATTACCTAATATCACCAATAGACTAACACATACTTTCACATATAGGTAGATATAATCATACATCACCAAATCAACTACACAAATAGCCATATAACTTCAGTAGTTCCGACAAGGCCATGATCACCAATATACTTAAAATAACGCCGACAAGGCCACATCAATTCACATAACACCGCCACCATAAGTGGACCAAACCAATCACATCATAATTGAAATCTAAAATAACATTAAATAAGAAGAAATAGGGCAGAATACCACCTCTTCATCCTCAACACCTCAAGCCAATACCAAATCATCCAATTCAACCTCATAAGGCCCTTACCCATGGCCATGAACATCAATTCAACACATAAACTATAATAATCAATGAAATCTAAACCAATTCAATATATATTCAACAATCTAAGACCAATTAGACAACAATTGAATACAATTCTTATATCATTAGAAAGCCCATAAGAAACTACACATGAATTCATAAACATTAGACCAATATCAAGTAACCCATAAATTAGTCAAAAATTTGGGTTCATCAATTACATGGGTTCATAGGTAGATTGAGTTAAAATGATCTAAATAACAACAATTCAATCACTATTCAATGATTAAAAACCATTAATGCAAGAACCCATGGTAGAATCATGAAATTGGACATTCAACATTAGAAAACTTTAGAAAACATCTTTAAAGTGGGCTCCTTGATGAAACGAGTTTCAAGGATCAAAAACCATACCTCAATGAAGCTAATTATTCAATTTGATGAAGAATCTCCACTCAATTCGTCACACCAAGCTCTTCCTTGACTTTGGACTTCAATGGAGTCTTTAGGAATTCTTAAGGGATTTTGGGGTTTTGATTTTGAAGAATGAAATCTTCAAAGTGTTTAAGACTTATATACACACTTAAAATACCCAAAAGACCCTTAGGGAACCGCCAATACTCTTATTTGGAAGTGGGGTGAAATTACAACTTCACCCCTCAACTTACAGTGAAGCTGCACGGAGGACACAGGCCAATCGACGGTTGCCCATCGACGGGGCGTAGGTCCACTTACGGGCCATCCTGGCCTCCGTCGATGGGTTCAGAGACTTGGATATGGGAGCTTAGATCCCCAGTCTAAGTCCCAAATGATGCCCACCACCTACGGGGCGTCGACTAGGCCACTGGCCGTCGATTGCCATCCGTAGGTGGACTGCCTTGGGCAGTTTTGGCCATCATTTTGGGTCCTTCCTCAAGGACCCTTGGATGGTCCTTGGGGATGTTTGACCAGACGTTTCCAACCCAAACATGACCGTATATGAGTTTAAGACTTCTCACATGAATTTCATCCAAAACAAACACGTAACACTCGACGAAACATGCCTGGACACACAAGATCACTTCAAGGCATATCTTTCGAACGTCATGAACGTTCTTGGACGTTTGACCTCCAAACTTCTCCAAACTTGACACACTGACTTCATACACCATTTAAACTCATAACCTTACAACCTCATGAATCACACATAAACACATAGGACCACATATGTGGCACTTATGTGACTTAGTCGTCGAACGTCTTGGTCGTCCCTTGACGTTTGACTTCCAATGCACCTAATACTTTAGCTACTGCCTCAATACCATATTATAGACCATTTAAGGACCTTAGACCACCATTACCAATATGTTAGGATCTAGTTACCTTTCGAGGTCTTACAATCTCTCCCACTTGGACAACATTCGTCCTCGAATGACACTTTCCACTCTCCGAACACTTCCAAGAATAGAGATTCAACTAGCAGAACAAAACCAAACCATATAACACATTATCAAGGAGAAAACACCAATATCAACTGGTCGAGATATTCACAACACCACAAGAAACTATAATTCAATTCTATAACTCATTATGCTACAAAACTCACATGCTTCATTCCAAATAGCAAAAACTCATTTTATATTCATTACTATACTCATACACATCAGTTCTAACCACATTACAACAATTTTAGACCAAAGAATCAATCAGTCACATTTTGAAATTTTTTACAGTGAACAATTTTCCAAGCTACAGTGATTTTAACAAATTTTCCAAAAATGCAATTTTAGGCAATTCATGATTAAACATGCTAATATGAAAGGAACATAATATAAACACCTTTTACAACATGCTCATAGCTCAATAAAATACACAATGCAAGAAGTTAATGAAATTCAATTTCAACCAAACTCCTAAACATCATGCACATGCAACAACTTCTAGCACATCTATCTAGCCATACTCCTCCACTTATAAGGAACCCATATCACAACAAGAGAAATAAGACTTACCAACATCATCATCACTCTCATCCGACTTCTCTCCTCTAGTTCGGAGTGCATAGAAACGCCTCCTTGTTGGAGCATCATCCTTTGGAATACTAGAATCAACTTTCTTACCCTCCTTTCCTCTAGAAGCAATTCTAGGACAATCTCTAACCTTGTGCCCATCTTTTCTACATCCATAACAAATACCGGTACCCACTAGACACTCACCATAATGTTTCTTACCTTTTGGCACATGTAGGTTTTGCCATTGTGAGAACCACCCCCTTTCTCAAACGTCACCTTAGCACTCCTAGATTCTTCTTGAGTGTGAATCCTCCTTTTGGACTTAGGTTGCACTTGGTCACTAGCGACACTCCTTTTCAAGTTCCTTGACATCCTCCTAAGTTTAGACTCTTCAATTGATTGTGCATACACCATGAGTCTAGCTAAGGTCATATCATCATGTAGCGGCCGAATGTCATTCTTCCCTCACTAAATCACTCACCCTAGATGACATAGTGCTTTCCACAACATTAACCCTAGGCACCATACTCAAATTTATTTGAGTTGTCACGGCTTGGGCTAAAGCAACCAAAGCCTCTCTAATCTCTTGATTAGTCAATTCCGGGGGAACCACTGTAACCTCATTACCTCCTTCCACATTAGGGGCATGATCACCATGGGGAGGCACTTGAGCACCTTGAGCACCTTGGACACCTTGTCCATCTTGAAGAACTTGCTCAACTTGCTCAACTTGAGGAGGAGCTTCCTCATTCACCCTTCCCTCTTCCAACCTTCTAGTGGCCATCCTTCTAGTATTCATCTCCTAGAAACACAAGGAAACATATTTAGAAGGATACTCGTAGCATTACTCTACCGCACGACATAGAAGTAGACAAGAAGGCAAACTCTATCGTCCTATAGCCTCTCGCCCATAGATGTGTCGCGAATCACACCAATGGTCAAGACTCTACTAGACGTGACTTGATGAGACTTTTTGATTCCTAAGACTACTTTCACCAACCTATGCTCTGATACCAAGCTTTGTCACAACCCGAGACCACACCCTAGAAGCTAGGGCGCAATCTCGGATTGCGACACGTGCGTACTCGATCTCTCGGAGGTCTCATACAAGCCTTTCATATCATTCATCGCATATACATAATGAAAAGTAGTGCGGAATTAAAACTTTTCATAAAACAATATCATAGTCTTTAAAATTCTTTCATATAGAAGTAATAGGAAATAATAAGTCTCAATCTCATCATCTTAAGACACAAGAGTACTTGGGACACGGCCCATACGAAATAGAAAACATAGTACTACTAAGTCTATTACAATACTTCATTAAAGAAACATAAAAGACATATATGCCTCGAGTCGAATGAGGACATACTTCAACTTATCTTGAAGGATCTTCTAAATCCAATTCTTCTTCCCAAAAGCTCTTCACCTACTAAGAACTATATAGATAGATAAAAGCATGGAATTAGTACAACCACATGTACTAAGTATGACTTATGCATAAAATCATGAAAATGGACATTTATTGAATATGCATCTTTTCACTTAAATATCATAATAACATCATAAGAATAACATTTAGAAACTTATAATCACATAAGAAAACATTTAACCAAAAATTATAATTTTCGAACTCACTTTACAGTGAACTCAATTCATGTACAGTGAAGTACCTCATTGTTACAGTGAATTCTTCTAATTTCGTTTTAAACATCTTCTAGCATGTAGTCTTTTCACTAAAGATATCCTAAGATTCACTTAAGTCACACAAAGAGAGACCGCTCATACACCCTCTCTAGATGTGCCTAAAAGATCCTTAAGATTACTCATAATGAGACACATACACACCTACAATACACCAACATACAAGGCATACATAATATGACAATCTCCCCTACCAAGGCCATCAAAAGACCTACTTAAGTAAATCAAGAAGATAACGTCCATGATTGACCTCTTCAAGATTACCTAAATAGTCCTTAAGATTCCTAAGTTTAGATCATGTCAAACATAACAAGCAACTTCCCTAACTAGAGTCATTCTCAAGAGTTTCATAGATAAGACATGAAGAGATCATCCCATATGCCCTCTTCACACTTTAGCTAAGGAATCCTTAAGTTACTTTAGATTAGGTACTTATTCATTTACATACTTTCTAACATGAGTCATTAGTTCATTAGTTCATTTAAGAGACATACATCACATAAAGGACATTCAGATATTGGTCTTGGACAAGACCTAGGGACTCTTACTAACATCTTCAAAGCCTATTGTGCAATGTCTAGATAGCGTCCCATACCACCACCTAAACCTAATGGAACTTCTCTAATGCTAATATGTATCCCATATGATGAGAATATGCAATAACCGACATAGACAATGGTAGCAAAGCATGGAATCCGGAGTTCTATCCTACTCCGATGGCTGTTCTACTTGACAATGGTAGAACTTAGACGCGCCCCATGTAGGCACATGGTTAAGGAAATATGAAGGGCTTCTTTGTATTCTGTCTCACTCTTTAACTAGAACTACTTCCCTTACCATACTCACTCGGTGCTAGCCTTAGTTATCATAGATTAATTCACATTAAGGTTCATACAAATGGGTCCCATATCATGTTCATGACCAATTACATTTACCCTACCAAAGAAAGGTCCACTAGGGCTATCTCACTATGGCGACAAGAAGTTCATCATGACTTTCCTAAGGATTGATGTGATGCCGTTCCAGCCAATCAACCTCAAGTCCATCATTCATTACATGAAGGATACCATTATGGTTTTCGACTTCAAGTTTCATAACTTACCACTTGGTTCAAGGTTTCACATAAAGGACCCTCTTATCATCATTCAAGGTCTCACCTATATTCATTCATTCAAGACTAAGACACTTTAGGTTCCTAAGTCAAGACATCACATATTCATATTCATACAAGTATCAAGTAAGGGACATAAGTCTACCTAAACAAGACACAACATTACTTTATTTTATTCACATATAACATATCATCTTTTAGACACTTAGGAATGACCCTTAACATCATCTCGTAAACCTATTCATTACTGTAACATCATCTACATAATCATTATAGACTCATATAACCAAATTAGGAACAACCATGTACAACTCTAAGACTACACACTTAACACATAGCCATAGCATAACATGATTACCTAATATCATCAATAGACTAACACATACTTTCACATATAGGTAGATATAATCATACATCACCAAATCAACTACACAAATAGCCATATAACTTCAAGCAGTGCCGACAAGGCCATGATCATCAATATACTTAAAATAAACGCCGTCAATGACACATCAATTCACATAACACCGCCACCATAAGTGGACCAAACCAATCACAACATAATTGAAATCTAAAATAACATGAAATAAGAAGAAATAGGGCAGAATACCACCTCTTCATCCTCAACACCTCAAGCGAATACCAAATCATCCAATTCAACGTCATAAGGCCCTTACCCATGGCAATGAACATCAATTCAATACATAAACTATAATAATCAATGAAATCTAAAACAATTCAATATAGATTCAACAATCTAAGACCAATTAGACAACAATTGAATACAATTCTTATATCATTAGAAAGTCCATAAGAAACTACACATGAATTCATAAACATTAGATCAATATCAAGTAACCCATAAATTAGTCAAAAACTAGGGTTCATCAATTACATGGGTTCATAGGTAGATTGAGTTAAAATGATCTAAATAACAACAATTCAATCACTATTCAATGATTAAAAACCATTAATGCAAGAACCCATGATAGAATAATGAAATTGGACAATTCAACTTTAGATAACTTTAGAAAACATCTTTAAAGTGGGCTCCTTGATGAAACGAGTTTCAAGGATAAAAAACCATACCTCAATGAAGCTCATCTTAGGAAACCGCCAATACTCTTATTTGGAAGTGGGGTGAAATTACAACTTCACCCCTCAACTTACAATGAAGCTACACGCAGGACACAGGTGTAACAACCCTAAAAATGGATATGCTAAGTAATGCTTAATGTGTCTAGAATGCCTACGATTAGACCGGTTCACACGGATTGATGCGCGTAGAATCAGACCTCTGAACCTCTGCAACAGCCAACCAACTAACTTGGTGAGTTACAGAGTTAGGAAAGGTTGGGTCCAGCCATGTAGGGCACCTGATACGCTCAAACTTACTTCTCAAATAAGAAGTAAAAATGGTCGTATCAAGTAGAGAACCCAACTAATGAGGTTAGGGTCGATCCCACGAGGAAAATGGTTCATACTTAACTTTATTCGATTATTACTACTATTTAGTCAACTATTTTCCGAGAAAACAAATAACTAAAGGTTTTTTAATTAATAAAAGCAATTAACTAAATTAAAGTAATCAACTAATAGATTCAAGTATTGAAGTTTAATCAAGTGATGAGATTAACTAGGGCTTAAGTGTTCCCCACAGGTTCCTAACTCGGTAATTCTAACTATAACAATTCTTTCCTAATATCTTGCATGCAAAGTGATAAGTTAGGTATCTCTAAATCCTTGGTCCGGCATCTAGAGAATTTCACTCCGCACCTTGGTCCAGCTACGTGTGTTGCTTTACTAAACCTTATCTTTACCTCATATTAAGCATCGTAATCGATATTTGACGAAGTTGTTACTACGTACCAACCAACACTAGCCTATTAGATAGTATACACTAAATCTACGTTGATAATTCTTTTCCTATTATCTACCTCCTTGGTCCGGCAAGTAGCATTAAGGCGAGTTCTAACGTTGGCCATCCGTTAAAAAGACTTCTAAACAAAAGAATTATCAATACATGCAAGACACTATTCAAGAATTGTTATTTTAGCTAGATTTTACCTTATTATTTATCCATGGTTCCCACAACCCTAGTTATGAAGTTTAGTTACCCATGGTCATAGTCACACAATTCATATTGATAATATAATGATTCATGCACTTACTTTAATGAGAATGAATAAAACCCAGAAATTTACTTGATTAATCCACAAAAACACAAACAATCAATTCCAGAAAAAGTATCTCTAATACCAAAATCAATAGTTCAACACTAAAACAAGAGTACTGAAAAATATCCAAGAGTCTAACCCCAAAAACGAGGTTTTTCGAACTATTTATAAAAAAACAAAACCTAATAAAAGAAGGATTCTAATTAATGAAAATTTGTCCAAACGCGTCTGAGTCGACGGACCTCGTGATGGACCGTCGTGGGCACGACGGACCGTCATGGCCTCCGTCGTCCCATACTTCACAAATTCTTCTGCTGCTTTCTTCATTACCCTCGACGAACAGGTCTGACGGACTGTTGCAAGCACGACGGTCCGTCGAGGGACTTCGTTCCACAACACTTAAACTTTTTGGAATTTGGATACTGGGACTACTCTCTGATAATTATGACGAACAAGCAGGATGGACCGTCGTGGCTATGACGGTCCGTCATGAACTTCCGTAGTCCCACACTTGGTCAGACTTCCCCATCTTTCTTCAGCAGCTACTCTTCTTACTACGATGCCACCTACGGACCGTCACAGTCGCGACGGACCGTCGTGAACTCCGTAGGTGGTCTCTTCTGCAATTCTTGCTCAAAAACTCCCGCGTTCACCTTTAGACAGATTTACTGCAAATAAAGAGAAACCTACATAAAAAATCAATACAAAAAGGCTTTAGACACACACTAAACTTAAGGAAAAGCATTAAAAGTACCGTGAAACCATGGTACATCAACACCCTCAACTTAAATTCGTTGTTTGTCCTCAAGCGACGCACTATGACTCACTACAAAATCTTTGTACAAGAGTATCCATATTTTAGCTTTCGCAATCATTTGGCTATCAATCCCGATCATTCTCATTATGTTCATGCATGTTATCACTATTAGGCTTGAATTATGTGGATCGGACCATGACACAGACTCACTACGCACTGACACCTATCCTCTTCAATTTCTCACCAAGGTGCTAATATTTCTGATATTGCAACTAGTGTCCTCACTTAAAAATAACATCCTCATTTTTCACACAATGATTTCAGTTTGAGTATAAGGATTACTTTTCAACACTCGCTCTCAGAACAACTTCTCAACTCATTTATACATATTGCCATAAGTTTGCCCTTATTTTCACTGCTTTAAGTTTGCCATAATAACTCTTAGAATCACGATAGGACTTTCTTAGCTTGTAAAATAGGCTCAGGTTTAGGTAAGGTATATTTAGATATACTTTAGTGACTTTTTGCCCTCCTTGACATATCGGCTAAGCGTACCACCTTTTTATCATTTTATTTTGCCCTATTTCTCAATTTTCTTTCACCTTGTTGTTTTCCCTTTCTTATCTTTATGTGTAAGTGACTTTTCTCTTTTCTTGTGTTTGTTTTGTTTCATATGTATATTTTTTTTATTTTTTTTTTAGTCACTTCTGTTTTGTTCTTTCTTCCTCTTTATTCTTTCAACCCCACTTTCCGGAGTATTCCTTCTAACAGCCACCCTCAACTCATGACTTTTCCATGAGTTAAGGTTCACAATACCCATGGTTGGGTCAGGGCCACGACAAGGTTGCTTTCTGCATTAGCCACCCTCAACTTATGCTTTTGGCATAAACTAAGGTGCACATGTCCAAGGAGGGACCAGGGCCAACACATTGTTCCCAGAGAAGATCAGTTGGGGTGAAAAACAAAGATCTGTTTTTAGGCTCAAATCATTTGGATCAATAAGGGATTAACTTCATTTGGTTTTCTGTTATTTTTAGGCTCAAGATTGACTATTTCGAACAAAGGCCTATGATCCTTTCCTAATTGTTTATTTTGGCTTACTTTTAGCAAGACTA
This sequence comes from Solanum lycopersicoides, assembly GCA_022817965.1. Lineage (NCBI taxonomy): Eukaryota > Viridiplantae > Streptophyta > Magnoliopsida > Solanales > Solanaceae > Solanum > Solanum lycopersicoides. The sequence continues at coordinate 4,452,566 of JAJJBR010002753.1, forward strand.
ACCAGGCAAGTTCTAGCTCAGTATCAATGGTGGATCATTCCAATTTCCCTCACACTCATTTGACATCTCATTACATTCCCAGATTATTAGACACCTAGTTCGAGTCTTAGATTTAAGGTCATGCAGTAGTGTATCTCTATGTCATGTTTAGAGCCACACATTTATCAATTACTATGCCTAGTCATGCATCATTTTCATTATATCGGGATATCATATTTGTTTTAGCCATCATGCTTCAGAGTTATACTATGTACACAAGATATAACATGCCGGTTCAACAATAAAAGTAGTCAGTCTCTTGGGGAAAAAGAACACAGGCAAGAAAACCCCAAAAGAGGATCGTGAATTTGGCTACTCAGACTTCACCCTAGCACTCACTTTCCATTTACCCCACCCCCAACAAAAAAGATATGCAATTGTCCCCAATGCATAAAAGAACCTAAAATAATCGAGTGGTAGGTGAAGCAAACCTGAGGCGCAATTAACTAAATTAAAGTAATCAACTAACAGATTCAAGTATTGAAGTTTAATCAAGTGATCAGATTAACTAGGGCTTAAGTGTTCCCCACAGGCTCCTAACTCGGTAATTCTAACTATAACAATTCTTTCCTAATATCTTGCATGCAAAGTGATAAGTTAGGTATCTCTAAATCCTTGGTCCGGCATCTAGAGAATTTCACTCCGCACCTTGGTTCAGCTACGTGTGTTGCTATACTAAACCTTATCTTTACCTCATATTAAGCATCGTAATCGATATTTGACGAAGTTGTTACTACATACCAACCAACACTAGCCTATTAGATAGTATACACTAAATCTATGTTGATAATTCTTTTCCTATTATCTACCTCCTTGGTCCGGCAAGTAGCATTAAGGCGAGTACTAACGTTGGCCATCCGTTAAAAAGACTTCTAAACAAAAGAATTATCAATACATGCAAGACACTATTCAAGAATTATTATTTTAGCTAGATTTTACCTTGTTATTTACCCATGGTTCCCACAACCGTAGTTATGGAGTTTAGTTACCCATGGTCATAGTCACACAATTCATATTGATAATATAATGATTCATGCACTTACTTTAATGAGAATAAATAAAACCCAGAAATTTACTTGATTAATCCACAAAAATACCAACAATCGATTCCAGAAAAAGTATCTCTAATACCAAAATCAAATGTTCAACACTAAAACAAGAGTACTGAAAAATATCGAAGAGTCTAACCCCAAAAACGAGGTTTTTCAAACTATTTATAAAAAAAAAACTAATAAAAGAAGGATTCTAATTAATGAAAATCTGTCCAAACGCGTCTGAGTCGACGGACCTCATGACGGACCGTCGTGGGCACGACGGACTGTCATGGCCTCCGTCGTCCCATACTTCACAAATTCTTCTACTGCTTTCTTCATTACCCTCGACGGACAGGTCTGACGGACCGTTGCAAGCACGACGGTCCGTCGAGGGGCTTCGTTCCACAACACTTAAACATTTTGGAATTTGGGTACTGGGAATACTCTCTGATAATTATGACGAATAAGCAGGACGGACAGTCGTGGCTATGACGGTCCGTCATGAACTTTCGTAGTCCCACACTTGGTCAGACTTCCCCATCTTCCTTCAGTAGCTACTCTTCTTACTACGATGCCACCTACGGATCGTCACAGTCGCGACGGATCGTCGTGAACTCCGTAGGTGGTCTCTTTTGCAATTCTTGCTCAAAAACTCCCGCGTTCATCTTTGGACAGATTTCCTGCAAATAAAGAGAAACCTACATAAAAAATCAATACAAAAAGGCTTTAGACACACACTAAACTTAAGGAAAAAGCATTAAAAGTACCGTGAAACCACGGTACATCATCTCATAAGATGGTAACCCCCACGTTTAGCAAGTTATTGTTTCTACTAACAATTTCCTTGACCCTTAACTATGTTCCCACATAGGACTCTAGATTAGTTGATCCACTATGTACGAAAGGTTACACCTTAGGCAAGTGTTAACCCTCTCTTTTCGATGTGGGAGTAGAACACCAGATTCCATGTAGCTCTCATGGTCTAATGTTGGTTATTGCAACATCTTTCCCTAATGTAAAAGTAAATGAATGAATGAAATGTATGAACTCTCATTACGTATTTCTTAAGGGGTTCTACTTGGTGTAAGAGAGGGTAAGGGACTTCTCTTACGCATTGCACTTGTGGGATCCTAAGATATGGTTGTAGTGGTATCTTTCTATGACTATGTTACTTATGATATATGTATATTAAGTTATGTATGATCTTCATGAATATGACAAGATATGATGTAAAGTGATATTATGAATGTATGTATGAAGTAGGTTGCTTAATGTGAGACTTAGCTTTAGATAGGGTTATGGGATTCTATTCTTTACATTGCATAAGTATTGTTTGGGTTGTCTACATGTTGGGGATGATATCATGTTGGGTTGGCTTATGATGCTTACTTTATGTGCATAATGGATTTACTTGATAAAAGCATGTTTTGACTAAAATGTCCTTTCATACATGCATTGATGATTTTTATGCATAGAAGCTATACATAGTACATCTGATGTACTAACTCATCTTTTCTTCCCTTTTTTCCAAACATTGTAGATCCAGGCCTTTGAGGAGATTCCAAGGCTATTTCTCAAGACACTTGTATTTGTTTCTCCAAGTTGGTGAGTCCTCAAGTCCGAGGACAATACCCTTATGTTCTAACTTTTAGTTCTTTTGCTTATGTTGGAAGACATTGTTGTATTTCCTATTTCTAGACTTCTTATTGATGTAACGGCTAAGTCTCAATTTCTACACTTTTCTGTCTAGATGGTGTGATGTGACAAAGTTAGATTCTATTTTTCATATATGCAGTGAAGTTGAGCTTCCAAAGTAAAAGTTTTACTTTTTATGCATTTTTATTTTGTGATACATTCTATGATGAATGCTAAGGACTTGTATAAGACCTCTTCGAGGTTAAATATGTCGTTAACGACTATGTGGTGATCTCGGGTCATTACAAACTTAGTACCAGAGCATAAGGTTTAGAATAATGTAAGATTGATGTCACAAATTACCACGTTAAGTAGAGTCTTGTTCATGGATGTGAAGCGCGCCACACTTATGAATGAGAGGCTATGAGATGCTTAGGAACTTTCACTCCTTTTGCTTCATTAGTCGTGCTTAAGAGTATTAACTCTATCTAGTCCTTCCTTATAATCATTTTCTTGTGCTTATAGGCAATGAATACAAGAAGGACTAATGCTAGGAGGGCAGAGGAGGAGAAGGTGAATGAGGTGGTCCCCCCTCAAGCTCCTTAAAACCCTTAAGTTCCTATTGAAGAAGGGGTTATGTCTAATGTCGAGATAAGGGCGGATATTCATAGTTTGACTCAAGTGTTAGCAACTCAAGTGGCTAGGGACACTAGGGTGCAAGTGAACCCCAATGCTAGCACTACCGCTTCTAGGATTAGGGATTTCACAAGGATGAATCCCCCTACTTTCTTTGGCTTCAAAGTGGAGAATGACCCGCAAGGGTTCATTTATGAAGTGTTCAAGGTGCTAGATGTTATGGGTGTGTCTTCACAAGAAAAGGCGTAACTAACCACCTACCAACTCAAAGATGTGGCTCAAGTTTGGTATGAGCAATGGAAGGATTTGAGGCCTATTAGAGAAGGTCCGGTTAGTTGGGCTTCATTCAAAATGGATTTCCTTGATCGGTTCTTCCCCTTGGAATTAAGGGAGAGGAAATTGCAAGAATTTATCAATCTTCATCAAGGGGGTATAAGCGTGAAAGAGTATAGCCTCAAGTTCACTCAATCCAAATATGCTCGCGCTATGGTAGCGGATTCTAGGGCTAAGGTGAAAAAATTTGTTATGGGATATCCGACCTTGTAGTTAATGGATGTAGGTCATCTATGTTGATTCCTAGAATAGACATTTGTCATCTCATGGTTCATGCCGAACAAAATTGAGGAACAAAAGTTTAAGAAAGTTGGTTGGGAATTGAAGAGGACAAGGGTCGAAGATGGAAATTCTTCAAAGGCTAGGTTTGAGGTTCAAGATAAACCAAGGTTTAAGAAGAGGTTCCCCAACCAAGGTCATCCTAATACTCCAAGGGTCAACAAAGGTAAAGTGTCTACCCCCAAGCCTCAAGAGGGAAAAAGTGGTGGTTCTTATGTTGAGAAGCCTTATTGTGCAAAATGTGGTAAAGAACATAAAGGAAAGTGCCTAGTTGGCATGAGTAATTTCTATAGTTGTGGTAAGAGTGGCCACATGAAGAGGGACTGCCCTATGTTGAAGGCTCAAGGAAGGGAAAATTCTCCAACACAAGCAAGTTCTCCAAATCTCGATGCTCCTAAGAAGAATCGCTTTTATGCTCTCCAGTCCCGAGGTGATCAAGAGAGATCTCTAGATGTTGTTACCGGTATGTTGCAAGTATTTTCAATTAATTTTTATACATTGTTGGATCCCGTGCCACTTTGTCTTTTGTAACTCCTTTAGTGGCTATGAAATTTGATATTCTTCCCATTTCTTAGATGAACCCTTTTCGATCTCTACCCCGGTGGGTGATTCTGTAGTTGCTAAAAGAGTTTATAGGGGTTGTTCCATTTCATTGCCCAATAGAGTCACATTTGTTGATTTGGTAGAACTTGATATGTTGGACTTTGATGTCATTTTGGGGATGGATTCGATACATGCTTGTTTTGCTTCCATCGATTGTAAACTTGGGTAGTAAAGTTTCAATTTCCTAATGAACCCGTTTTAGAATGGAAGGGGGGAAACTTAGCTCTAAAAGGTCAAATTATTTCATGTCTTAAAGTTTGTAAGTTTATTTCTAAGAGATCTCTCAATTATATCGTGAGAGTCAAGGATCTTCAGTCCAAGACTCCTCCATTAGAGTCGGTCCCCGTAGTGAAGGATTTTCCGGAAGTATTTCCCAATGACTTGACCGTAATTCCTCCCTAACGGGAAATAGATTTCGGTTGATTTATTGTCGGATACAAACCCATCTCAATCCATCTTTACCGAATGGCCCCGGTCGAGTTGAAGGAATTAAAGGCTGAACTTAAGGATTTGCTATAAAAGGGTTTTATTCAATCAAGCATATATCCATTGGGTGCCCCGGTGCTATTTGTGAAAAAGAAAGATGGGTCTCTTCTAATATGTATTGACTACTGGCAATTGAACAAGGTCACTATAAAGAATAAGTATTCACTCCCTAGGATTGATGATTTGTTTGATGAACTCTAAGGAGCGAGTTACTTTTCGTAAATTGGCTTGAGGTCGGGTTATCACCAACTTAGAGTGAGAGGTGTTGATATTTCAAAAACGGCATTCCGAACTAGATATGGTCATTTTGAATTCTTAGTGATGTCCTTTGGTCTTACAAATGCCCTGGCGACTTTCATGGACCTTATGAATCGAGTTTTTAGAAGTTATCTTGATTTGTTTGTGATTGTCTTGATTGACGACATCTTGATATAATATAAGAGTGACAATGATCATATGAATCATTTGAGGATAGTGTTGCAAGTCATCAAAGATAACCAACTTTTTGCTAAATTTAATAAATGTGAATTTTGGTTTAGATCGGTTGTTTTTCTTGGTCACATTGTCTCTAGTGAAGGTGTAGAGGTCGATCTGAGAAAGACGGATGCGGCCAAAATCCGGCCTAGACCTTTGAGTCCTACCGACATCCAAAGCTTTTTGGGTTTGGCCGGGTAATATAGGAGGTTTATTGAGGTATTTTCATCTATCACATCTCCATTAACGGCCTTGACCCAAAAGAAGTCCAAGTTCGAATGGTTGGAATCGTGTGAAAAGAACTTCCAATTATTGAAGGATACACTCACCTCTGCTCCGGTATTGACGTTATCGGAGGGTACCGAAGGGTTTGTTGTTTATTGTGACGCTTCTCGAGTAGGTTTGGATTGTGTCCTCATGCAACATGGTAAGGTGATAACATATGCCTCTAGGAAACTCAAGGTGCATCAGAAGAAATACCCAACTCATGACCTTGAGCTAGCGGTCGTAGTGTTTGCTTTGAAAATTTGGAGACATTACCTATGTAGAGTTTATGTATATGTGTTCACCAATCACAAGAGTATCCAATATGTGTTCACTGAAAAAGACTTGAATCTACGTTAAAGTAGGTGGTTAGGGCATTTAAAGGATTATGATGAGCGTCCTTTACCACCCCGGGAAAGTTAATGTGGTTGTGGATGTTTTAAGTTGAATGTCTATGGGTAGTGTGACTCGTGTTGTTGATAATAAGAAGGAGTTAGAAAAGGAGGTATATAGGTTGGCCAGATTGGGTGTTCGACTAGAAGAATCTCCAAAGGGCGGTGTCATGGTTCAACATAACTCCAAGTCATCTTTAGTTGTTGAGGTGAAATCTAAGCAACACCTTGATCCTCTATTAATGGAGTTGAAGGAATTGATTCTTAATAAGTCTATTAAAATTTCTCTCAAGGTGGGCTTAGGCACCAAGAAAGGTTATGTGTACCAGACGTGGATGGCCTAAGGGAAACAATCTTAGAAGAGGCCCATGGGTCCATATATTCCATCCATCCGGGGGCCACCAAAATGTATTGTGACTTGCGCGAGATTTATTGGTGGAACAGAATTGTAATGACCCTCTTGGTCATTTCTGTGTTTTGTCTTTTGTGAGTCATTTAGAGCGTTCCTATAGCGACCCCAAGTCATTTATGACTTATTGGCACTGACAGTTTGGTCACTTGGTCGTTCGTTTGGTTATTGTGCGAGTTTTAGTGTTTTTGGAGCGTATGAACCTTTAACGATCATTTTTTATCAAAAGTTCAAGAATAGGACATCGGAATCCAATTCTGACAATTCCATCAGCTCTAGAAGGGTCATTTTAGGCTAGTAGCATGGTCGACACGACTCCCGAAGTTTCCAGTGAGAGTTGGTGTGATTAGAAATTTTAACTTTAAGTTTAAGGCTAAGTTTGACTTTAGTCAATATTCTGAGTAAACGCGCTCGGATGAGAATTTCGTCAACGCGGCTAGCTCTGGAATGTCGAGTTTGGTCTAGTTTGACCCTTCTTTTGTGTCCTAAGGTTTCCAATATTTTTCCGAGATCTTTTGTGGTTTTTGACTTAAAATGGCCGATGGAAGTGGGACCCACTTTATATCGAGATAACCTCTGATGGAAATTTTGACTGCGCCGTTGAGTCCGGAATGTCGAATTTAGTAGGGTAGCATATCTGTTTTATTTTTATCAGTGTAACAACCCTAAAAATGAATAGGATCAAGACTTAGGTTGTCAAGAATGCTTGCGATTAGACCAAGGTCCACACGGATTGATACGCGTAGAAACAGACCTCAGAACCCTTACTACGACCAAGACAACTAACTTGGGGAGTTAATTGAGCTTGGAAAGGTTGGAACCAACCATGTGAGGCTCACGAAAACGAAGATTTAATCGAAAGAGTCTTTACCGGACTTAAAAAAAGAAATTTTAAGTTTTGAGGGTCCAAGGGTAAAATGGTCTTTTTCAGGCCAAGGGTAATATTGTAATTACCCTGAGGAATTAATTAATTAGTTAATTAATTTAATTAAAAAGAGCAATTCGGGTTGGGGCGACCCGAAGTGACCCATTTTCGCAAATGGGGTGTCACTCGGGTTCGAGCCCCACTAGAAGCAATAATTTAACTTGTTTTTTTCATTTACTTGATAAATTAATTTAATTAAGTAATATTTATTAGCTGATTTAAGAAAAAGGAAAAATCATATTTTTATTTAAAGGTTTGAAAGAGTCCTAGTTGACTAAGTCCTTACCTAAGCTTAAACCACCTTGCACGTTTAACTCTCTCTTTCTCTCACATCAATATCTCTCTTCTCTTTCACGTTTATTCTCTGCCAAATTAAGGTTAAGAACTGAAAATACATCAAGAGTTCTTCACACTTGAAGAACTCACATGAAATTTTAAGAAAAACAAAGTAACCAAAATGTTAAGGCAAAGAGAAGTTGTTTGTCGAGTGGTGTGGACGTTGAGGAAGCTTGGACTGATTTTTTGAGAGGATTTTGGGCAGCAACTTCGTGTTTGAGAAAGAAAAATTAAGGTATGGGTTTTCTTACTCTTGGTCCCTTTCCCAAGAGACCCTTAGGACTCAGACGAAACTAATCCGAAATTAAGTTGTTTCCCCATTGCATGTCCTTGTCCCTAGCTCCCAAACGACTTTGTAGGTTGGGTATTTTGTGCTGGTAGATTTAGGCATGTATGATATGTTTATATTGAATGAGAACATGTTTATGTATGTGAAATCACAAAATGATAATCCATGCGTAATTGAAGAAAATGTGGGTGTGTATGTATGTTGGCAGTGATGTTTTAGCCACTGTTTGAGGGCGTGAAAGGCATGTTTATATTCTTGTATTTCATGTGTAAACCTTGTGCATAATATGCTGTCCATATGGTGTGTGAAATGGCAAGTTTTGAGTGTAAATGTTGTGCTAAATATAATCCATAAACCACACCTAACTTACATACTAAGTAGATGATGAAATGCCCTAAGAAACTAGTGTGATAAGTTGAGTTAAGGAAGGTAAGAATTATGAAAAAATTTCCAGATTTGTATACTCTAAAATGAAGATTTAATCTGAGTTTTTAAGAGGAAATAAAGTAGGTGAGGTCAATGGGAATTGAATCCAAGACCTCACATGACCAAGGGGCTGAAAATTAAAACAAAATGTAAGGGGGCTAAGGGGATTCGAACCCCTTAGCTGCTGTTGACGCAAGGAAATAAAAAGGGAGAATGGGGCTGGGGGGAATCGAACACGCAATGCTGGGGAAAGAAAGAAGAGGAGAAATAAAGAAAAAAATGTGAGGCGTGGGAATCGAACCCACGACCTCAAGGCTGGAAATGGAGAGGGGCGAAAATGATTAACAAAGCAAGTGAGGTTGTGGGGGTTCGATCCCACGACCTCACTGCCAAATACCCTTAGCCTAGCGAAAAAAAAAAAGAAAAATATAGGAGGCTGTGGGGGTTCGAACCCACCACCTCACAGCCTCTAGCGAAATTAAATTAAAATAAGGAGGCTGTGGGGGTTCGAACCCACAACCTCCCTATTCCCAGCGAATTAAAGGATAAAAATCAAAGAGGCTGTGGGGGTTTGATCCCACAACCTCTTGGTTGGGCGAAAAATGAAAAATGAAAAGAGGTTGTGGGGGTTCGAACCCACATCCCTTCGGCCAACTTAGGAGTAATATTAAATAGAAAATTAATCATTTGATATTAATATTGAGATTTAATTTAGAGTCATAATATTATGAACATTAGAAATAAAATCAATGAAAAATATAAATGATATCCAATTGATTCAAGACTTGGGTTTCCTTGCCCAAACTTCCGTATTGATACATAAGTCATACGTGAATAAAATATCCAAGAATAATGCCACATACTTAGATCGAAATCAAGATCTTGGCATACATACAAGATGCATAAGTCTTGTATCACATAATCTTAGAAAGATATGAATCACTTAGACGAAATATGAATGAAGCCTCATGGCTTGTATGTATAGACACATAAGTCTAACATACGTTCAAAAGTAAGTGAATCTAGGAAGTATGTAATGAAATGATGAACCCTAGAAGGGTTAAGTATGAGTGTAAGATACACTAAATGTCCAAGTGCATTGGCATATGATGAAATGAACATTCACGTAATAAGAGGTGAGTAACTATGAAAAGCAAAGGTGCTAATGATAATGAATGTGGTGACAACATGAAATAAGGCTAATGTAAATGATGAGGGCAATCTCAAATGAGCCTAAGTAAATGTTACCAATACGTACTCACCTATGAGAGTGTAAGATAATGAAGAGCCAGTCTCTATGAACACTCTAATGAAGGTATTGAGCTTAACACACTTAATACTAATGATGAGATGAGAAATCATCTAATGAGCTATGATGTCCTCATACTAGAAGCCAGCTTCCATGACGTATGAGATGAATGAAATGGAACTTTATACTGAGCACCGATAGACTAGCTATGAGCGGTGATGCCTTCTTTCGGGAAGGACGGAGGTTCACGTAACTCTCATGAGATGAGACTGTCCGGCATGCCGGGTATGGGTCTCCTTATATCTCCTAGTCTTCGAACCTATACTGCCAATATAGGGATCTGGCGGGGTTAAATTCCCATGTACGCTAGCATGTTTTTGGGTCACCTTGGCCGGTGATTCCACCTCTTTTCGGTGTGGGGGAGACACTGGATTTCATGATGCTCACATGATCTATGTCGGTTAAAGTTAAAGTTCCCAATGAATGAATGAGGCCAGCCTCAAATGATGCACATAATGAAATGAATGATACTAAAGGTGTTAGGATAGGATAATCAAAGGTGAGTTAGATTCAAGTAATGACATTAGGTCATTCTTGGTCATTGCACAACGAACCTAATGAAAGTCTTAAACTACATCCTAGGTATAGCTGGTGGTTACACTGGCCTATGAATGAAATGAAATGGAATACGTATGAATGAACGAAGCAGACTCTGTGTTTGCTAATGAAGACTCCCTAGTTGAGGTCCCATCTGTTGAGCCCTCATTTCTGGGATGTCTTAATGTTAAGTCCATGATTCCAAGGTCTCATGGCATATGAATGAATGACATTAAAGAAGTTATGTGCTACATGCAAAAGGGGCTATATGCTATATGATATGTGCTATGTGTAAATGTTATGTGTTGTGTGCAAATGTGAAAAGTATGATGACATATGTTATTCTCATGGCATAACTTTCCTATTCCAAATCTGGAAAGCTCACTGACTTTCCTAATCCAAATTTGGAAAGCTCATTGACTTTCCTAATCCAAATTTGGAAACTTTCCTAATCTCAATTTGGCAAGTCCACTGACTTGACTTCCAATAATCATGTTGTTAGGAAAGAGCTATTTTTTCTCATGCATGTCCTTGGTGTGTGCTTGCATATACCCATACTTAGTACAAGTGTGTACTAACCCTATACAAACTCTACTATTTTAGGTGCAGGCACAGGTGGACGATAGAGCTACAGGATCATCGTTGCAGTTATCCGGACGTCCAGCATTCATCCGGTTTTGGTAGGTCCTCATGTCTTCGAGGATGCTACTGTTTTATATTCTAGCTTAGTTTTAGAGTTGAGCTAGTGGAGCATGTTCCACTAGCGTTTCTTTCCTGTTTTTATTCAGACTATGTATTGGTGCCATTTTGGCAATTATACGCTTTATAAGAATTGAACTATTTCTTTCAGTTGCTTATCTCTTAATGTTAGATGGTTGATGGTGAACAATTACGTATTTATGAGAATGTTTGTATAAGTATGTTAGGAAACAAAAAGTTTCAAATTTTCCGCTAAAATTAACCTATGTAATGTAAGAATGACGTAAGTAGGCTTGTCTGCGACCTCTGAGAGGTCAACGACGCCGGTCTCGTCTGGGGTCTAGATTCCAGTCGTGACAAAGTTGGTATCAGAGCATTAGGTTAAATTACGAAAATAATAAGTTCACATCAACCACATTGAGTAGTTTCTAAGTCATGGTAGTGAAGTGCACCACTATCCTGAATTAGAGACTGCATGATGCGTAGGAAAATTTCCCTTCTTCTGATCTTATCGTGCTTTTCCTAATGTCTGAGTTCTTGGTGTTATGAGCGTGTCTAACATCAATCCTTTTTTTTTTTTTCCAGAGAATGAACACTAGGAGAGCTAATGGTCAGAGGAGAGGAGGAGCGGCTGCTGGGGGTAACCGAGTTCCACCCCAGGCTCCAGCTGAAGGAGTGGCTGTGCCAGCTAATCCAGCTGGGATGACTGATGCTGAGGTGAGGGCATCTCTGGCCCAGATGGCACAGGCCATTACTATGCAGGCCCAGGCTATGACTGCCCAGGTCAACCGGCAGGATGTTCAGAGGGAGAACCCACCGGTTCGTAGCATGGCTGACAGGCTGAGGGATTTCACGAGGATGAATCCTCCTATTTTCACAGGGTCTAGGACATCAGAGGATCCCAGGAGTTTGTGGATGAGATTCATAAGATCCTGGTGGCTATCATAAGAGCTCAAGGATGTTGCACAGACTTGGTGCAAGATGTGGCAAGATAGCCGTGTCTTAGGTGGAGTGCCAGTCACATGGGAGCTGTTCAAGACAGCATTTCTGGAGAGATTCTTTCCCAGGGAGATGAGGGAGGCCAAGGTTGAGGAATTCATCAACCTTAAACAAGGCTCTATGACAGTCAGGGAGTATTCCCTGAAGTTTGTTAAGCTGTCAAGGTATGTTATTTTCCCTAGTATTTAATAGCAAGAATGAGGATAATACTGAACTTTGTTGAAATCATCCAGGTATGCTACTTCCCTGGTTTCTAACAGCAGGGATGAGATGAGCAGGTTCCTCACAGGAATCAATGGAGACCTGGAGGAGGAGTGTCGATCTGCAATGCTCCATGATAATATGGATCTTTCCAGGTTGATGGTGCATGTCCAGCAGGTAGAGGACAGCCGCAGAAAGAGAGGTGTTCGTGATGCTAGGAGGCCTAGGCCTCAAGATCAGGCAGGACCCAGTCATGGAGGCCACAGGAACAACTTTGGCGTCCGTGAGCAGCCAAGGTTCAAAAAGGGGCAACAGAGTTCTGGGAATTTAATCCTCAGAGGAGTGCTACACCTAGAGGAGGCAGACCTGAGCCCAAGAAGGGCAATGGAGGTGAGATGCAGCGTCCTAAGAAGAATTGTGCTAAGTGTGGCCGAGCTCACAGTGGAGAGTGCAGACAGGGCACTAATGCCTGCTTCGGTTGTGGTAAGAGTGGACACATGGTCAGAGACTGTCCACAGAACAGAGGTCAGGCTGGAGGTAATACTCAGCCTAGGCCTAATCCACAGGGTGCAGCAGCAGCCGAGCCTCCTAAGAGGAACAGGTTCTATGCCCTGAAAGGCAGAGAGGAGCAGGAGAAGTCCGCTGATGTGGTCACAGGTATGCTGCAAGTGTTCTCAACTTCTGTTTATGCTTTACTTGATCCAGGGTCTACACTTTCCTTTGTAACTCCTCTGCTTGCTCTTACTTTTGAGATATTGCCTGAAGTTCTGCATGATCCTATAGTGGTTAGTACACCTTTAGGAGAAATGTAAGAACTGATAGAGTATACAAGGATTGCCCAATAGTTGTGAGTGGTAAAACTATGTGTGCAAACTTGGTTGAGTTACCCATGCATGATTTTGATGTTATTCTTGGCATGGATTGGCTTCACAGTTGTTATGCTTGCTTGGACTGTCGTAGTAGAGTGGTGAGATTTCGCTTTCCTAATGAAGAAGAGTTAGTCTGGGAGGGGTACAATTCGAGTCGTCCTAACCCCTTGATTTCTAACCTTAAGGCCAATAAAATGATGTCCAAGGGGTTATTGTGTCATCTTGTGAGTGTTAATGATTTAGATCATGACATTCCTTCCATAGACTCAGTACCTGTAGTGAATGAGTTCTTAGATGTGTTTCCTGATGATTTGCCTGGAGTCCCTCCCTTCGAGAGATTGACTTTGGTATCGATTTAGAACCCGATACTAAACCAATCTCAATTCCTCCTTACAGAATGGCTCCAGCTGAACTCAAAGAGTTGAAGCTGCAGTTAAAAGATCTCACTGACAAGGGTTTCATTCAGCCGAGCATATCCCCTTGGGCGCTCCAGTGTTGTTTGTAAAAGAAAGATGGGAACCCTTAGAATGTGTATCGATTATCGGCAGCTCAACAAAGTCACTATAAAGAATAAGTATCCACTCCCGAATAGATGATTTGTTTCCTCCAAGGGTCTAGTTTCTTCTCTAAGATTGATCTTCGTTCAGGGTATCATCAGGGTTAGGGATGGAGATATCCTGGCTATGGTCACTATGAGTTTTTAGTCATGTCATTTGGTCTCACGAATGCACCTGCTGCATTTATGGATCTCATGAACAGGGTCTTCCGTGAATACCTTGACTCTTTCGTCATAGTATTCATTGATGACATTCTCATCTACTCTAAGACCAAGGAAGATGAACAACATTTGAGACTAACCTTGCAGGTACTTAGACAGTTGTATGCCAAATTCAGCAAATGTGAATTCTGGCTGAGATCAGTGACCTTCCTGGGTCATGTTGTGTCCGATCAGGGCGTGGAGGTGGATCCCAGGAAGACTGAGGCTGTGAAGAACTGGCCAAAGCCTCTTACTCCTACTGACATCCGTAGCTTTTTGGGATTGGCTGGTTACTACCGCAGGTTTGTGGAGGGCTTTTCTTCCATTGCTGCCCCATTGACAGCTTTGACTAAGAAGAAAGCCAAGTTTGAATGGACGGAGACTTGTGAGAAGAGTTTCCAGGAGCTCAAGGACAGACTCACTTCAGCCCCGGTGCTTACTTTGCCTAAGTGTGGTGAGAATTACACTGTTTATTGTGATGCATCTAGGGTTGGTTTGGGTTGTGTTCTTATGCAGGTTGGTAAGGTGATAGCCTATGCATCCAGACAGCTCAAGGTTCATGAGAAGAATTATCCCCTCATGACCTGGAGTTGGCAGCTGTGGTGTTTGCACTGAAGCTGTGGAGGCATTATCTGTATGGAGTGCATGTAGATGTGTTCACAGACCATAAGAGTCTCCAGTACGTGTTCACACAGAGGGAGTTGAATCTACGTCAGCGGAGATGGTTGGAGCTGTTGAAGGATTATGACATGAATGTGCACTACCATCCAGGTAAGGCTAATGTTGTAGCTGATGCTTTGAGCAGGATGAGCATGGGAAGTACAGCTCACATTGAGGATGAGAAGAAGGAGCTGGTGAAAGATGTACACAGACTGGCCAGACTGGGTGTGCGTTTGGTTGACTCCACTAGTGGGGATGTTTCAGTTCATCCTAGTTCTGAATCATCCTTGGTAGTTGAAGTCAAGCAGGGTCAGCATCTAGATCCCGTGTTGATGGAGCTGAAGGACTCAGTGCTGATGAAGATGAATGAGTCTTTCGCTTTGGGAGGTGATGGCATACTTAGGTATCAGGACAGGTTGTGTGTGCCAGATGTGGATGATTTGCGGACCAGGATTGTTGCAGAGGCCCATGGTTCCAGATATTCTATACATCCAGGTTCCACCAAGATGTATCATGATCTCAAGCAGATTTATTGGTGGGATGGCATGAAGAAGGACATTGCAGAATATGTGGCCAAGTGTCCTAATTGTCAGCAGGTTAAGGCAGAGCATCTTAAGCCTGGTGGTCTGACTCAGATTATTGAGGTTCCGACTTGGAAATGGGAGGCCATTAATATGGACTTCGTGGTTGGGCTTCCGAGGACTAGGAGGCAGCATGACTCTATATGGGTTATTGTGGACAGATTGACTAAGTCTGCCCACTTTATCCTGTGAAGTCTACTTACAGAGCCGAGGATTATGCGAGACTCTACATTGATGAGATTGTGAGATGGCATGGGATTCCTTGTCTATTATTTCAGACAGAGGAGCTCAGTTTACTTCTCATTTCTGGAGATCTTTCCAGAAGAGCTTGGGCACGCAGGTGAAGCTTAGCACTGCCTTTCACCTCAGACAGATGGGCAGGCAGAGCGCACCATACAGACATTGGAGGATATGTTGAGAGCGTGTGTGATTGACTTCAGAGGTAACTGGGATGACCATCTGCCTTTGATAGAGTTCTCGTATAATAATAGCTATCACTCCAGCATTGGGATGGCACCGTTTGAGGCACTGTATGGTAGGAGGTGTAGATCTCCAGTTGGGTGGTTCGAGGTTGGAGAGTCATCCA